>VBSM01003154.1:233590-251108 GCA_008086735.1 Cheirogaleus medius
GTAGAGACAGGGTCTCGCTCTTGCTCAGGCTGGTCTCGAACTCCTCAGCTCAAGTGATCCTCCTGCCTCTCCCTCCTCAGCCTCCCAGAGTGCTAGGATTACCGGCATGAGCCACCGTGCCCAGTGGGGAAGAAATTTTTATTGAGGTGCTTTATATGTATTACTTGATTTAGTGTTCACAATACTAGAAAATTATTCTTTCTTTGTTAGATACCAGGGCTGAGTGTGACAGTTTCTGTACTCCTTATAAGCTCCCTGTGTGGGTGATAAATCATACTTACAATATGATAATGTTGTAATGAGTAGGATAGTAAGTACAAAGTTTCAGTGGAAACAGGAATTTGGGAAGTAGAAACTATTCATTGAGTCCCTAATGTGTTATAAACACTGTGCTTTTGAGATGAGTGGTAGATTTATAAATGGAGACAAAAGTGGTTACAAATTTCTTCCTAGTCATAGTGTGACTGAGCTGTGGAGTTTGTTTATTTCACAAATATTTATTGATTACCTGCTAAGTGTGGACACTGTTTTGGGAACTTGGGGGAATGTAGCGTTGAACAAGAGAGACAAAAATTGCTGCCCTTGTAGAAATTACATTATAGAGCAGAAAAGTAAGGATTCATGTTCTGTCCTGTCTTGATTCCAGAGCCTGTTTTTTTTCTTTTTAGTATACCATGTGAAGTGATAGGCTCTGAGAGGGAGGGTTTGGGTCATCAGGACACAGGGAGGGCTTCATCAAAGGTGAATATTGAAGAGTAAGTATTTGCCTGGAGTCAAGGGAGAAGAAGCATTTCAGCTTATGGGAAGTAATGGTTGAATAGATGGTTTGTGTGAAGTTTTGGTATCAAGACAGACAGGACCTGAGTCCTGACTTTTTCCCGGTAAAAAGACCAATGAAAATACATCTTCCTGGGAGGATGACAATAAAGAATTAAAGGAAATAAGGCAGTGGGGAGAATGGTGGTGAAAGACTTTTGACTTAAATGATGGAGAGTTTTAGATTTGAGTCACAATCCATAGAATGTTTTTGGTAGCCTTTTGTGTAGTTGCTGTCATGATGTTAATATGTTTGTGTACTATAATGAAGTAGAAGAGTTTAGCCCAAAGGGGTGAGTTGACATCATCAAAGCAACACTTGGGGATGGTGACGTGGACTAACAGCCTAACAGGCAGGAAGGGTTGGAAGGTGGCATGGTGTAAGGAGAGGGCCCTAAGGTTTTTTGTTTTTTATTTTTTTTTGAGACAGAGTCTCACTTTGTTGCCCGGGCTAGAGTGCCGTGGTGTCAGCCCAGCTCACAGCAACCTCAGACTCCTGGGCTCAAGCGATCCTTCTGCCTCAGCCTCCTGAGTAGCTGGGACTACAGGCATGCGCCACCATGCCCGGCTAATTTTTTCTATATATTTTAGTTGGCCAATTAATTTCTTTCTATTTTTAGAAGAGACGGGGTCTCACTCTTGCTCAGGCTGGTTTTGAACTCCTAACCTTGAGAGTGATCCTCCTGCCTCAGCCTCCCAGAGTGCTAGGATTACAGGCGTGAGCCACCACGCCTGGCCTGCCCTAAGGTTTTGATTAAAGAGTCTAAAAGATTGGGGAGCCTGAGATGTGAGGACAAATCAGCAAAGTACCTTCAGATGACATCTGGGAAGGGATGAGTGGAAATGAAGTTTTTGCATGGAAGATTGATAATATCATCCCATTGTCTTTAGGAAGCAAGAGAGAGATAATGTGATAAGCGGGCAACTGTGTCTGTTTAAATTGAATTATTGGTGATGTGTACAGTTCAAAATACTTTTTCCCTTACATAAGCCCAAACGAAAGGAACACTGTCAGTGAACACAGTGGATGTTGATAACTGTGCTCATACCACTGGTATGAAGAGAAATGTACGATCACCCCAGCTCCTCCAACTAAACATAGCCTAGTACTCTTCCTGTGTTCTTGGGCACTGTGCTACAGGAAGAAAGAGAGGAAGAGATGAGTAAAGACTTTATCTTTCTTTATCCTCAGTGGTCTTCAACTTCTCTTGAAGTGCAATTCATTGTGCACAATTGTATACATTTTTGTAATTGGATTATTTCATCTTGCCTGTAGCCCATGTAACCTTATCTTCCATGCCTATTGCCTTACATCCTTAGGGTTGTAGCCCCTCAATTCATTCATTTTATACTTGTTTATTTTGTGCCTGCTGTGTGTCCTTACGTTCACATTGCTCAGTAAACTAACTTTACATATGTATGTATGTATTTATGACAGGATTGCACACTGTTGCCTGAGCTAGAATGCAGTGGTATCATCATAGCTCACTGAAACCTCAAACTCCTGGGCTCAAGCGATCCTCTTGCCTCAGCCTCTGGGGTGGTTGGGGCTACATGCGTGTGCTACCATACCCGGCTAATTTTTTAAAAAAATTTTTTGTAGAGAGGGGGTCTTTTTTTGTTGCCCAGGCTTATCTTGAATTCCTGGACTCAAGCAATCCTCCCACCTTGGCCTTCCAAAGTGCTGGGATTATAGGCATGAGCCACTGCCCAGCCTGCTCAGTAAACTTTAATAGTGAAGTAGATGAAATTGAAATATCTGGTGTCATGAACTTAATTATACAGTCCTGGGAGACTGCATTGGTTACTAGGTTTGGCTGTATCTGAAAGAGTCTCCAAATAAGTATTTTTCTTTCACATAAGTGAGCCAGTGTGGTAGTTCTACTTAATGAAGTCCCAGGCTCTGTCTCTCTTGTTACTCCAATATTCTTAGGGTGTTGCCCTCATGTGTCTGACCCAGGATGACTCACTCCCACTTCTCCATCCAGCCACAGGCAGAGGGAAAATGCCTGACCTGGAAGTTGCCTGTGTCATTTCCAGACACTTCTTATTGGCCAAAACTTAGTCACCTATTCATATCCTACCTGTAAGGTTGAATTTTAAAAGTGTTTGGGGGCATTTATATGCCCAGCTAAAAATCTGTTACATAGTGGGGGAGAAGTGAATATTAGGGGAATAACCAACCATCTCTGCCACAATCAGGACTTTGTTCTCTACTTCTTTGAGTGCTGCACAGTACTTAACACTGGCTTATCCCTAAAGTCTGAATAAATTCTTCTCATTCGTTCTTTTGAATGAAAGACTGAGGTCTTTGGGTGTTGGATTTAACTGCTGCTGGAGCAATAAGAACTCAAGAGATTGTTCACGGAAATGTATCCTTTTTAAAAATTTTTTAATTTTTAGAGACAGGGTTTTGCTCTGTCACCCAGGCTGGAGTGCAGTGGCGTCATCATAGCTCCCTGCAGCCTCAAACTTCTAGGCTCAAGTGATCTTCCTGCCTCAGCCTCCCGAGTAGCTGGGACAGGTGCGTGCCATGCCTAGCTAATTTTTAAATTTTTTGTAGAGACAGGTTCTCGCTATGTTGGTCAGGTTGATGCCAAACTCCTGGCTTTGCTAGGCTCGGTGGCTGTGTCTCTACAAAAAATAGAAAAATTAGCTGGGTGTGGTGGCGCATGCCTGTACTCCCAGCTACACAGGAGTCTGAGGCAGGAGGATCACTTGAGCCTAGGAGTTTGAGGTTGCAGTGAGCAATGATGATGCCACTGCACTCTAACTGGGGTGACAGCGTGAGACCCTGTCTCAAAAAACAAAAAGAAAAACAAAAAAGAAAATAACTCCTGGCCTCAAGTGATCCTCCTGGCTTGGCCTCCCAAAGTGCTAGGATGACAAGCGTGCATATGGGCCTGACCAGAAATGTTTCCTTTTTATCTAGGCAACAATGGGAAAGAAAAGTATTAGTATGCATTTATTACAATGATAGCATGACATTTAACCTATATTTATAAACTTGTTTTCCATTAGTCTACAAAAAGTTAAAAAAATGAGAAGAACCCTTTTGTCACTATCTGATACTATAAATATAAAAAGTAAGCGTTAGTTCCTAGAGCCGAGATGGTAGAATCTGGTAGTCGAACTGTTTTATCTGTTTTGCCTGCTGTGATCACGCATCCTTCAGTGCTTCTTAGATGTTATTTGGGGACCGTATTTGTGATTTTGGCCATATCTGCCTATCACTTAATATGTGTACATAAATCTACTTTCTTTTTTTTTTTAATTTCAGCATATTATGGGGGTACAAATATTACGGTTATGTATATTGCCCATGCCCCCCTCCCCCCCATAAATCTACTTTAAATTAATTTACTTCTTAAACTTAGCCTCCTTCTAAGCAATAATCCATTAAAACATAGGCTTGGTGTTTTAAAGTCTGCATTAAAATGCATAATTTTTAAAATAAAAAATGTCCTTTAACTACCTACAGGCATCTCCTTTAATGCCAGTGGTACAAACTCATACTTAGGGAAATTGTGCTTTGCCTCGTTCCCTAAGCCCCACTGGTAGTTTTTTGTAAACTTTCCTTAAATCCACAGCTACTAAGTGGCTCTGAATTTCAAAGAATTAAAATGTGTGCTTTCAACTCCTTTAGGGAAAGTACTAGTTAATGGGTAACTTTGAACTGTAGAACAAATTGCTCTTAAAACTGTGAGCAGTCTGTGAAACATAGCCACCTAATAATCTTTTCGAGCTCGTCTCAGGACCTGTGGGGTAAGATGCCGAACCTTTGTTAGCCTTCATTTCCTTATTTTTAAAATGGGGCAGCATTATTTACATCATAGGACTGTTCTGAAGATTCTGAAATAAAATACATAGAAGGCTTAGCAGTGGCAGACACACTTTCTACTGTTGATAGACATTTGTGTTATTTCCGCTTTTGGACTATTTTGAGTAAAGCTAATGTGTACATTCTTGCATATGTGTCTTTTGGTGGACATATATTTATTTTTCTTAGGTACATACGTAGGAGTGGAACTTGCTGGATCATAAATATTTTGAATTTTAGTAGATATTACCAGTTTTCCAAAGTGGCTATATACTATTATGTGCTCCCATCAGAATGTATGAGAATTCCAGTTGATCCACATCTTCTCCCACAGTTGATATTGTTAGTCTTGTAAAATTTAGCCATTCTAATGGGCAGGTAGTGGTATCTTATTGTGGTTTTAATTTGTATTCCTCTGATAAATAATGATATGGCAGTATCTTTTCGTATGATTATTGACTATTTGGATTTTTGTGTGTGTGAAGTGTCTATTGACAGTCTTTTACCCATTATTATTATTTTAAAAATTGGAGGCTGAGTGTACTGGCTCATGCCTGTAATCCTAGCACTCTGGGAGGCCAAGGTGGAAGAGTCACTTGAGACCAGGAGTTTGAGACTCACCTGTGCAACATAGCAAGACCTCTTCTACAAAAAAAAAAAATTAGAATGTTCATTTTTTTCTTACAGATTTCTGTGTTGATTCTGGATGTGAGTCCTTTGGAAATAGGTTTTGTGACTATTTTCTCCTAGTTTGTGGCTTGTGTTTTTACTCTCTTATTGGCATCTTTTGCCAAACAAAAATTCTTAATTTTAATGAAGTCGAATTTATCATTTTATTTTCTTTTATGGTTGGTATTTTGTGTCCTGTTTAAGAAATTTTTGTTCTCATGTTCAACAAAAATATACATTAGAAAAATATTTGAAACTAATTATTTTCTCTATGTGAACACAGGTGATGCCATGGAGAGCAGCAAGCCTGGTCCAGTGCAGGTTGTTTTGGTTCACAAAGACCAACATTCCTTTGAGCTAGAAGAGAAAGCCTTGGCCAGCATCCTCTTGCAGGACCACATCCGAGATCTTGATGTGGTGGTGGTATCGGTGGCTGGTGCCTTCAGAAAGGGCAAGTCCTTCATTCTGGATTTTATGCTACGATACTTATATTCTCAGGTAAGGTTGAATTATTTAATTTCAAATTAGAAAATGAGGCTGGGCGCAGTGGCTTATGCTTATAATCCCAGTCCTTTGGGAGGCAGAGATGGAAGGATTGCTTGAGGCCAGGAATTCAAGACCAGCCTGGGCAACATAGCAAGACCCCATCTCTTAAAAAAAAAATTAATTGGGTATGGTGGTACGTGCCTATAGTCCCAGTGACTCAGGAGGCTGAGGTGGGTAGATCACTTGAGCCCAGGAGTTTGAAGTTGCAGTGAACTATGATCATGCCATTGCACTCTAGCCTGGGTGACAGAATAAGACTCTGTCTATAAAAAAAAAAAAATTAGAAAATGAGACTTTTATGTACAGAAAAACAAAATAAACTCATGGATTATCCTTGATATGTAAAATTTCTTAAGAATTAATGGAAATGTCTTATTTATTTTGTAGAAGGAAGGTGGCCATTCAAATTGGTTGGGTGATCCAGAAGAACCGTTAACAGGATTTTCGTGGCGAGGGGGCTCTGACCCAGAAACCACTGGGATTCAGATCTGGAATGAAGTTTTCACTGTGGAGAAGCCAGGTGGAAAGAAGGTAAGAATGAAAAGACTTATAAATTAACAATAACAAAAAATTGAGAACTTCAAGTGTACTGTGTTAATCCAATTGAAAAAAAATTTTATCCAGGTATCATAAATGCATGGTTTATTTTATTTTATTTTTTTTTTTGAGACAGAGTCTCACTCTGTTGCCCCGGCTAGAGTGCCGTGGCATCAGCCTAGCTCACAGCAACCTCAGATAAGGCACCTAAATAATTTATGTTTCTGATAGAACCTACAAGCAGGTGCTTAAGGCTCATGTAAGTGTTACCGGTACTTTTTGATTTTTCCTTTACATTTTCCCCCTTCTCACTTTAACTTATTTTGTTTGTATTTTGCTTTTTTTAAGGTTGCAGTTGTTCTGATGGATACCCAGGGAGCATTCGACAGCCAGTCAACTGTGAAAGACTGTGCTACCATCTTTGCTTTAAGCACCATGACTAGTTCTGTTCAGGTAAAAACCACTTGACTTAGAAAAATGTTTGCAGAGGAAATAAGATAAAGGGAGGACATCTAGTTTAAGTTATTGTTCTGTTAACAGAATCCCTTTGTTGATATGTAAATGTTCTTTTTAGACTATATATAGAAGTTAAGCTCTTACAAGCTCAAGAAGGAGCTAAACTATTTTTCTTCTTTGGTCATAATTATATGTAAAATGCTCCAAGAAAAGTCTAAAAAATGGAAATTGAAATTACATCAGTTACATTATATAGAAAATGTATTTGGTAAGAACTTTGGAAAATGATATTTTAAACTGTAGAGGAAGAATTTCGTGATTTCAAGCTTATATATATAGTTTTCCAAAAGACACATAACATTACTGTTTAAACAGGCTTCATATTCTTATATGCGAACTTTTAATGGTACAGAGCTTCTGTCAATGCTTTAGGCTTATTTGGGATTTGTCTGAAGCCAGAATAGTATCAATCTGGATTTTTGTTTTCTAGATTTATAATTTATCCCAGAACATTCAGGAAGATGATCTTCAACAGCTGCAGGTATATATTTCTCATAAAAGTTTTAATATCATAAATATATTATTTAAAAGTTTTAAGATTAAGAAAAATTTTAGAACTGAGTAGTTTTTAGCAAAAGATTGAAATATGCAGGAAGATTTTTGGTTCATATTGTATATCTGTTGCTGGAGTAGAGCAGGGTGGTCAGGAAGGCCTTACTGATTTGAGCAGAGAATGGAAGAGAGTGGGTGGGTGAGTGAGTCCTTCAGATACATCTTGGGGGAGAAATGTTATAGGAGACGTAGCAGCAAGAAGAAAGACCCTGAGGTGGAATGTGCTTGGCAGGAGCAAGGAATGGCAAGGAGGCCCGTGCTGGGATTGGAGGATGTGACAGGAGGGGACTAAGCGAGGAAGTCAGAGAGGCAGTGAGGTGCTGGTCATGCCAGGGCTTTTCCTCTGGGGGATTGGGAGCTCTCAGTGGGTTTTCAGCACAGGAGTGACATTATCTGACATTGTAAAAGGATCACTCTGGCAGCCATGTTTAGAATAGATTTTTAGAGGGCCAGAATGCATTCAGTGGGACTGGTCGTGGAGCTATTAAAATAATCCAGGTGAGGTTAAATAAATTAATATTTGTTAAATGCATTGAACTGTGTGCCTGGAAAATAGTATGTGCTTAATAACTGCTAGCCATTATTATTATTAACATTTTCCATAGCAGCAGTTCTTATCTGTTTTTCCCATAAAACACTCTTCAGTGGATATTCCAGGGTTGGATGCAATTCCTGACATGGTTCTCTAATTCTGCTTCTCCCACTGACATTCAAGAAAACATACCAGAATGTGAGTGAGTGAGTAGGTCATTATTATAGAGATTACTTTGAATTAGTTATATTTTATATTCCTTTAAAAAAACAAAGAATTGAGAACAACATTAAAAAGGACAAAAATAAAAATAAAAAACAAATCATTCCTAAACTTTGGCCTTTAATGTTACTAATAGCAATTGCTTATATTTCTTTATTGGTGGCTCTATACTAGTAGCATGACTCAGTGGTTGAGACTTGTTACTCTGTAAAACTTTTTCATCAAAAATTGACTTTGTCACCATTTCACCTGAAATTTATTCCTTTCTAAACTCTTTCCTTTCACACATTTCTTGAATGCCTAAGTTGTGCAAGGTAGAAGACCAAATGCCGTAGATATACATAAGGTCACATTCACTGGTATCAGGTATTAGAACTTTAACATATATTTTGTGGGACACAATTCAACCCATAAGAGGTATATGCAGTTATGGAATTCCTTTTAATACTATTCTCGAGAACTCTACCATCCTCTGGTTCCTCAAACCCAGGATATGTTTAAGCATGTCTTTTCTATGATCATTTCAACATCAACCTTTCCCAATTCTTTTTGTCCCGTTTGTCCTGTATAGTCCTCTATCTTCTATGATGATTTTGTTACTTTGTGTATGGCCTTATAACAGCTTTCCAGCTGACTTTCCAGTTTCTCCTGCCTAAGAATTACGCTACACACTGCTGAATCATCTTTATAAATGGAATTGGGATCCTGCTACTCACTTTCTCAGACATCTGTTTTTCAGGGTATTGTGTTAAAGCCAAGTCTTGGTTTATTCTTCTGTGTAGTCCATTAACATGGCTCTTGTTTCCTTTGCATTATCAATGATGATTTTTCATTTCATTCTAGCTGAAGCAGTCTTCTCTAGTGAAAGAAATGTTCGTAGTTCCTACAGAATTCAACTTGCTTAATTCTTGTTTTGAAATAAGCTCTTTGTTTTTTTCTAGTATCTTTCTTACTTCCCTTTAGACCAAATATTTCCTATATTTGACTTCAATTCAAAAAAATTACATTTTCTTTTAGACTTTCCTAAACTAGTGCTTTGAACTCTACTACTTTGTATTTTTGAGTCCCATTAATGGGGATGTAGTTTTAAGTGTTTGGGAACAATTATAAAGGTAATACGTATTAAAGTTTGGACATTATTCGCAGTTAAAATGCATTGTTGATTTTTCTCTGTAGTAAATAGTCTAGTTAAGATACTGTTTGTGGTTTATGCAACAGTTAACAGACTTGGTGACAGAAAGATTTAGGGGGTAAGGTAGAATCAGATGTTATGGATAACTTTTTAAATTTCTTTTTTTTTTTGAGACAGAGTCTCACTCTGTTGCCCGGGCTAGAGTGCCGTGGCATCAGCCTGGCTCACAGCAACCTCAAACTCCTAGGCTCAAGTGATCCTCCTGCCTCAGCCTCCTGAGTAGCTGGGACTACAGGCATGTGCCACCATGCCCAGCTAATTTTTTTTTTTTAATTTCTTGACTGAGAGGGAATTCTGGAAGAAGATCTGTGTTTAGAAGAGAAATAGAGGGGTCTTTGGAATGGAAGTGTTGGTGAGGTCAGAGAATAATAATAATAGGAATAGTTTAATAATTCAAAAAAGGTCAGGGAGACCAGGTGCGGTGGCTCACACCTGAAATACCAGCACTGTGGGAGGCTGAGGTGGGAGGATCACTTGAGCCTAGGAGTTTGATGTTGCAGTGAGCTATGATGAGGCCACTGTACTGTAGCATGGGCAACAGAGTGTGGGACCCTATCTCCAAAAAACAAAAAGGGGGAGCAAAGAAGTCACCAACCCACCTTTTGATCGTGAAACACGTGGAGTGTGAGAATAGTAGTCACTATTTGAGATGTCTATGGGGAAAATTGTGCCCTCAGGTTTTAGTTAAATCAAGGAGGTAAAAGTAACTGCAAGTTTAGGGGAGTGTGTCCACTGTGGACCTGAAGTTGCAGATGATAAAGTAGGGGTGTGTGGCGGGTTCAGCGTGCCATTGCCCAGCCTTTGAAGCTGAGGTCAGGGGATGTGGTGGAGACCTTTAGGGCATTGATTGGTGAAAATAGGGATGATAGGTGTGGTGGATTTACTCACTGGAGATTTACTTACTTTTAGCCCCTGGACTTAATGGCTAGAGGACTTATCTCACCTGACAAGGTAGACTCAGTAACTGCATAAATATAAATGTTAAAAAGGAGAAGATAATATTCTTATGTGCCTGGAAATCCACAAGAATCAAGTGGAAAATGTTTTAAAGCTTAAAAAATAATTAGCATACCCATCACAAAATAGAAATAAAAAATCGGTAAGCTTTCTTTACTAACAATAACCAGTTTAAAAATGTAATGAAAAATGTTCGCTATAGCAACAAAATATTAAAAACAGAAAGACCTAACAAGATTTCTATGAAGCACTTCAGAATTGTATGTGGCATATAAAAGATTTAACCACATGCAGAAATGTATCTTGTTTCTTATATAGGGGATGGTAATAGCTAACAAATATTAACTGCTTACTCTGTACTAGACACTGTGCTATGTATTATAAATATTATCTCCTTTGGGACTGATTATTACAAAGTTGTCAGTTCTTCCCCACTAAACAAAATTATTACAAAGTTGTCAGTTCTTCCCCACTAAACAAAATTATAAAGGCATTATTTTGGGAACCTGACAGAATTGTTTCCAAAAACAAAACAAAAAACAATAAAACATTTATTAAGTGCTAAGGAAGAGAGATCTGAGGTATTATAGGGCCTAGCTTGGGGGTTTAGAAAGTTTGCCTGATTGAGTTATTATTTTTACTCTGTATGCTTTTTATGAAATTAGAAGTGAGATTGTCTTTGTTTTTTTTTTTTTGAGACAGAGTCTCACTTTGTTGCCCCAGCTAGAGTGGTATCATCATGGCTCACTACAAACTCAAACTCCTAGGCTCAAGTGATCCTCCTGCCTCAGCCTCTCAAGTAGCTAGGACTACAGGTGCATGCCACTGTGCCGGCTAATTTTTCTATTTTTAGTAGAGACAGGGGTCTTGTTCTTGCTCAGGTGGGTCTCAAACTCTGAGCTCAAGCTTTCTTCCTGCCTTGTCCTCTCAGAGTGCTAGGATTACAGATGTGAGTCAGGGTGCCCGGTGCTTAGAAGTGATACTGTCTTTGTAAAAAAAATTAGAACACCCTGGCTAAAGCTGAAGTCCTCCTTGCCCCCCTCCCCAGAGATAACCACTATTATTAGTTTTGAATATATTGTTTTTATTCCTTTTCTATGTATTTGTAAACACTTATATATCCCTATAGGAAACATATAACACATGACTACAATCCCTTATCCAAACCCCTTTAAGGCTAGATGTGTCTTGGAATTCAGAATTTTAAAATTTTAAATAGGTAATATGGTGCATGTAACATGAAGTCTTAAGATAGGAGTGGGTGTTTAGGCAGTATCTCCTAATTAAACATGTTAATATTTCTGCAACAAAATGTGTGACTAATTGTATGAAATGGGGTAAATAAACCCTATAAAAAGCCTCATGTCAGTTTAAGCTAGGTTTTGCCTCCAAAAGAGTTTTCTGCCTAATTCAGGGGAATTAGAGCTTTTTGAATTTCAGTACTACAGATAAGCAGTTTTGAGTTTTGTATAGTTTTGTATGTATGGTTTTGTTTAGTTTATATGTGGTATTTTATATGTATTAGATACTTTTCTTAAAGCAAAGTTTTATTTTTTAACAAAGGAATATATGTGCATGGTTTAAAAGTCAGTCATATTGCAAGGTTTGTAGTAAAAAAAGTAGCATCCTTTCTACCACCTAGTCCCTTTCTCCAGAGTTAACCACTTATAGTTTTTTTAGCTGTCTTTTCTGCTCTGTGCTTCTAGATTTTTAAGAACATGCTTATACTATACCCTTTTGATTTTTAAAATTAATAACTTATAAAATTAGGATTTATTTGCTTATTTCCTCCTGTTTTTTTTTTAATAGATGAGGTCTTGCTGTATTGCCCAGACTGGTCTTAAACTCCTGGGCTCAAGTGATCCTCCTGCCTCAGCCTCCCAAGTAGCTGGGACTACAGGTGCTCACCACCACATCCAGCTAATTTTTTGTTTCCATTTTTAGTTGCTTGGCTAATTTTTTTTAAATTTTAGCAGAGACAGGGTCTCGCTGTTGCTCAGCCTGGTCTTGAACTCCTGGCCCCAAGCAGTCCTCCTGCCTTGGCCTCCCAAAGTGTTAGGATTACAGGCGTGAGCCAGTACACTCGGCCTGTTTAGTTTTCTATGTGCTGATCACTAATGCATCCACAAGCTCATAGACTCCTAAAACTTCTTAGTATGGTCTTAATACTTGGAGTTATATTTTATTTTTCCTTGCGGAGGCCTCATTCCTGGGTGCCGTGTTCCTCTGTCTGGACTGCCCACTCTGGACCTGGTCACCCTGTGGACTGTCTTTGCCACTATCCTGGTAATATCTTTTCAGTTTCCACCTCAGTTGGATCATTTAATCATTTGTTTATTCACTCCTTAATTCTACTCATTTTCTAGTAGCTTCCTCCTGAGAAAGCATGCATCAGAGGTAATTTTTTTTGAGGTCTTGAAAGTCTGAGTATATTTTTATTTTATCCTAGAATTATAGAATGGAAATAGTTTTCTTTTAGAATTGTGAAGACATTGCTTCATTGCCTTTCAGCTTCCAGTGTTGCTGCGGAAGTCACACACTATCTGATTCCTGATCCTTTGTATGTGACCTTTTTGTTTTTAGCTGAGCTTCTAAGATCTTATTCTTGGCATGAATTTTCATGGTAATATGCCTTAGTGTGGGCTTTTTCTTCATTCTTTGTAAACTTTTATCTTCAGAAAGATAAGATGTCGCTATGTTTCAACTAAGAAATAACAACAGGATGCTGTTAAAAAGCAGCATTCAGAAAACAAAATAGGGCTGGTCCGATGGTAGTGGGTTATCAGAATTTACTAATTTAGTGCCACTAAAATTTGTATACAGCCCCCACTACTAAATTTGACCGACATTTAAAAAAAAGAAAAAGGGGGGAAAGAGCTCTTAGACATTAAAACTGTAACAGCAAAAATGGAAAATTCAGTAGGGGAGGAGTTAGAATTTAAATTAGAGAAAATTCCCCCAGCAGGTGGAATAAAGATACAAAGTAGAAACTGGAAGGGAGGCAGGGAGTGCGTGAAGGCAAGAGAGAATAAAAAGGAAGAGAGGGGACAGAGAGAGAGGATTGGGGGAGAAAGGGTTTCAAAGGAGAAGAAAAGAGGTAGGACACACAAGAAAAGGAAAAAGGATCAGTTCAGGAGAGGCTTACTATGTTAATAACAGGTATTTTGGTAAAAGAGAAGAGAGAAAATGGGAAAGAAATTATAAAATTTGTATTAAAATATGAATAATAGAATTTGATGTTCTAGAATTGAAGGACATGAGTTTTTGTTTCCATCTAGAGCCAGACTGTCAGGTCTTAGTCTGAAATGTTGGTTCTCAGTGTGCTCATGACCAGACACACCAAAGTAAGGCAAGCACAAAAATGAGGTTAATTGAGGAGAGGAAGATAGGATTATAGGGCAAGAGCAAGGTACAGGATTACTGAGCATGATACATACACCAGAGATGACAACCAGACCCATTGTCGCAGCAAAGGGAGAACAAAAGGAAGAGTGTAAAAAGGGGGTTGGTTATGGTCAGTCTTGTTTTCTATTGCATGGATTGGGACCTCCCTGTGGCTCAGATGTCACCATGGAACCACTTTGATTAGACAATTGGGAGTTGCATGACCTGAGTCTTAACTATGCATGTGGGTTGTTCTAGTTCAATTTCTGGACTCTGGTACCTATGCAGCTTGGCCCGTGGGCTAGAGAGTCCTCTGCCTTCTTTTGCAGCTAGCACACTAAGTTATAATTGGCCGATTTGTAGGGTATCCTACGAATGGATAGGATATGGCAAGGTATAGCAGTAGCTCAGGGCAGGATCAAAGTGGTGCAGGACCAAGATGGGGGCCTGGGGCCCACCCTTGGCCTTTTTCCAGATGGGGCAATTGCACCAAGGCAAAGTGCACACTTTCGTCCCTAGGAGACCCAGAATCCCTTGCTAACTACCTAACAGAATGTCTAGGTGTCCTTGACTGTATTGAAGAGCGAGGCACTAAATATTCTGACTGGGAGCTTTGATAAAAGGGTGGGCCTTATGTACCGGGCCTTATACTAGTGGTCACCAACATTTTTGGCACCAGGGACCGGTTTCATGGAAGACAGTTTTTCTGGGGAGTTGGGGGGAGGCGGTATGGAGCTCAGGCAGCGATGCAAGCAATGGGGAGCAGTGACGTGAGCAATGGAGAATGGCTGTAAATACAGATGAAGCTTCACTCCCTTGCTGAAGCTCACCTCCTGCTATGTGCTCAGGTCCTAAGTTTTATGGAAGACAATTTTTCTATGGGGCGGGGTTGGGGGGCTGTGGGGTGGGAAGGCCTAATTCCTAGCAGGCCATGGACAGGTACCATGCCATGACCCAGGGGTTGGGGACCACTGCCTTATATTACAGTGTGGTGATTGGACAAGATTATCTAGCTATTTTGTTGCCAACTCCTAAATGTCTGTATTTGCAGACCTTTATTCTTGTGCCTTCAGTTTCCCCAGAGATTTCTTTAAACTCCTGCTTGGGTGGGCAGAAACTTGCTGTGGCACCCAGCAGAGTGTGATGGCTAAGGAGTCCCCTACTGTTCAATATGTAGCTTTGATGTAAGTATCTGTTTCCGCCAAGGTAGGGGACTTACTCTCAACCTTAGCTGAGTTTGGTACCTAAGTGAGGATTTTGTTTTGGGGTTTATCTTCTCCAGATGGTACACTTCCCATCTTCTGTGGGGGCAGAAGAGTATGGGGGTGGGTGGGTGCTCTCTCCAAAGACGTGTACACATTTCTTTAGTTGTTATTCCCGCTACCACACCCCTTCCTGCAAGGTAACTGCATGCTTCTAATTTTTGAGCCTTTCTGGGATTCTGCTGAGAGAATCTGCATATTTGGCCGCTGCTTCTCCCAGATTTCTTGAGAAGGTTCTCATTTGTCTGTTTCCATGCAGGGTTTTTAACAACTCTTTTTGCTGTCATGTTTTTTCCCATCCTGTTTGTCCTGTTAATTAATTTATTTTATTTTATTTTTTAAAATTGAGATGGGGACTTGCTATATTGCCCAGGCTGGTGTTGAACTCCTGGGCTCAAGTGATCCTGCTGCTTTAACCTCTCGAGTACCCAGGGCTATAGGCATGTGCCATCGTGCCCAGCTAAGTGAATTAATTTCTCTTAAACTTTGTTTTGCTATGCTTTTAGTGAGGCTTCACAAAGAGATAGAGGTAAATGTACACATAAACCCTAACCTTAAAGAATTCATTCATTCAGTCATTTGAATGGCACAAATACTATGGGCCCAGTACTTTTCTTGTTGCTGGAGGTAACATAATACATAGAACAGACAAATGTTCCTTCCCTCATGGAGTTTAAATGCTAGTGGTGAAGAAAGACACTAATCAAGATAAGTAGAGGTATAGTATATTAGATAGTGATGAGTGTTAAAGAGAAAAATAAGAAAGGAACATGGGTAGGAAATACCGTGTGGACAGTTGTAATGTTTTTAGGTAGATTACCATGGAAGGCTTCATCGAGAAACTGCCATTTGAGTAAAGATCTTAAGAAGTGTGAGGGAGCTGATCATGAGGATATTTGGGAAAGGGCATTACAGGGAGAGGGAGGAGCCAGTACAAAGGCCCTGAGGCAGCAGCGTGCCCTGCATGTCTGAGGAACAGCATGTCTGAGGATCCAAGTATGGCTGGATCACGCTGTAAGGACTGGCTTTTACGTGGAATGAGGTTGCAGGGTTTTGAGCGGAGGCATTATTTACAACAGAGCCACTGTGGCTGCTTTCTGGAGAACGGTCTGTAGTGAGGCAAGGGCAGAGGCAGGGAGACCAGGAAGGAGGCTGTTGCAGTGTTCTAAGCCACACAGAAATATTGAGTGGCTGGACTCTGGATTTGCTGATGAATTGAGGTGTGGGATGTCAGAGAGAAATAACCAAGATTATATATATTTACGGTTCATGACTCCTGTGGGCTATTGAAACTGTAGAATTTTGGTCTCAATATAAGTGGTATCCAGTCTGTTAAATGAATACTTCACTAAAGAATAGCCATAGAACTATTTTAAGACATTTTGCTTTACAAACTATAACTCTTCTTTTTTTAAAGCTCTTCACAGAATATGGTCGTCTGGCAATGGATGAAATTTTCCAAAAACCCTTCCAGGTAGAATATTAACTATGGATATAATTCGTGTCTTTGTTTTAGTTCATACATCAGCAAACTGCAGCTCGCAGGCCAAATCTGGTCTGCCACGTACTTTTATATGACCAATGAGCTAGGAATGGTTTTTACATTTTTAATGGTTGAAAAAACATGAAAAGAGGAATATTTCATAACATAAATTATCTGAAAGTCAGATGTCAGTGTCCATAGCTAAAGTTTTAGTGGAACACACACAAGCTCATTTGTTTATATATTGTCCATGGCTGCTTTGAGTTGAGTAGTTGCTTAAAATATTTACTCTCTGGCCCTTTACAGAAAATGTCCACTGACCTCTGCTTTAGCTAATTGTTTCTTGAAGACAAGAAAGCACAGCAACCTCAATGAGCTGAGAGGTGCTGTCAGTATGTGAGCGTTTCTTTCCCTCTCTAATAGTAAAAGCACATCTGATATGATTAGCTGGTGCCATGTGGTTTCTCTTTGTCCTTTACTACATTCCCCATACTTGCCTTTAGGGCAGAGCCCTGAATTTAACATTTTTCTCATCAATCTCTTCCTTCTGTTCCTACAAACCTGTAGGAACAAAAATAGCAGATGGGCTATGTTGGCCTCACATTTGGCTTAAAGATGTCTTTCTAGTATTTATCAAGACAGTACAGAGTAGATAAATCCTTTAGTACATTTCCTTGCTCCCTTTGCGGAAGCTGGCATTATGTAAAGAAGAATAGCAACTGTTGCCTTGAGAATGTGTTTAAGCATTGTTACAGTATGTTCTGCTTTTTTCCTAACTAGACACTGATGTTTTTGATTCGAGACTGGAGTTTTCCTTATGAATACAGCTATGGACTACAAGGAGGAATGGCATTTTTGGATAAGCGTTTACAGGTAAGTGGAATATAATTTTGTAAGGAATTATCTAAAAGTAGTGATAGCTTTCTCATTTGCCTTTGGCTTTTGTATTCAGAACAGATTATTGAAAATATATTGAGGGGCTGGGCGTGGTGGCTCACGCCTATAATCCTAGCACTCTGGGAGGCCGAGG
>VBSM01003154.1:260205-281331 GCA_008086735.1 Cheirogaleus medius
CTTTTCTTTTTTTTAAGAGGGCCTCGCTCTCTTGCCTAGGCTGGAGTGCAGTGGAACGATCATAGCTCACTGTAACCTCCAACACCTGAATTCAAGTGATCCTCCTACCTCAGGCTCCTGAGTAGCTGGGACCATAGGCACACACCACCATGCCTGGCTAATGTTTTTATTTTTTGTAGAGATAGGGTCTCACTGTTACTGTAGAGTGAGACTCTGTCTCAAAAAAACCAAAAAACTCTAACCTTTTTGTTGTCTTTTCATTTGGCACTTGCTTTTGAAGGGATTGTAAACATATTGTGTCTTTGTTCTTTTTAGGTTTGTGGGGGAGAGAAACCTTATTTGTCTCCAGACATTCTAGAGGAGAAACACTGTGAATTCAAACAACTTGCTCTGGACCATTTTAAGAAGACCAAGAAGATGGGTGGGAAAGATTTCAGTTTTCGTTACCAGCAGGAGCTGGAGGAGGAAATCAAGGAACTGTATGAGAACTTCTGCAAGCACAATGGTAGCAAGAATGTCTTCAGCACCTTCCGAACCCCTGCTGTGCTGTTCACGGGCATTGTGGCTTTGTATATAGCCTCAGGCCTCACTGGCTTTGTTGGTCTGGAGGTCGTGGCTCAGCTGTTCAACTGTATGGTTGGACTGCTGTTAATAGCGCTCCTCACCTGGGGCTACATCAGATATTCTGGTCAATATCGTGAGCTGGGTGGTGCTATTGATTCTGGTGCAGCATATGTACTGGAGCAGGTAAGTGGTGTCACTGAGGAGGCTGAGATTCGATAATGGGCAGATTATTTGTGCTTCTGTTGGAAAATATCTCAGTTTAGAAGAGTTTCATAGTGAAAGAACACATGAGAAACTTCCCTTGGCCATTTTTTATTGATAGGGTTTATGATTTACTATCCTCTTTTAGGGTATTAATATTTATTCTTAGTATGAATATTTTGTTTCTATGCCTAAAAACAGCCCTTTAATGCAAAAAAGTTTCAATTTAGACAAGTTTTGTTTCTCATGGGCAACCTCTAATTATATGCTCTTCACATAGAATTTCTGTGTGATTCTCCCTCTCCCCAGCCCCTTGGATTAATTTGCTTCACTGAAAATTAAGAGCTTTGCAAAAAATATGAACTTAATATAATGTTATGTTTTGAGTCCTATTGGGTCAGAAAATGGATGGCATCTCTTTTGTTTAAAATCTTCCGATAAGCCAGTGGCTTCTTGACATTGACATGATCTCCAGTTTTATAGATTTTTAGAGATGACTTTATTTCTTTTTCTTAGTAATATGAACAGATCAGTTAGGTCAAGCAGCTTGTGAAGCCAGGGGAGATACCCATCCACCCCAGCTACAGAACAGATGCTCTGCTGGCTGTCTTGGGGCTTAGCTGCTGCCACAGCCTCCCCTCACCCTGGCATATTTATTTATTTATTTATTTATTTATTTATTTATTTATTTTTTGAGACAGAGTCTCACTCTGTTGCCCGCGCTAGAGTGCCGTGGCATCAGCCTAGCTCACAGCAACCTCCAACTCCTGGGCTCGACTGATCCTTCTGCCTCAGCCTCCCGAGTAGCTGGGACTACAGGCATGCGCCACCATGCCCGGCTAATTTTTTCTATATATATTTTAGCTGGCCAATTAGTTTATTTCTATTTATAGTAGAGACAGTGTCTCGCTCTTGCTCAGGCTGGTTTCGAACTCCTGACCTTGAGCGATCCGCCTGCCTCGGCCTCCCAGAGAGCTAGGATTACAGGCATGAGCCACCACGCCCGGCCCCCTGACATTTTTAGTCCCCTACTTTCTGTGACATACTGACAATGGAGACATTTTTTTGAAAGTTTATCTCCAAGGACTTACTCTCTTGTTGTATTGTATTTTATTAACTTACATGTTTAATAAATGGACTTTTGCAGGCGTCTTCTCATATTGGCAATTCCACTCAGGCTGCTGTGAGGGATTCAGTTGCTGAGAGACAACCTGTGGATAAAAAAGCTCAATAGATCGTAACATGAGGATCCAACAGGAACCCGACCTACTGATTTCTGGGTTTTCACCACGGCCACAGGTCCATGTCCAGAGGAATGGCAGATTCCAGGAAGAGCCGAAACGTGGCACCGTAATAAACGAACTGACCTCTCCTGTGGTTTCAGATTCTTAAATACACTTCCATTTCTGTTGGAAGCACTTCTTTTCCTTGCTGTTATAAATCCAAGCCTGTGTTTATTTTCTTATTACTCTCTGCTTGTGCACTTTATGGGGGAGAAAGTTAAAGGAAAAAAATGGAAATGCAGCTTTTAAGTTCTCTATGTGCCACATAGTGCCTTTTAAGATTGAATCCATGGTTTTGCAGACACCGTGGGGAGAGGATGGAGGGCAGCTTCATGAAAGATGCCATTTTGGGGTGAAACTTCTCAGTTCTTTACACTTTTGAGAAGGATTCCTTTTTTTAAAAGTTTACAAAGCTTAGAAAAACTTAAGAACTAAAGAGTAACTGAAAATGATGCCATCACCCTTTACAAATCTTATTTATAATGTTATAGAATCCTTTTGCCACATAATGTGGGAAAATCATATTATATTTAAATATACCATATTCTGAAATGTAAGGTTTTTTACCCAACAGGCTGGCAGTTTTGTTGTAACATGCTCTATTTTTTTCCTCACAGCTTCTTTCTAGAGAAAGAGGCATATATTCCTTGAATAATAAAAGGACTGAGCTAGATACTGTAAGAAAAAAAGCTGAGTTTAAATTAATCATGTGACCTCTGATAAGTCTCTTGAACTTATGCCCTGGTGAGGTTCACTGTAGATTTATATATGTATGTATGTTATACACAAGTCTTACACACAGTTGTCATTTGAGAGGTTTTGTTTTTGAGAGTTCTGCATAAGAACAGAACTTTATTAAGAATTAGAGGAAAGATATTACCAAATATTATTATCTTTAATTAATGTCTTATTTCATGTGGCTTAGCAATAATTAATAATTAAATAACGTGATTTAAGGTCTTTATCAAAAATGTTAATTTGCTTACTCCTATGCACTGTCCAATGTCTAATAATGAAACTAAAATTATCAGTTTTATTTAGCGAATCTTCTTTTATTTAACTTTACTTTTGACTAGTCTGATAGCTTTAAAATAGCTTTGGCATAGTAAGAACCAAAGTCCTATTCAAATATAAACAATATCTAGATGTATCTAAGAATTCTTTTTTATTTACCTTGATTAGGTGATTAAAAGTTTTATCTGTCAGTTGCTTTTTGCTTTGATTTATAATGGTGAATTGTGGATTTTAAAACATCTTAAAACTTGCCTGCAAGTATTTATATAAACATTCAGGTGTGTGAGCCTTACTTAATTTTTTAGATAATTTAATTTTTGTTGTGGGAGGGAGGTAGGAGGGCTTAGGCAAAATATAAATATTATATACATGAAGTATGAATGGAAGGTAGAAAAAAGAAAGTCTCTTCTAGCATGTAATTTCTTTATCAAAGAATTTTTTTGACTAATACTTTACCGCTCAAGTATTTTTGTAAGTCCTAAATTAATTCCGAGCATTTTATATATTTTTCATATTTATATACCATCTTGCCTTGAAATTCTTGCTATTTTACTCACTTGCTATTACATTTTAGAAAAATTCCACCTTGTGCTAAAAGCTGTTTACTTGTACTTACCAGCGATGCCAAGCTTTGACTATTAAACTGAAAGCTTCTGAAATTTTGGTGCATTTTCAGGTAGTCTCTCATCTCTCTCTGAAGGTTCATACTTTAATTTTAAGTAGCAGGTCCTATAGATTTTGAGATACTTAGTTTTTAATATATTCTATAAGTAAATTTATAAGTTTCAGAGTAATTGTCAAAAGTGGTCCAACTTTTAATGGTGAGAAGGGATAATGTGTCTAAAACTCATTCTAATACTAAAGTATTAGGTCTTTTTTTTTTAAAAAGTGATAATGTATGATTTAATGAAATCTTAGGTTAGTTACTATTTAAATTCACCATTTCTGTTTTAGTCTTATAAGGGAATAACCTTGGTTTAATTACCCAGAGGAAGCCCCTTTTTTAGTCTTTATTAGTTAACTTGTTCTGCCTCTGGAAAATGTTTATAAAGTTTTCTCGATGAGGGTTCTGGTGAGTTTTCTTTGATCTCTTTTTTTATTTGTAAGTTGATGATTTTATATCAGCTTTTTCAATAAAAGATGCATTCTCATTGCTGGCTATAAATAGTCCTGGGAGACTTATAACCAGGTTGAAAAGAATGACTTACCTGTTGTCTTCTCTCAGCTTCTGATGAGTAGGTCAGGAGCTCAGGTTGTAGTTATTATGCAGTGTCTGTTGCTCTGCTGCTCCTGGCATTTTTAATCTGCACATTCCTAACAATATATGGAGCACATTTCCATAAATGTATAAAAAAGGTTTTCGAAATAATTCATTTCAGAAGTCAAATGTTGCTATTAATAAATTTAAGTAACTTTGAATTAGCTTCTTATAGTAAAAATAATAGAATCAAAAGTTTTAATTCTTTCACTGGGAAATCTTTCTATATGATTAGTTTGTAGATAAAATGAGGACAGACTGTCATGTATGATGATAAAAACATCTTTAGAGTCATACCTTATTTTTTCAGTATATTAAGAAATCTATTCCATGGAGGTTTACGTTTTAACACCTACTTTATACTTGGTAAAATTGCCTGCGAATATTATTTCTGCTTTATTTACTCTTTTCTCTAACATGAAGTAAAATGCTATGGGCAAACCTACACAAAAACAGAAATACCCCCTTGTTTCTTTAGTGGATCATGTGTTCTACTTAGCTTATAAAAATGGTGCCTTGGATGGGGTGAATTTGGATGAGTATGCATGTATGTATGTATGAGTTACAGCAAAATTAAGTAGGCAAAAGTAGTAAAACAAATAGTTTTATCTTTTCCTAGGTTTTTTTTTTCTTTATTTTTTTTGAACAGTGTAACTTATGTGGAAGTCTTTATAGAGCTGTGGCTAACGTTTGGATCTAACAAAATTTTAGTCAATGTATATGGGCATGATGAAGACAAACTTCAGTTATGAAAGTACAAACTGTGTGTGATTAATTTTCTAAAATGACATTAAGAAGCCTGATGAAAAGGCCATTTGTAGTTGAATAGTTTTCCTTTTGTTATGATAAGTCATACTGTAGCTCTGTTTTGAGTGGTGGCTCTCATCTACCTTGGAGTGCATAAGACTTACCTAAGTAGCCCTGTTTTAAAAAATTCAGATTCATTACCTAGGACGCTTGTTTAAAGAATTTCAGATTCCCAGCTTTATACCTAGTGATTGCCTCAGTTGGTCTGGGCTGTGGCCCTAGAATCATCACTTCATAAACAGTATCTTAGGTGGTTAGACTGCTCCATGAGATGAGAAGTACCAACAAGAACGTATAGTTCGCTATAGTCTGGAGGCAAGTGGATACCTTTTACCAGAGTTTCAGAATAGGTGGTCTCCTTCCAGATATAATCACCGGAAGTTTACTGTGTTCAGAGCAGTAAGGATGCCTTTAATCCAGAGGATTGTCTAAACTCCTTAAAGCTATTTTGTTTTATAAATTGTTATAGTGCCTTCTTTGAAAAATGAATGTACAAGCATCCTGTGTATTAACAGATGTAATTAGAATTTTAAAAAGCAATTTGGATAGCTGTTTTTCTTTTTTCTTTCTTCCTTTTTTTTTCTTTTTTTTAGGAGACAGAGTCTTCCTCTGTCACCCAGGCTGGAGTGCAGTGGCATATAGCTCACTGTAACCTCAAACTCCTGGGCCCAACCCATCCTCCCACCTCAGCCTCCTGAGTAGCTGGGATTATAGGCATGCACCACCACACCCAGCTCAATACAGGTGTCTCGCTACGTTGTTCAGGCTGGTCTCGGAACTCCTGGCCTTAAGCGATTCTCCCACTTCAGCCTTCCCTGGTGCTGGGATTACATGCATCAGCCACTGTGCCTGACTCTTTTTCTTTTAAAAGCCAAATTCAGCGCTATGACTTGAACCCCTAAATCTTTAGCATACAGAAAACTTTAAACCACAAATAAAAATAATAAAAAGGAAGAACAGGACTATAATTTTGTTAGTGACCTGAGTATCCAGTATCGGAACTTTTCTAAATCTAGGGGCAGAAAGGTTTTGGAAGAAATTTTCTTTGGGAAGGAATTTTATGTGCCAGAACAAAACTTTAAATGTATTTTTATGATCAAGGGAAGATTGCATTGATTCCCAAAGTTTGCTAATTTAGATGAATAAATGCTATCATGGACATAAGCCTTAAAAGGAGTTAATATTAATCTTGTACATATACAAATTTTCCTCAGATTTCTTTTGTTTTTCTTTTCTTAAAAATATTTGTTAGAAGTGTTTTCTGCTAGACCCTTACCTTTGAATGGCTTTAAAATTTAATACAGTTTTTAAAAAGTGCAATGGGATGAGATTATGCTATTAGTATATTAAAAGCATGTTTCTGTTTTACTCCTAGTTGTAAGGTCATTTAATGGAATAAAGATCACAATACCACGTTATCTGTGTTTTTCTTTCTCTATTCTTTTAATGTGGGAGGGTCTGTGAAATAGAATTGGGCTTGGCAAAGTGAATAGGACCTCTAAGATCACCTGGGGTAAAATGTGGCAGTGTGGTTCCAGTTAGTCAACTTTCTCTGTCCTAAAAGCAATAGTGAACTAGTAACTTTCTATCATGGTACCAGAGAAGGCTCTGCTGTTGGAGTTGCTTAAAAGTGAACACAAATTTTATTTATAGTAACACGGACTTGTGAAGACCTCTTTATTTGTGACACTTTGATTTGGTTGCCCCATCTGGAGCCAGCTGGTTAAATGGTTCCTCTTTGGGGGCGGGGGCAGGAAAGGTAAACCTCTACTGAAAGCTTTCCCTTTCACTGGTGGCCTTGGAGGCAGTGGGCAGGTTGCACTGCACTTCTCAAATATTGAGTAATAGCTAGACATAAACTTAGCCCTACAGTGGAAAGATTTGTTCTATAGTTGGAAACACACTGGTGGGATCAGCAGCCTTTATCCGTCCATCCCTGGTCATGATCTTGTGTCAGGTGCTAGGCTAGGTGCTGCATTTAAGCTCAGTTTATCAGGGAAGGGGCTAACTCTGAGGTTGGTATGTGACGAGTACGGTGGAAACAAAGATGCAGTACTTGTGTGCTACCATCATTGCTGACGCCCTCATCAGCATACTCTGGGGAGAAGGAGAGACCAGGGCGAGGAGTGTGCTCTGGTTTGGATGGGGAGACGTCAGGCAGACTGGCTTGCCTTTTGGCATTTGACATTTTTGCCTTTGATTACGGTGTGTATCAGTTTGCAAAAGATAAGTCCAACTTGAATTAGCTTAATCAAAAAAGGGAAGAAAAAGAATCATAACTGGGAAAAAAAATCTTGTAACTGGATGTCTAGGGGCAAAACTGACATCAGGCACTGTGAAAACTCAAATGTCAACAGGGCTTTTATCCCAATATGCAGTGACCTGATTATCTGCTGTCGTGGTTGGGTTTCCTTCAGACCCCAGGAAGGATAGGCATAAAGGGTTCCAGGTTTATGTCATGCGCTTTAATGTCCTCAGAGGAACGAGGCTTTGTTTTTGACCTGCCTATTAAAAACGTGTGCATATCTTTCTCCCAGAGAAGCCTTCTGATTGGTTTGGCTTGCACCTCCACGGTCAACACTAACCTGGGGTGGAGGGCACCATAACCAGCCAGACTGAGGTCCCAGGTGTCTAGCCAGGGTGACACACTGTGATTGGCAGCTCCACCAGAACCACAGAGTCACCAAATGAAAGACTGCTGGGCAGATCAAAACAAATATCATCTGCAGTTGCCAGCTTCCCAGACTGACCATTTAACAGGCATTGGATTGGGAGACCCGGGGATGGTTCCCAGGTTAAAGGTTATGGAATGTTATTTTAAGGGGAAGTGGAGATGGTATTGCTGGGCATTTATGCAGAGGAAGCTCTTCAGGGCATTTCAATAGGGATTTATTCTCTTTCCTCTTCCGTTGGACTTGAGGGGTTTCAAAGGTAGGAGATTCAGAAGGAAGTTATATTTCACCTTCCTTTTCTTTCATAAAAACCTGATTTTTCTGGTCAGAGCAAACTGAAAGTTGACATATTGAAAAGCCTTACCACAGTGGCCTGGACACGTGGGAAAACCCTGTATTCAGTTGGCTGATGAGTAGTTTCCCCTGAGGCGTGCTCCTATTTTGAGAGTTGCTGTTAAGCAACAGAAACCCTCATGCTGTGAAATCTGTGGGTTCTGTTCCTTGTGCATAAAGAAACATCACAAACAGCCTCCCCTTAGATGCAGTTTGCTGCCCGCTTTCTCTCCTCACCCTCTCCCCGTTTCCTTCTGCCCTGGTCTCCTTGTTCCCCACCCCACCTGCTCAGAATCCCTGCAGGGTCTCGCAGGCCCACACAGCAAATTAGCCTGGGCCTTTTCCTCCCACCTGCTTAGTTAATTCTTCCTCGGGGAGTCAGCAACGCAACAGATTGTCCTGGAGGATCCATTCTCAGAAGGCAGAGAATGGAGAGACTGCAAATAAAGTTAGTATTTTCCTCTCTGTCACAAGAATAAGAATGGGGCCCACAGCTGTGCTATGCAGAAAAGCCTGGAAGCTGGAGTCAGACACTAGTTGGATCCTGGCATCGCAGCCCACCTGTCCACCCCTTTAGGGTGAGGGTTAAGGACAGGCTTGCTAGTTGTGGGTGGCATCACCGGGCAGTTTCTCAGCAAGTCCTAGGGCCTGTTTTTTGAGAGCTGTGTGAAAAGTAAAAATATATAGCCCTTGGCATGGCTCTCCTCCACCCCCCAGTATATTTTTTGTTTTGCTTTTCCCAGGCACAGACACAGGAAAAAGAAAAGGCAAGAGAGGTGATATGTGGGCCCTTCTGGAAGCATAGGGTGAGGAGAGGCAGAAGTCAGTCTGGTTTCTTCAAAACCGAACCTCTCCCTGCTGGGTTTGGTTGATCTTACAGATAAGTCACTTGCTCAATATGCCCCGCACTTGTCGGGTGAGTGATTGCAGACACAAAGCTCTGGTATTTATTTATATTGCCTCTGACCCTCCTTGTTGGGAAACTGGTGAATACTGTGTGATGTTGATGAGCACATCTCTCTCATGTTAATAACAGCCAACAATGTCTTGACTGAGGATTTACCATGTGCCAGACGTTGGGCTCACACTTAATGGGCATTATGTCATTTGTTTCACTCCCTTTGGGGAACGTACTCTAATACATGATACAATATCATCATCACCCCATTTTATAGGTGAACAAACTGAGGCTCAGAGAGGGAACCATGTCCTGGGCTCTGCAACTAGCAAGTGTCAGGGCCAGGATTTGGTCCAAGCATCCTGACTGCAAGGCTCAGTGCTGGCACTAGTATGGTGGGCACATAGAGATGAATGAGCGCTGGTTCTGCGCCTGTGGAGTCCGAGGCCAGTGCAGAGGAAGGGCCTGTGTTGGGTCATTCATTTATTCATTCACGGAATGCCCACGGTCTGCCAGGTTTGGGGGATGCAAGGTTTTGGGGATACCCCCTGGCATAAGACCCGATAGTTAAAAGTACTTTCTTTCTGCTAGACCCTTGCCTTTGAATGGCTTTAAATTTAATACAATTTTGTAGGGGGAAGCGAAATTCCGCCTTCCTCCTCTTAGGGACTGAGCTGGGCCTGAGAATTAATTGACATAAGATAGATTAACAGGAGAAAAACATACAAATTTATTCTTTTTTTTTTTTTTTTCTTTTTTTTAAGTGACTGGGTCTTGCTCTGTTGCCCAGGCTGGAGTGCAGTGGTGATATCATAACCCACTGCAAACTCTACCTCCAGAGCTCAAGCAATCCTCCCACCTCGTCCTCCTGAGTAGCAGGTGAGCACCACCACACCTGGCTACTTTTATTTTTTGTAGAGATGAGGGTCTCGCTGTTACCCAGGCTGGTCTTGAACTCCTGGCCTCAAGTGGTCCTCCCACCTCAGCCTCCCAAAGTGCTGGGATTATAGGCGTGCAATATTTTTTTTTAGCTTTTAAAAATTTTAATGGTTGTGAATCCATACAGAGTTTTAAGTATCCCAATTACCATGTAGTGCCTATCATTAAAATGGTTTGAACTTCATCTTAAGTGATCTGCCTTCAGGAAGGAGGGAAGACATGAGAGCAGACCAGCTCAGCCGCTGACTGTGCTCTTGCTTTATGGTTTTGGGATTCCCCAGCCATTGCCAGAAACATTTTACAAACAGATGGCTTTGGAGATTTGTTGATTTTGCTGCCCAGCAACTATTTTCCTTTCTCCTTGTATTAGCCTCCGTTTGTTCCCCAGGTTTCTGTGTTCTTGGAGCGACTCAGGGATGAAGGACAGAGGAACTTCAGGCTGAATTCTTCTCTTTCTGAAATGGGACAAGCACAGTTCTGGAGGCTGGAAGTCCGAGATCAAGGTGTTGGCAGGGGTGGTTTCTCCTGAGGCCTCTCTCCTGGACTGGTAGGTGGTGTCTCCTCCCGGTGTCCTCACATGGTTGTCTCTCTGTGTGTGCAAATTTCTTTTATACAAGTTTTACTTGGCATGGAGCCCTTGAAAAGAAATCAAGACCCAGAGAAGCAGTTGGTGTCAGTTACTTCTATACTGAACTGGATTAAGAATAGTAAGCTGTAAAGAAGTAACTAAATTATGTGGGGAGGCTTACAAGGTCAGAGTTATTTTCTCGGAGGACATTATGCTGAATGAAATAAACCAGGCACAGAAGATAAATACTACATGGTCTCACTTATGTATGGGATCTACAAAGTGGAACTCACAGAAGTAGAGAGTAGAATGGTGGTTACTGGGGGTTGGGGTTGGGGGTTTGGGGAGACATTTGTCAAAGGATACAAAATTTCCATTAGGGGGAATAAGTTCCTGAGATCTGTTGTACAACACGGCAACTACAGGTAGTTAATATACTGTATTCTTGAAAGTTGCTGAGCGAGATTTTGTGCTCTCACAAGGAAGAAAGTATGTGAGGTAATGCCTAAGTTAATCAGCTCGATTTAGTTATTCACAATGTTTATATATTTCAAAACATGCTGTACATGATAAATATATGAAATTTTTATTTGTCAATTAAAAAAATAAGAAATAAAAAAAATTTTTAAAATAAGATCCATATGGAATTCTTTTGGTCTCAACTTCTTATCTTTGAGGATAAGGATGATGCCTTTTCTTCTAAGTATAGGAAGGGTGTCCACATGGGTATTTAATTCGAAGCAGTCAATAGGCCAGCGTGGTGTGTTTTGAACTCGATCCGTTTTTAAACTACACTTCCACTCTTGAATGAAAGAGACACGGAAATTGGTCGTGGCCCTGCAGCGGGATGTGTATGCAGAGTTCAGGCAGAATACAGCGCGTCCCGGTGCTGGGCGCCAAGGGAGCTGCGCCGGGCGCAGGGCGGCGGCGAGGGCGGGGTTGCAGGGCTGGATCTGGGCTGCAGGAGGGCGTGGGGAGAGGCGGTCCAGAGGGGGCGGGAGGCATCCTGCGGTCCCCGGAGGAGGCCGGGGCAGGGAGCTCTGCGCTGCTCCCATTAGCCGGCCACACGGGGAGGGGCCGGGTGACCTCACGCTGGCCGGGACTCTGCGGCCATTAGAGCGGTTCCCACTGCTGGGGCGGCCGCGCGGTGGGTGGAGCGCTCCTCTCCGGGACGCAGAGAAGGGTGAGATGCTTGGGATGCTGCTCCCGGCGGAGGAGTTGAGCGGGGCGAGAGTAAAGTAGTTGCAGGAGCAGCCCCGGCCTCGCGGGCACCCGCCCGACCCACCCGCCGCCGCTGGGGTGTCGCCGCTGGGTGCCTGGTGTCAGTGCACCGTCCCCGCCCCCTGCAAGGGGTCCCTCCGTTCCAGGCCAAGGGCGGGAGCGGGGAGGGGGTGGGCGAGACACTGGAGGGGAGTGAGGTGCTTGTTCCCGCAGGGGCCGAGACGCACCCCAAGTTCTCCCCGCCACAAGCCACCGTCTGCTGGGGGCTTGGGGACGCTGTTACCTGTTAATGACATACTCAATCCCTGCTCCCCCTGCCTCAGGTATTGACACAACTGATAAAGCGAGATCGAGGCTGACACTGAGGGTCCACGTCGCCAGAAGAAGATGCGCGCGCCCATTGTAAGTGTGGGGGCGGGGCAGGGGCGGGGGTCGTGTTGTGATGGTGACTACTCGTCCTGGATGGAGCCTGACTTTACTTTGGAGAGAGGATCCTTGAATGTGGGGACCACACCTCCCAAAGCTGCTGGCGGCCGACGTCCCCGGGCGGTCAGGGCCACCTGTTGGAGTTGCGGGCTCGGTCCTTGTTCCCGCCAGGGCCGGTTGGGAGGCCGCCCTGCCGGAAACGGGACCCTCGGGAGGGAGGCAGCGGGGGCCAGGTCTCTCCACGCAAGTTGGGTGCTGCCCTCCTGAGTCAAACAGGGACAGGGGACAGGGTTTTGGGGCTGAATGCCAGAGGCTGGACCTGCAGCCTCAGGCCCTGACCGCAGGGGCCTTTTGTGATGTCAGGTGACTCACCCCATGGCCGGCCCTGCCAGCACGTTCCCAGCTCTGGCGTTTCCTCTTTCTAACCTCTGATATGGTTCAGAAGTCATACTGGGGCTTGGCAAGTGCCTCCCCTCCACCAGGCAGGACTGCAGGGGTGGGGGCGGTGCAGGGCGGGCCGGTGCAGGGTTCAGGGTACAGGTTTTTGAGATGGACCCACCGGGGATTGTGTTCCCACTGAGCCCCTGGCTGCAGGACTTTGATCAAGTTAAAATCCTCTGTTCCCTGGCATGAAGTTTATATCACTTAATACTTAGGAAGTGCTCAGAACAGTGCCCGGCACACACAGTGAGTGCTCAACCATAATTCACTGTCGCCATCATTCTTATTTTAACCCATATAAAGAGCTTTGCACAGTGCCTGGTGGCAGGGTGTATCTGGCAGTTTGACACCTGAAGTATTCAATTTTTAATATCCTCTACTCTATCTGACAACGTTATTCTCAGTGATAATCGTGAAATGAGTAGTAGTAATAATGTCCAGAAAAAAGCACAGTGAACATTTTCTTTTATTGAACTTCATGTATGTAATCATGCCAGTAAGAAAAAGAAAAACTGAAAAATAAAGTAAATGCGATAGTGTAAAAACAGGAAAAAGTAATGGAAAAAGTTTTTTTTTAATATTATATATATTTCATTTTCTTTTCTTTTTTTAAAATAGTGAGCGCTGCTGCTGGGGAGGCTGTGACACTGGGGGGCTGGGACAGCCCCCCGCCCTCTCTCTTCCAGAGAGAGAGAGAGAGGGGGAAGGACAGGGACTCCCAAACCACCTTCCTTGTTATGCAGCAATAGGAAAAAGTTTTTAATTGCATTAATGTATTTTTGGAAAAAAGGGGAAAATGCCTTCCTTATCTTACTTATAGGTTGGTCTCAGTAATGAGTGATAATAGCACTACAATTTCTGCTTTGGAAACTTCTGAAAAGTTGCCCATGACTGTCAAAATTGGTCTTCTTTGCATATTCATGTTCAGTATTCAGTAGAGCTAGATTTACCAATCCATCTTTGCTCACAGTTGATTGAAGAAAACTTTATTAATTTTTATTTCAAAAGCTGCTTTTGCATGAAACAACAGAGAGACAAAAAGTTAGGAAAAGCCTTAAACATTAGGGTTAGTTTGGCAGAGATTTATAAAAATCCCATTTCGTAATAAATTCCAGACATTGAAATATTGCTTAAGTCTTTTATTTTTTTTAAATCAGTTCTTCAGAACAAATGAGTGAGAAATTAGAAAGGTAACAAAAAGCAAAAAAATTAAAAAAAACAATAAATTCTAGCAGCTTTTAAATATCTCTGCATTTGAAACAGTTTCACTAAAACTTCTCCTGAAAATTCCTCATTAAGTTTTTATTTTATTTGGCAAAATTCCCCAAGTTTTTGTTCCTCTGCAAAGATTAGAGAAAAGGACTGGATGATAGCGAACGTTGACATTTAATCAATTGCTTTAGAAAGAGAGTCTAGCTCTTGGTGAAAACCATCCAGGCTTTCGAACATCGCTTTTTTGGTTTCTTTTGGCATTGAGAGGGACACTGTTTTGTCTTCTGTTTAAACACAGGAGAACGTAGGACTACAGAACTGGCCATGTAAACTGTATAAAGTGAGCTCGATTCCGAGTTCTTAGGAACCAACGGTGGAAACACAATGCACAGTCTGTGCGTCAGGAGCTGACTGTGTAACTCTGTGTTCTCTGATGTCACTGCCATGTAGAACACAACATTTTTAAAAGAATAAGAAATAAAAATGTGCTCATCGGAGGTTCACATGTTTATTATTAAATCTCCGTCATAATTTCTGCAATTAGAATTTAGACCAACAAGGTATCTTCTGGGGGAGTAGTATTTTGTCACCGACATGAATGGCCAGCACATGGTAATAATAAAAAGCGGAGTGACGTTTGGTGGGTTTTATTATCGTTTTTAAATTTTCTACGGACAACTCGCCCCTGTCTGTCTGCAGTGGGGGGTTGGGCCCCCACCTCCCCACTCTGGGCGTGAGGGGCCTGATGAACGTTTTGCTGAAGCAGCTCCTGGAACCTCCCTGGGATGGGAGAGGCTCGGTCCCCAGCTCGGTCCCCAGCTCCCTGAACCCTTTAGTCCAGGCTGGGTGGCCTCCCTGGCTGATTCTTTCTTTCCTCTGCATGGCTAGAACTTGCTAGAACTAGTGGGCCGGGGCCTTTCCCTTCCCTCCCCCACCTGCCCCATCCTCGAATCTGTGGCGTGTTGAGCAGCTGCTGCTGAGGAAGCGAAGACCCAAAGTGAAACTGAGGCTCCTTAGCATGAGGAAATTGATGGGCCTTCCCTGTTCTCTGGGTCTGGGCTCCCTACCCGACGGCCTTGTGACCCAAGTGTGCTCCATGTCCTGATGCATCTCTGCGGAGCTGGTTCAGGTGCAAAGGGGAGGGGAGAGGGGAGGACCCCGCTCAAATAGCAGTCGGGGCTTCAGGCCCTTTGGGGTTTCGCCCCACTCTGCAGGAGCCACAGGCTGAGAGGGGCTCAGAGGGGAAAGCAGCGCGTGCCTCTAGGCCACAGACCTCTGCTGAGAACGTTGCATGTGCCAGGCCGGGTACTGGTGAATTAGCTGGAACCCTGGCCCTGGGCTGCTCAAGGCTAGCTGGTGGGCTGGGCGTGGAAACGGATCACTCCTTCCCATGGTCCCGCTCCACAATTATAGTCATCTGGTAGCAGAGCTGCGGTCGTGGAGGCAGCAGCAACTCTCGCTGCCAGGGCGTCTGGGAGGCATCGAGGAGTGGAGATGTTGACCCCGTTTTGAGGGATGAAGAGGAGTTTTCCAGGTGAAGGAAGGGCATTTCCGGCCTAGCGTGCAGTGATGCCGGGGCAAGTCCCACCACGGGAGCGGAGGCGTTCCTGTTGCTGGGCGTCAGCACCTTCCTGTGCATTACCTGGTGGAGTGGGAGGAACTTGGCCTTTGGGTTCAGGCAGGTCTGCTGGCACTGCTTTTCGGGGAGCTCTGAGACCTCATGCAAGTTAATTCCCCTCTCTGAGCTCAGTTTCTGGGTCTACAAAAGGGGCTGTTGTAAGGATTTCAGGTAACAGGTGGAAATCCCTGGTGCCTGGTGGTGGTGGTGGTAGGGGGGTAATTCCACGTGAGTCGGGGCAGTTCTGACCCATGAGGGGTGAGGTTTGCCGTGTAGGAGAACAGGCCTGGGGCTGCTGGCTGAGAGCCTGGGAGGGTGGATGAGTTTCGCCTCCTTTTCCCAGGATGCCCGTGACTTTTGGGCTGCTGAGGCCGGGCGCGATGCCTGCTGGAGCTGCTCCTGTCCCCCCCGACTGGCTAGGAGCCCGGGGCACAGGGTGGCAGTCGGGGAAGGGGTGACTTGGCAGGCCAGCTCCTGTTCATTCCTCCTCCACCTTCTCTTTGGGCCTGAGGCTGGGAACCTGGGCAGCCAGGCCTCCTCCTCCTCCTCTCTGCACCCACCCAGCCTGCAGCATGGGGTCTCCACTCGCTCGCAGGCCTGAGTGGTTTGACAGCTTTTACTTTCATTAACTCAGTTATTCCTTACACAAACCCTGCTGGGTGGGTCTTAGCCCCGTTTTACCACGGAAGCTCAGAGAGGTTAAGTAATTCCTGAAGGTCACACAGCACTAGAGCAGAGAGGGGCTCAGTTGACGCCCCCGTGGGTGGGCTGGGCTCTGCTTCTGGGAACACAGCCTCAGATAAACAGGACCCATCCAGCTCCTCATGTTTGTTTTCTTTTCCTAAAACTTTGGCACTAAAACTCTCAACTCCCTGCCAAGAAGTCCTTTCTCAACACTCACCCTGGACATTGGGCCTTCCTGTTATCTTGAATTTCCAGACATTTCCCCCAGAATGTCAGAAGTGAAGAGGGCAGGCGAGGTTAGGAATTTCTGGTCACCATAGCCTGTGGTTTTGAGAAACACAGAGAAGAACTGGTCTCAGTCTGGGTTTCACAACCTCCACAGTATCTCCAACTGGTTTCATAGCTTGTTCCTTCGAGTATTCTGTGACCTTTCCAAATAAAAAATAATAACAACCGCCTGAGAACAGAGGCAGTAAAAACTGCCAGTTCCTGAACGCTTCCCATGCGCCAGGTCCTGTTTGCTGAGTGTTTTATAGGTATTCACTTATTCGATCCTCAGGATAATCCCATGAATCAGGTTCTATAATTATCCCCATTTTACAGCCCAGGAAACTGAGGCCAGGAGAAGCTGGGTAATTTGTCTGATTCTATACGGTTAGTAAGTAGCCGGGATTTAAACAGAGCCCTAAGTGTGTAATCACTATGCTGTTTCTGAAAATTAAATCCATCCTGATTTAAAACAGAGCAGTTGTGCTCACTATCCTACTTTCTGTATTTTTTTTTTGTATTCCTGAAATATTTCATAAAAAACCCCAAACCCTCAAACTCCGTGGGTGGGTTGGAATGCTTCCTGCATGGCCTTTGGGTAAAAGGAAAACACTCTTTTTTGTTTTGTTTCAACCCTTGGGTTGAAAACTGTTCCAAAAGAGCCCACACTTCCCTCCCTGGCCCTGTGCAGTGCTCAGAGCTGGGGGTGTTGCCCCGAATCAGAGTCGCATGCGTGAACGTGGATTAGCATGCCGCGACTGCCATCGGAGAGGGGTGAAATCTGCTGTAGGACCTGGCTGTCTCCTTCCTCCTTGCGGGGGTGAAGAAGAGATTGGGGTTCACATTCTGGCTTTGCCACTTCCAGAGTGACCCTGGGCAAGTGACATCATCACCTTTAGGCTCAGTTTCCCCACCTGCAAAGTGAGGCGTGACCACCCATCTCAGTCTAACTTTTCAGCCTTACCCCCTCTCTCTGCTTCAGATACCGTCTCCTGTGGTTCTCACTTGGGCTGCACAGGAGAATCACCTGGGAACTTTATGATAACACCAGGCTTGGGCGCCACCCCATGAATTCTGCTTCCAACCAAATCCCAAGAGCACTCCAGGGTTCCCACTCTCCACAGTGGTTTTGCTCCTTTGAACTCTGCCCCGCCTGCTCTCTCCTCCCCCTCCCCTGCTGGCCTGTCTCCATGTACCCCCTTAAAGGCCACGTCCTGCCCACCACCTTCTCTGCCTGCAGTATAGTGTGTAGGATTCGGACGTCCTGGGATCTGGCTTTGAATTCTGTCTCTACCACATACAAGTGCGCTCTCATCTTTCAAGACATAAACAAAAATCTGAGGTGCTGCCTCTTCTACAGCATCTCTGATTCCTCTCCCCACATTTTCTCTTAAACCCCTTTCAGCCAGGCTTTGCCTCCAACTCCCAATAGAAGCTGTTCTCATAACGGTGGGTGTCCCTTATCCCAGACCACTCTCCTGGGCTCCAGACTCATGGGTGCAGCTTCCTCCCCAGCCTGCTAGTTTGGCTGCCGGGTAGACGTTCCCTGCAGCGAGCCCAGGCACGAGGATCTGGTAGTCCCCCAGCCGCTCTGTCTGCAGCCAGCCCAATGTCAGCCTCCCAGTGGCTCTGGCCAGAAACCTTGGGGACTTGTGACTCCTCTTTCCTACACAGCCCACCTTGCTCCATCAGCTCAGCCTGTTGGCTGTACCTTGGACGTAGGCCCAGCATCCGTCACTTCTCTCCCCGTCCCCAACTCCGCCCGGTCTGGGCCTGCATGGCTGCTCATGTCCTTGCCCCCTAGCAGGTCCTTTCCTTCCTCCTTGCACGCTGCCTACCATCCCTTCCTGACACAGCAGCCAGAGGGACCCTTTAAAAACCCAAGTTGCACTGTGTGTCTCTTGTGTTCCAAACTTTGCAGCTGCAGCTGGGATCCAAGCTGCAGGCGTGGAGTTGGGAACCGGCTCTGGAGCACAGAATTAGAGCATGTCCCTCACGCGTCTGTCATGTTGTCATTGCCCTGACTCCCTCAGTGCGTTAGCTCTTCAGTTACTTAAATTAAAAAAAAAAAGAGTTTAAAGATATTATATGGGAGGAACGAATAGATAGTAGATGCACATATTTGTGACGAAGCAAACACAGTACGTAGTAGCATGCTTTGGTGGGTACTAAGCTGTTTGTTAAAAAACTTCCTTCAACTTTGAACGTTTGAAAATTCAAACTGTATGTTTGAAAATTTTTTTTTTTTTTTTGAGACAAAGTCTTGCTCTGTTGCCCCGGCTAGAGTGCTGTGGCATCAGCCTAGCTCACAGCAACCTCAAATTCCTGGGCTCAAGCGATCCTTCTGCCTTAGCCTCCTGAGTAGCTGGGACTACAAGTGTGCACCACAACGCCTGGCTAATTTTTTCTATTTTTAGTAGAGACAGGGTCTCACTCTTGCTCAGGCTGGTCTCGAACTCCTGACCTCAAGTGATCCTCCCACCTCGGCCTCCCAGAGTGCTAAGATTACATACATAAGCCACCGTGCCCGTCCTGTTTGAAAATTTTTCATCATGAAATATTGGGAAGCATGCTATCAACTTGAAAATGCTCGTTGCAGAAAAGCTGGAAAATACGGAAAAATAGAAGGAAGCAAAAGTAATCACAAAAGCCACCCTTACCCAGCACCCAGAGGGAATGTCCGTTACGATGTTGGTATACATATATCTTTCTAGTCTTTTTGCTTGTGCAATTCGTTTTACATGATAGTGACTGTATGGGTTACCCAAAGTCGAGCACCTTGATTTTGTCCAGTCTCAGTTTTATTTCTGATTCTAAAATGAACACATGCTTATTGAAACATTTTAGAAAACTAGAAAATAATTAAAAAGAAAATTAATACCCCGAATTGAGACAGTTTCATGACGTTTTGACAACAGATATATCTACATTTTCCAATTAAAAAACTGCAAGTTCATCAACATGAGGGATTTTTTTTCCGTTTAAAAAATCTTTAAACATTTTTATCGTCAAAGTAATTTCCTATTGGTAAAAAAATGCGAACAATAAAATAATACAACAAAATGTAAAATTCCTTGAATCCTAACTGCCCACTATATGTAACATATAACAGCTTGATGTGTTTTCCTCTGCTTATATAGTGTGTGATACATTTTACTTATGAATGCATAAAAATGTATTTTAAGCAAAAATGGAATAATAATGTCTTTCAGGTTACTTTTTTCAATGCATACTTCCATGTCTGCTCATGTGAATTCACCTTGCTCTCTCCACCGTCTGGACATCTGTGCGGATAATTTGTCTGTAGGATAATTTGTTTAAGTGGTGGTTGTTTGGCTGGATTTTCCCAATATGAATTTCAGAGGCCGCGAGTTGCTCCTCAATTTGCTTGCTAAGGAAATTGGCTGTTACACAGCTCTTTGTAACACTGCTTTTGTGGGGGGATAAAGGACTTTTGTTCTGAAATCCCGTGGGCACAGACTGGCTTTGCCACTGTCGGTGCATGTGCTGCGGGGGGCATGGGAGAGCCTTGGCCGCGGTGCGGGCTGGGCTTGCCCGGCCGCCCTGGCGGAGGCGGAGCTCTCGCTGGCGTGGGAGGGCTTCCGCTGCCCCAGCCTCGCTGCCAGCACAGAACCAGCCGAGGGCGTGATAGAGCTCGATTCCCGGGTTGCAGCCGGTTCTTTCCTAACGGGGATTGGCAAACTTTCTCTGTAAAAGGCCAGACAGTAACATTTTGGATTTCGCAGGCTATAGCGTCTCTGTCACGATGACTCAATCCTACTGTTGTAGCCAGAGAATAGCAGGGACAGAATGTAAGTGCATGAGCGTGACTACATTCCAGGCAAGCGTTATGGACACTAAAATTTGAATTTCACGTCATTTTCGTGTGTCACAAAATAGTCTTCTTTCGACTTCTCTACCCCATCAACGACTTAAAAAATGTACAAATCATTCTTAGCCTGCAGGCCGTATAAAAACAGGCAGAGGTCCACATTTGGCCCACGACTGTAGTTTCATGCTTCCAATTTTAGAACATGAGTTTGCCTTCTTAATTTTGATTCAGCCGGGTTGGCTTATGTGTATCATCCGGTAATTGTTTTTCTCAATGGATCTTAGTGGGAGTGGGTGAATTATTCCCATCCTCAGTTCCTGGTACCCTGTCCTCATTGGTCCCTGCAAAGACCCCTCTCTTGTGTGTTTGTTTATGTATTTGTTTCCTTTAATCATCTTTCTTTACTTCCGTCTGTCTCCCCAGTGGCCACCATCCTGATGCGTTTAATATGCGTCCTTTGGTGTGTATGACTCTTATCTTGTCATTGTTGCTTTTTAAAAATTACTTTTTTTAGGGTGGTTCCCGTAAGATGTGCATTGTAGCTTTGCCTGCAAGTATGTTTAATTTATGTGACTGGCATGGTATTATAGAGCTGACCCTTGTTTTCCCACTCGGCACTGTGTTTTAAAGATCATCCACGTTGCCGTTGGAACAGTGAGTCCTATCTTCTAACTAGCACATAGGGCTCCATAGGTGAGTCCACTCTTTTTTACTTCATTTTTAAAGAGAAGTTTCCTTGGCTGGGTGCAGAGGCTCACACCTGTAATCCTAGCACTTTGAGAGACTGAGGCAGGAGAATTGCTTGAGCTCAGGAGTTTGAGGTTGCAGTGGGCTATGATGGTGCCACTGCACTATAGCCTGGGCAATACAGTGAGACCCTGCCTCAAA
>VBSM01003154.1:281431-291917 GCA_008086735.1 Cheirogaleus medius
TTTTTTTTTTTTTTCCCACCCCTTTTCTTAAACTTTTTGCTTGAAGTGGGGCATAACATAACTATTGTGAAGTATATAGTCTGTGAAATTTAAAGAAATTCGCCCGTGTGACAACCACCCGGATCCGGAACATTTGTCTCCCTGCTGGCTCTGCGGGAGCCCCACTCCAGCCCCACCCGGGCCGCCGCTGTTCTAGCTGCTCCAGCCGCGTGTTGGTTTTACCTGTTCCAGAACGTGGCCGGTGTCGCAGGGCTGCGCTCCCCGCGCCTGGCTCCTGTCACGGGGCGTCACGCCTGTGAGGGTCCTTCGTGTTGTCGTGAGTAGCAGTAGCAGTTCTTTTTCTCGCTGGGTATTTCCCGTATGTGAATATGCCACACTTTGTGACCCGTTCTTATCCATTTCTTCCCAGGATGTCGTCCGTTTGTTGTCAGCTTGGTGCCAGTTTTTGGCTGCTGTGAACAGGGCGGCTCTGGACGTTTGTGACCATGTTTTTTTTCCCACCCCTCCACTTTGAATGCATGGCCTCGCCCTGTCCTGTAGTGACATCAGTAGTCACCAGAGGAGACGTCATCGTCCCATCCCAGGCCCCCTGCGTGTGGGCCCTGGACCCCTCCTCTTCCTTTTGTTAGAACTTCGCTCCTCGAATTCCTACCTCTTCTGTATTACCATCGTGCCCCTGGCCACGGGGTCATCCCTGTGGGTGTAGAAGCCACTGGAATATCTCCCGTTTGCAAAACAAACACCCCCCATCCTCTCATCCTTCTCGGGTTAGCCCCAGGTCGCGTGGCAGCCTTGCCTGCGGGTGTCCCCACTCCGCACTTGCTGTTCTCACTGCAGTCCTCTGCTCAGGCTCTCTCTCTCTGCCCCCTACTGGGGCAGCTCTCACCAGGCCGGCAAAGGCCAAGGTTGGCATTCCTGGCCCCACTCACTGGGCTTCTCTGCCGTGTTTGACCTGAGTGACCTCTCTCTGCTCCACCTGGTATCTGCCTTTCTTCCTCCCCACTGGACCCTCCCTTTTTGGTCTCCTGTGTGGTCTGCTCCTCCTCTCCCACGTCCTCACATGGAGCCCAGTGACCTCACTGGGCCCCATGGCTTCCAATACCTTCTATTGGTTGACGTCACCTAAGCCCAGACCCTCAACTCAGAGCCCCGCTCAGCTCTAGACTTGCATGACCTTTGACTCCTGGGCATCTCCACTTGGGTGTCTACTTGGCATCGTGACCCTGGCTGCCCCAGGTGGAAGGCTCCAGTCTAATGACACCATCCAGCTGTTTAGGCCAAAAGCCTAGGAGCCATTCTCCATCCTTGTCACCCTGTGTCTCCTCATCTGGGAAGCCTGCTGGCTTCACCTCTGAAACAGGCCCCAGCTATGACCGCTGCTCACCAGCCCCATTGCAGCGCCCCTGGTGTGATGACCTCCCTCCCTTGCCCGATGCTGCTGCAGCTCTGGCTGGGGTCTCTGCCTCTTGTCCACTCACAGCCAGCTGGTGTGATCACTCTGAAGTGTAAATTGGATCATGCCACTCCTCTCCTTAAAATTCTCGATTGGCTTCTCATCACACGTAGAACACCGTTCCAAGTCCGCACCGTGGCCGGTGGGGCCTGGCGTGGTCTAGCCTCTTCCTGCCTCTCTGGATGTCATCCCTCTCTTCTCTCCTCGTGGGTCTCTGGACTGCAGCCGCGCTGGCCTCCTTGCTGCCCCCAAGTGGGCCAACCTCTTTCCTTCCTGGGGTTTCTGCCCCGGCCGTCCTTCTGCTGGGTGCTCTTTCCCAGACCCTGGTGCGGCTGCGTCCCCACCGTTCAAGCCTCGGCCCAGAGGCCCTTTCCTCAGGGGCCTGCCCGCCCTGAGCCAGCATTTGTCAGTACCTGAAAGTGTCTTATTTTGCGTGTTTGTTCATCGTTGGCGTCCTCTTAGTAGAGTGGGGGCTGCCTGAGGGCACGCCCGCTGTCTAGACGGCGCCAGTGACGCCAGCACCTTGGACAGGGCCTGGCGCCCGGTAGGGCCCGGTATTGACTGCGGCTGCGCTGGACAGGTATGGTTGGTGGAGGGGGGTGCAGGGAAAGGCGTGGCAGGGATCTGGGTGGACAAGTGTGTCGCAGATCATTGGATCTGTCACAGATGCTCCTTCAATGGAAAAGATGCTTCCGCCTGCATCTTCTCCTTTGAGCATCACAGGAACCGTTGAGTGGGGGCAGGTGAGGCGAGGAGGGAACTGCAGAAGTTAGAGTTGGACGGAAGCTCAGTGGACTCGGTTCTGCACTCACCCCGTGCTGGACTCTGGTGAAGGCGCCTTTTGTGGCCGACTCCCTTAGCCCTTATAGCTCCCTGTGTGGTAGGGACTGTTTTAGTCCCTTTACTACAAAGAATCGGAGACTTAGAGAAGTTGAAAGCTTGTCCAAGGCCACATAGCGGGTGAGTGTGCGGGCAGACTCACAGCTGGGCAGCCTGACTCTGGGCCCTGTGCCTCAACTGCCCAGCCTGCCGCTTCCCTAACGCCAGTCGCTGGTTGTCTGCCGTATCCACGGGCCCTTCCTATGACTGTTTACTTCATAACTTTTAAAAAATGAAGTAATTCTTTTAAAACGAACTTTAAATGACTACACTGGTGTGTATTTATTTTAGTGTGTACTTGGGGATTCCTGCGGCATTGGCCCAGCAAAGTTAAGTGACATGTCCAGGTCGCTCGGCTGGTTGGTGATGGAGCCAGCGTCAGGCCGGAGCTGTGACTGTCAGCCTGTGCACATGGCACCACGCTCGGGGCAGCACAAGGCTGAGGAAGCCTCGCTTGTAGGTGTTGACCCTGCACTGCCACGGCCCCGGGGGCTGGCATCTCCTTGCCCCTTGTTGGCCTCACCCCAGTCCCAGCACTGTCACCCAGCCTGCTGGGCGCCGAGCCCAGATGGGCCTCAGGATCTCGCCCTCTCCACAAGCTCAGAGGGTTGGCAAAGGCACCCTCTCTCATTCACCTGGGTGAGTCCCCCAAGCGCCACCTGCCCCGCTTCTCTCAAGTCTGAATTCCCCGGATTTTCTAAAATCTCAGCATTGTGCTCAGGGTGAGGGTTTGGTTGTCTCTGGAAAGCCACGCAGAGCAGGACATGGATGTGATCAGCCCTTCCTGCCACTGCTTGTGGCTGTGACAGGGTGTCACAGTTGAAGACTGGTCCCGCTTGGTAACAGGGTGCTGCTGAGGCACGCTGGGGACCCTGATGCTGACAGGGCCTCTCAGGCTTTCAGCAGAGTGAGCCTCCTCTCGCGATGTCCCCGCACCTAGTTCCGCCTCTTGAATGCATCCCCACGTCCTCAGCCGCCACACCCAGTGTGTGCCCCGCCACCCAGGGTACAGGTTGGCTGTGTTGGGAGGGACGCCCAGTCTCTGCTGGCAACTTTCTGTCTTCACCATCCTGATCTTTGTGTTGAACAGACTCTTGTTCTTCAAGATTATTTCATTTCTGGAGCTCTGTTTCCCCTTCCAGACCTGGGCCCTTGGCCAGGGCTGTGCTGTGTACCTACTGGGCCTCCCTAGGGTCACAACTCGGGGAGCAGCTGTGTGTTTTGGTCCCTTTGCTCCCAGAAGGGCTGAGACTCCTGAAAACCCAGCCACCTTTTCTGCAGCAATCAGCTTTGTATAGTCAGGGAGCTGTAGCCCCGATGGAATTACAGGAGGGTCACACCCTATTTTCCCAGAAAGATAAGTATGCTTTTGGCTCCTATCTGCATAGTCAAGAAGAAGGCCACATAGGTGTCATGGGGTGTAGAAGGCCAGCTTCTGTGGGTTAAGAAAAAACAGAGTAAATCATGAATCTTCCCTACTCCTCATTTCAGATAAGGAAACCAGGGCCCAGAGACCACACGTGCCTTCTCCAAACCCACACAGCCTAGCCCTTCCACGTCTTGCTCGTCCTTTGTGGACGGTACCAAGGGCGGATGCCCAGCTCTGAGCCCCTGGGGCCCAGCCCAGGACCACCCCCTCTGTGTTTCCTCTTTGTGGACCCGCAGGTGAAGTGGCGGGAGCTGGTGCGGCCAGCGTGATGTCCGCCCTGACCGACAGGGCCATCGTGAAGAAAGAGCTGCTGTGTGCTGTGGCCGGGAGAGACAAGTACCAGGTCAACAACAAACACGATAACAAGTACGCGCCACTGCCCCCCAACAAAATCGTCAAGCGGGCGGAGGAGCTGGTGGGGCAGGAGGTGCTCTATAAGCTGACCAGCGAGAACTGCGAGCACTTTGTGAACGAGCTGCGCTACGGAGTCGCCCGCAGCGACCAGGTGCGTCCTCAGCCGGAGTCCCTTCCCCAGGAACCCAAGGTTCCCTCAGCTGACCGCGGCTGGGCAGCAGTGTGGGTGGAGACAGAGGCAGGAACAGGCAAAAAAGCCACATAAACAATTCTACTGGATCCCTTCGTAGAAAACGAAACCAGAACATTCTACACAGTAAAAAGAGGTGCCATCTCTACCGTTTCCAGAGATTTCGTCTTTCATTTCTTGGTCTAGGATGAGGGTTTCTTGACCTCAGCACTGTTGACAAAGTGCCAGATAATTCTTCATTGTCATGACCTGTCCCGTGCATTGTAGGATGTTTAGCGGCATCCCTGGCCTCTACACACCAGATACCAGCAGCACCCCACTCCCGGGTGTAAACCAAAAATGTCTGTAGACATTGCCAAATTTCCCCAGAGGGCAAAACTGTCCCCAGGCGAGAAGTGCCGAGGTGAGTAATGACCATCACACATGCTGTGCGCCAAATTAAATGCAACTTCTCCATGTGCCCCACCTCGTCAGAGATGGTGGACTTAGTACAAATCGGAAAATGCCCACCAGTGTTTTTCTTTGTAGGTGCTGTCAAAGCAGTGATTCTCCGTTTCATTTAACTCATGAGGACGATTTTATTTGCTTTTTTAAGAATCTGGTCAGTCATTATCTTTATTTGTGCTAAGTAAGCTTTTCGAAGCAGACTAGATTTTCCTTCAACAGAATATTTGTGACTCATCTAACTTCCCAGTGAGAGAGGGAAGCAGTGAATTTTAAACTAAAATGTAATTTGTGCATTATATGCCTAAGAATATTCTAGAAAAGGAATTTCCTATTTTCCACCTACCTAAAAATACTTAGGCTTAAAAAAAAAAGAAGGTATATTTTTAGTAAGGTTTTATAAAGAAGCTTTCATACTGAATAGTACTTAATAAAAAAGCAACCAGAAGGTATACTCACAATGAAGTCTAGTCTGAGTCAAATAAAATATTAAGATTATAGAAATTGAAAATGTGTCCAGTGGCAATATATATATATATATTACATGAATCTGGATAAATTATGGGGCATTATTTTGAAAGTACTGTAAATGAAACCAAATTTTTTATACAAATAATTTTATAACAGTTCTTATATTGCAACCTCTAATAGTATAAATTCAATTGCTTTCAGAATAACAAGAGTCTTCTCTACTTTTTCTTCTTTTTCTTTTTGAGACAGGGTGTTGCTCTGTCACCCTGGCTAGAATGCAGCAGTGTGATCATAGCTCACAGCAACCTCAAACTCCTAGGCTCAAGTGATCCTCCTGCCTCAGCCTCCTGAGTAGCTGGGACTACAGGCATGCGCCACCACATCTGGCTAATTTTTCTATTTTGAGTAGAGATGGGGTCTTGCTCTTGCTCAGACTGGTCTTGAACTCCTGAGCTCGAGCGATCCCCCGCCTCGGCCTCCCAGAGTGTTAGGATTACAGGCGTGAGCCACCGCGCCCGGCCTCCACTTCTTTACTCGACTTACAGCATTGCTGAAAGTGAAGGAAGCACATTAGAATTTTCTTTTTCCCAGAAACGATTCAGACTTCCCTGAGTTGGGGCTTAACTCAGAAGAGCTGTGTGGCATAAATGGCTAATCATCTGCAGTCTGATAGAATTTGTCTGCCGACTTAAAAAAAGACAGATCTCTAGTGAGGGACAGTTTTTCTCTTTCACAGTATTCTGGTCTAAGACCTGTGACGCACACCACGTAACCCATTTTCACGGTCAGAAGTCCGGTAACATCAGCACGGCGGCTGTGCTGGACCTGTCGGCCTTGCAATGAGAAAATGATCAATGGCACCGAAGGCAGCACTGACTCTTACACAGATAGTTTTCCTCATAAAGTGTGTACTGCAGGACGAACTAGATACCACTTTCTTGCATTAATCCCACTCTTTGACTATGTACAAAGCATGGCCACAGGCAATGAGGTTATTGTTGTTTTCCTTGACAAAGTGTCTTTTGTATGAACCCGTTGCGTCAGCATTTGTTCTCACACTGTGAGGTTCTGTAAAGAACTAGGGACATATTGTCCCTCCTCCATTATCTGAAAACCATTTCTCCTACCCTGACATAGAGCTTAGCAAGGAAAACACTGGAAACAAGTGATGTTATGCAGGCCTCCTAGCAAGTTAACCAACAAATCTGTGCCTGATTACCTTTTAGAGGAAGCTTTAAAGACTGACCAGCAGTCAAACCTCAGGTTGGTAACTTCATCCAAACTTTTGACCTCATGAGTTCTGTCTGTTAAAACTTCTATATGACCAATGTAGAGAAGAGTTTGGAGGTCTTCAATGGTTAAAAAAAATTATATAGGGGCCGGGCACGGTGGCTCAGCCTGTAATCCTAGCACTATGGAAGGCCGAGGCGGGCGGATCACTCAAGGCCATGAGTTCGAAACCAGCCTGAGCAAGAGCGGGACCCCGTCTCTACTAAAAATAGAAAGAAATTAATTGGCCAACTAAAAATATATAGAAAAAATATTAGCCGGGCGCAGTGGTGTGTGCCTGTAATCCCAGCTACTCAGGAGGCTGAGGAAGAAGGATTGCTTGAGCCCAGGAGTTTGAGGTTGCTGTGAGCTAGGCTGACGCCATGGCACTCTAGCCAGGGCAACACAGTGAGACTCTGTCTCAAAAAAAAAAAATTATATATATCTGGGCCACAAATGTGTTGAGCATAGTTGTGTGTAATGTCAGGAAATACACCAGCGTAACTAACAACACAGGGTGCCCAGACCTGACCTCCTTAGCAGCCAGAACTCACGACGAAGCTCACAGCTGAGTGTTGTGGTATACTGTAATGGTTCCCTTTCTTTTTGAGGGGGGCAGGAGGCTCTTTTTTCTTGATGATAATTATTACTTCCTTTTATTGCTTAGTTTTCTTTGTACCTGTTGTCAATTCTTCCCACACCATCCAATTAGCTCTCGGTACAATTCTTCACAAGGGAAATCACGTCAAGTAATCTATCGGTTCTTGCATGTTTTCTCTGGACACGTCCATCCCAGAGATGGGCCTTCTCCTTCTCTCTGTGCTGGCTGCTCCTGGGCCAGTGCATGGCTGTCGTCCTGGGACTTTCCTTTGCTGTCTTCCTTAGGATTTCCTTTCCTCCTCTTGGATGTATTTCCCTGGTTCCATGATCTCTTAGTTTCCTATTTATTTGCTCTTTTCCTTATTTTGGTAGAACACATCCTCCAGAAGTTGCTTTAGGGTAGAGAGACAGTACGGTGGGAGAGGATAATGGCAATGGCTGTCCCCAGCACGCCAGGCTCTTGAGTCACTGCTCCAGTCTGCATTGGCTAGTGTATTAGTTTCCTATTGCTGCTATAACAAATCACCATGAATTTAATGGCTTGAAACAGCACCGATTTGTTATCTTATGGTTCTGGAGGTCAAAAGTCCAAAATGGGTCTCATTGGGCTACAGTCAAGGCACTATTGTTCTTTTCTGTAGGCTCTAGGAGAGAGTCTATTTTCTTTCTTTTTTCAGCTTCTAGAGGCTGCCAGCATTCCTTGGCTTGTAGTCCCCTCCTGTCTTCAAAGCCAGCACTGGCTGCCCAGTCTTTCTCACATCACATCACTGTGACACTGAGTCTTCCATCTTTTAGGGAACTTTGTGATTACATTGGACTCACCTGGATAATCCAGAATAATCTCTCTATTTTAAGGTAAATTGATTAGCCGCCTTAATTCCATCTGCAACCTTAATTCCCCCTTGCCATGTAGCATGACGTATTTATAGGTTTCTGGAAATAGGCCATGGACATCTTTGGGGGGCCATTATTCTGTCTACCATTTACTCTCTCTACCTGGTACAAAGCTGTCATCCCAGGATCTCACTTCACCATCATAATAGGGAGATTCCCTTCTGTTCTCTCCTGTGCTGGAAGGCCCATCTTCTGTATCTAATGTCTTCTTCTTTCTTTGTTCACTCCCTTGTTTTGGTGGAACCTTCTTTAACAACTTCCTGAAAAAGGATGCATGGAATGTAAATGTTTTGAGATTTTTGAATAAATAAAATAATTTTTGAATTATTTTTTATTTTACCCTTTCACTTGATTTGATAGTTTGTCTGGGTATAGAATTCTAGGTTGGAAATGTTTTACTTAGCAGTTTGGAGGCATCGCTCCACTGCCTTCTTGCTTCCAGTATTGCTTTTGAGAAATCAGAAGCCATCCTGATTCTTGATCTTTTCTCTATTTCCTGTTTTTCTTCCTGGCTGTAGATTTTGCATCTTTTCTTTACCCAGTGTTCTAAAACTTCATGGTAATGTGGCTTGGTGTGGGTCTACTTTTATCCATTAAGACGGGCCTCAGAGCACCATTTCAACCTGAAATACATCCTTTGGTTTTAGTATATTTTCATAAATTATTGATATTTCACTCTTGATTCTTCTCCCCTGTGTTGCTCTTTCTGGAATTTTTGTTATTTTTTTTTTTTTTTTTTTTTTTTGAGACAGAGTCTCACTCTGTTGCCTGGGCTAGAGTGCCGTGGCATCAGCCTAGCTCACAGCAACCTCAAACTCCTGGGCTCAAGCGATCCAACTGCCTCAGCCTCCCGAGTAGCTGGGACTACAGGCATGTGCCAACATGCCTGGATAATTTTTTCTATATAATTTTAGTTGGCCAATTAATTTCTTTCTATTTTTAGTAGAGATGGGGTCTTACTCTTGCTCAGGCTGGTTTCGAACTCCTGACCTTGAGCGATCCACCTGCCTCGGCCTCCCAGAGTGCTAGGATTACAAGCGTGAGCCACCGCGCCCGGCTAATTTTTGTTATTTGAATGTTGAACTGCTTAGATTGTTCTGTATTTTTTATCTTTGGCTTCTGTTTTCTATCTTTATTTTTTTGCTATTCTTTTAAAGAGATTTCTTTATGTTTTAACCTTTCTATTGAGTTTGCCATTTCTGTCATTTTTATTTTCTATGAACTGTTTTTATTTTCTCAATATTCTATTATTTTTATAGTAGCATGTTGTTATTTATTGCATGTAATATATTCTCTTATTCTCTAATAATAGTTTTAAAAAAGACATTTTCTTTTCTAGATATGGTTTCTGGTTCTCTAGATTGCTTTCCTTTCTGTTCATTTTGCTCTCTGTCTTCAATTTTAGAGGCCTTCTTCAGATGTCTGGTACATTGGTTGTACGCTCACGCATAAGGGTAGGGGGCTTGCTACTGAATGCAATCTCGGAGTGAGTGGGGTGAGGGCAATGGCCTGCTGACTTCAGGTTTCGCTGCAGGTGATCTGGGTAGGCTCTTTGTTTGGGAATGCTCAGTGTTGCTATCTTTTGTTGTTTCCACCGGGGCTGGTCAGATTCCCCGGAAAAGTCTTCCAGACTCTTACATAGAAGGTGAAGTTCTGGGAACAGAGAGGGGTGGGAGGTCTGGGGATCTCACATTTAGCAAGTTTCCCATATCTCAATCTCATGTTTGTGGTATGATGCCCACATCCTCACAAGTGCTGCTAGATTTCCAGGTCCCCGCATCTTCTATTTTACCCTCTCTAGAGAATGAACTTTCAGACTTCTATTGGGGTGATAGAGGACATTCAGGGACCTAGCTAAAGATCTCTCTCCTCCACCTACTTCCAGAGCTACCTGCAGTAGCTCAGTATACAATCCTTTTGGAAGATTCTCTTGTATAATTAGAGTTGATCCTCAGCCTTTCCCACTGCTGCCTTAGGGTTTAGCGTTTTCTATGTCTTTGTGGAATTATACCTAAAACAAATGCCTTTCTTTACTTTCAGTTGGGTTTCAGGAGAGAGTACAATTTGCCATATATTTAATTTTTACCCAGAAATTTACTCTTACCTTTGCAACACTTTTTTCCTCTGACAAACAATGCAAGTCAGGTATCTTAATAATTTTAAACATAACGTCACTACTACTCATGGTTGAGTCATTTATTTAAGAACATATAAAGAGTAACTCCACGCCCGGCAGGACCAGCACTGGGGATGTGGTGCTGAACAAGACAGCCAGGTCCTTGCTCTCATGGAGGCTGCAGTTCACTGAGTCCTCAGTAATAACTCCTCCCTGACTTCATGCTTGCTTCAAGAGCTCCCCTCTGGCCAGCCAGGGTGTTGACCATCCTGGCTTCGTCTCCCTGTCCTTTCCACAGTCACCCTCTGAGGATTTATATACTTTAAATACTTACAGGGTGGCCGGGCGCGGTGGCTCACGCCTGTAATCCTAGCACTCTGGGAGGCC
>VBSM01003154.1:299536-309620 GCA_008086735.1 Cheirogaleus medius
GAAAAAGAAAAGAAAAGAAACTGATTTCTTTAATCCCACAAGGAATATATGAATACATTCACCTAGTTTAAAAAACTGAAACCAAAACTATTAGCATGAAAGTTAAAGCCCTCCTCCAGCATCCTCCCCCTCCGTACAGCCTGTGTGTGTGATTCCAAATATTCTCTGCTTTTGCACACATGGATACAGCTCCCTTGCAAGTATTGGCTAGTGGCTTTGGGTTTTGTTGTAGTTTGAAATTCAGTTCCCTGAGTACAGCTCATTTAGGAAATACTTGAATCTTTTCCTTTATTTACCAGTTTTGAGGATGAGATGGAGGTTCCTTTCCATCCTCTGGAGATAACTAGTGAGTTTAAAAAATATCATTATGAGTTTTAACATATTTGATATGTTTCACTCTATATGCAATTATTATTATTATTTTTGATGCTGAAATGGTTCCATCTTTGGTCAAGCTGACTTTTGACTGCTGTAGTCAAAAAGTCTTCGTTTTTCAACTAAAGCTCCCACCAGACTTGCAGTCAGCTGGCATAGTCACCTCTCTCAGCAGCAGCCCAGCTTCCCTGGTTAGGGTGGCCTGGCCTCTTGTCGCCTGGCTCAGCTGAGGTAGGGGGAGGAGGAGTGCTGGCTGGCCTCGGAGTGTCCCCAAAATAGAACTCCTATGGCCAGGACTGTCTCTCATTCTAGGTGTGGTCAGGGCAACATGCCTGCTGCTCACAGAAACTCTGCAAAGGCACTGCCCCACCACCAACTCCAACCACGCCCTGTCATCCCTTGGCCCGATTTGGCTTGGAACATAGACTCCAGCTGCCCCAGCCTTACCCGGCACGTTCTGGGATGGCTAAGGACGTTAATGTTGGAAACATTCAAACCCATGTTTCCATCTTGCTCTTCTGCTCACTGGGCGGGTCATCTGAATTCCTGAGACTCCATCTGCTTATCTGTCCAGTGGGGTAATGGAAATTCGATAACGTGGATCAAATGTCTAGCGCCACCTCTGGCACGTCAAGCTTTGCGAGGCAGAGCTCTATTGACTCACAAGAATCACTTGGGCGTGGGCATGATGCAGGTGGCCCTCAAAGAGGCATTTTAGACTCCCCTGGAATCGTACAGTCACTTGCTGACGCAAACATGCTCTGTGCATAAAGTGCACTCTCGCCCAGCTTGTGCACACGCCTCCACCACACTCCTGTGCTCACACCCACTGACGCAGTCTCCCCCCTCAGACACCCCTGCATCCCCTCCTTGTCTCCTGAAGAGCCTGTTTCCAGCCCTGCAACTCCAGTAAGTGGAGGGGCTTCCCACCGGTGTGAGGAAAGCTCCTGCCTCCTCGTTTGCGGTAGGTGATGAATAAAGAGAGTCTCCAGGCTGGGTTGGGGCTCCATGCAGGTCAGATTCTAGAATGTTCCCTGCGAAGGCTCACCTCTGCCTGTCTCTGATTTTTCTGTTGCAGGCCAGACCAAAACTTGGAGACCTGATTGAGATTTTTCGCTTTGGCTATGAGCACTGGGCCATCTATGTGGGAGATGGCTATGTGGTCCACCTGGCTCCCCCAAGTAAGGACACGTTCTCTTTTTAAGCACAAGGGTTCAGATCAAGCCGGGGAACAGATGCACAACTATGTGCTTGTCCTCACTTCAGGGCCTAGGAAGTAGGCACTCAATATGTGTCTGCTGAATGGGTCATGCTCTTCCTGGCAGGTGTATCAGCTGCTCTTCCATAGCAGTAAGTTGGTGGAGAGACTGTTGACCTTTATTCCATGATAGAGTAGGGTTCAGTCCTAACAAACCCATCTCACTTGGTGAGCATCCCTCCACGGGTCCTATCACGTATCTATCTGTTGTTCCGAGGTACAAACAAGAGTAGGAAGCAGTTGTTTCCTTTGAATGGTTTACAACTGGCTGCATAGTGCAATGCATGGAGCGTGGGCCTCCCAGCTCAACAGAACCTGTTTGGAATCCTGGCTCCTCTGCTTACTGACCGGGTGACCTGAACTTAGCGATGTGCACCCTCTGCAGAGCAGGGATAAGAATCCCTACCTTCCGGGTCATGTAGGGAGGCAATGAAGACATACATGGGAAAGCCCGGGTGCAGGGCCTGGCCCGGGGCTGGAGCAACCTCCTTTCTTCTGAAGCATCATGGCATCCAAGAAAATGCCCAAATGCTGGAAACCACTCAAGTGCACGGCAGCAGGGAATGGGTGAAATAAAACAGATATATCTGCCTACAGCAGAATGCTACACATACAGTCACTAAAAGCAGTCGTACAGCAGGTGTATATATACACATATATGTGTACGTAATGAGATCAGATCAAGTTAGAGAAATTTAAAAGTTTTTGTTTTTTTGTTTTTGTTTTTGTTTTTTTTATTTTTATTTTTATTTTTTTATTTATTTTTATTTTTATTTTTTTATATTTTAAAAGTTTTGTTGTGCACAAAAAAGAACAGTTTACAAACCAAGGGTCTTTGAACCAAAAATGGCAAGAAGCTTATTAGCTCATAGCAGTGACGGCTCAGCTTACAAAGCACAAGTGGGAAAGTACATTGTTTTCTGATGTAGTTGGCTACTAGAAGCCCACATTCCTTTGAAGTAGTTGTTCTGCAGACACTTGTTTGCAGCTGACTGGCGGGGAAGCTATAAGGTCTTGCTGATGTGAACAAAGCTGGGAATATTCAAACTGTGGCCTCTATTTCGGTTCCTCTTTCACAGTCTCCCTCCTTTGGTCATTCTCTCAGTTGGACTGAGAGCGTGACCAACCCATCGAGCATTAATCTTGGTCATCACGTGCTGTTCGTCCTTTCGTGGCCATCTGAAGATCGCGAACCAAGATTTCAGTAGATTCTCCTGACAATTCAAGTGTATGTCATCTTTGTTGTTTAATTCTCATAGAGACCGTCTGCTGAGTCAGTGTTGCTGACGAGCATGTGGGACTGTTCAAGGGTACACTGCGTAAGGGCTGTTATCAGTGTGACCAATAGAAGGATCATACCAAGTGTTTGGAAATTATCCCAAAGACAAGGTCTGCAAGAGCCAAGATTTAACCAACTAAATAGATCAACTGATTTTGTGTCCCCAATCAGGTGAAATACCTGGATTTGATCCTTTATGTATTTAAGATTCTGGGCTACAATTCTTGATTTATTGACATAGAAGCAGCATTTCTCTGATAAGAGCACATGCTCCTTCTCGTTGAGCAGTGAGGGTATCAAGAACGCTTCTGTTCTGGAGGACTGTTGAAGCTAAACTGCTTATCTTGGCTCGGAACACTTGAGGAGCATTTAAGGTATCATTAAAACTCTTTTCAAGAGTTGTAGAAATATTGATAAATGATTTTTCTAATTCAGAGACTCCCAGTTGAGGGACGAGGGCTCTCACAAAATAATGAAATCCAGAGCTTCTTCGTGTAATTGGGGTCGGAAGCTTGCAAGAAAACTCATTTATGGAGGGTTGTTTAATGATCCCAAGTTAAGATTTTATTGGCATTTAGAAAGTCATACTTGCTTATTTGGGGTGAGAGATATCCCAGCCTGTCTCTTCCAGACGTTTGGATGGGAAACCTTTGTGTATCTTATTACCACAAAGAATGAACAATCCAGTATTATTGAGGGAGAGAGTTGAGGTGAATCCCATCACCCACCAATCAGAAGTGATATAAATATCATGATTATTTTTGTCACTTTGGCACCTGCACATTGCCAATTTATTTATTTTATTTTATTTTGTTTTTAAATTTCAGAATGTTATGGGAGTACAAACATTTTGGTTACATATATTGTCTTTGTACCGCTCAAGCAAGAGCTACAAACATGTCCATCACCCAGACAGTGCACTCCTAATCCATTAGTTGTGAATTTACCCATCCTCTCTACCCTCTCCCACCAGCCCAGCACCTGATGAATATTACTTCCATGTGTGCTAAGTGTTGATCAGTTAGTACCAATTTGATGGTGAGTACATGTGGTGCTTGTTTTTCCATTCTTGTGATACTTCACTTTGGAGAATGGGCTCTAGCTCCATCCAGGATAATACAAGAGGTGCTAGTTCACCATTGTTTTTTGTGGCTGAGTAGTACTCCACAGTATACATATACCACATTTTGTTAATCCATTCATGTATTGATGGGCACTTGGGTTATTTCCACATCTTTGCAATTGTGAATTGTGCTGCTGTAAACATTTGAGTGCAGATGTCTTTATTATAGAATGACTTTTTTTCCTTTGGGTAGATGCCCAGTAGTGGGATTTCTGGATAAAATGGTATTTCTATTTTTAGCTCTTTAAGGTATCTACAAATTACTTTCGACAGGGCTTATACTAATTTGCAGTTCCACCAGCAGTGTAAGAATGTTCCTATCTTTCCACATCCATGCCAGCATTTGTCGTTTTGGGACTTTTTGATAAAAGCCATTCTCACTGGAGTTAAGTGATATATCACTGTGGCTTTGGTTTACATTTCACTGATAATTATAAATGTTGAGCAATTTTTTATATGTTTGCTGGCCATTATTCTGTCTTCTTTTGAAAAGTGTCTGTTCATGTCCTTTGCCCACTTTTTTAATGGAGTTGTTTGATTTTTTTATTGTTAATTTTCCTAAGTTTTATATAGATTCTAGTTACCAGCCCTTTATCGGATGTGTAGCATGTAAATATTTTTCCCCATTCTGTATGTTGTCTATTTGCTCTAATGATAGTTTCCTTGGCTGTGCAGAAGCTTTTTAATTTGATCAGGTCTTATTTATGAATTTTTGTTGCTGCTGTGATTCTTTTGGGGTCTTCTTAATAAATTCTTTCCGTAGGCTGATGTCTATAAGAGTTTTCCCAACATTTTCTTCTAGAATTCTTATGGTTTCCTGTCTTAGGTTTAAGTATGTTATCCATTGTGAGTTGATTTTTGTGAGGTGAGAGATGCAGATCCAATTTCTTCTGCAAGTGGCTATCCAAATTTCCAGCACCATTTATTGAACAGGGATTCTTTTCCCCAGAATTTTTGTCTGCTTTGTCAAAGATTAGATGACAATTTGAGGATGGTTTTATATCTGGGTTCTCAGTCCTGTTCCAAAGGTCTGTTCTTGTACCAGTTTAATGCTGTTTTGGTTACTATAGCCTTGTAGTATAGCTTGAAGTCTGGTAGATTGATGCCTCCCAATTTGTTCTTTTTGTTTAAGATTGCTTTGGCTATATGGTGTCTTCTCTGGTTCCATAGAGTTATTTTTTTCTAGATCTTTGAAAAATGATGCTTGTATTTTGATAGGAATTGCATTGATTCTGTTAGATCACTTTAGGTAATATAGACATTTTAACAATATTGATTCTGCCGATCCATGAGCATGGTAGGGTTTTCCATCTGTTTACATCCTCTGCAATTTCTTTTATCAGTGTTTTGTAGTTCTCCCTTTATAGGTTTCTCACCTCCTTAGTTAAATATATTTCTAAATATTTAATTTTGTTTGATGCTATTGTGAACGGTGTTAAATCTTTGATTTGATTTTCGGCTTGACTGTTATTGGCATATATGAATGCCACTGGTTTATGTGCATTGATTTTGTATCCTGAGACTTTGCTGAATTCATTTATTAATTCCAGGAGTCTGTTTGTTGAATCTTTGGGTTTTTTTTAAAAGATAATATCATATCATCAGCAAAGAGTGAAAGTTTGACCTCTTTTGCTCCCATTTGGATACCCTTGATTCTCCACTCTTGTTTGATTGCTCTGGCAAGGGTCTAGAATCCAGAATACATAAAGAACTCTTGGGCTGGACACAGTGTCTCATGCCTGTAATCCTAGCACTCTGGGAGGCTGAGGTGGGAGGATCGCTTGAGGTCAGGAGTTCTAGACCAGCCAGAGCAAGAGTGAGATCCAGTCTCTACTGAAAATAGAAAAAATTAGCCAGGTGTTGTGGCATGCACTTGTAGTCCCAGCTATTTGGTAGACCAAGGCAGGAAGATTGCTTGAGCTCAGGAATTTGAGGTTGCTATGAGCTAGGCTGATGCCACAGCACTCTGCCCAGGGCAACAGAGTGAGACTCTGTCTCAGAAAAAAGAATTCTAGGTTGGCCATTATTCTGTTTTAGAAGACTGAGGGTGGGCCCCCAGTTCTTTCTGGCTTGTAAGGTTTCAGTTGAGAAGTCTGCAATTAGTCTTATAGGTTTTCCTTTGTAGATTACCTGCTGTTTTTGCCTTACTGCTCAAAGGAGTACCTCTTTCATGTTTACTTTGGCCAGCCTAATAACTATGTGACGTGGTGATTGCCTTTTTACATCAAGTCTCCCAGGAGGCCTGTGTGCTTCTTGTACCTGGATATCTAGATTTCTGGGTAGACCAGATAAGTTTTCCTCCATTATTCCTAGAAATAGATTTTCCAGCCCTTGTGTATTTTCTTCTTCACACTCAGGGATCTCTATGATTCTTATATTTGGTCTCTTTACATAATCTCACATTTCTTGTATACATTTCTTGCTTATGTGCAAGAAATGTAACATTTCATGTTCCTGTCTCTTACTTCTGTGTTCTTTTTCTTCATCTAATTTGTTTAGCACATAGGTGTTATCTTCAAGCTCTGAGATTCTTTCCTCTGCATGATATAGCCTATTCTTAAGGCTTTCCACTGTATTTTGTATTTCCTTCAATGCCTCTTTCATTTCCAGTATTTCTGTTTGGTTCTTTTGTAATACTTCAATTTCTTTAGAGAATTTTTCATTCATTTCCTGCATTATTCTTGTGGCTTCTTTGTTTTGGGTTTCTATTTTATCTTGAATTCCATTGAGCTTTCTTACAACCCATAGTTGAAATTCTTCATCTTTCATTTTAACCATTTTGTTTAAGTTGGCATCCATTGCTGAGGAGCTAATGATTTATTTTGGGAGTGACTTTTCACTCTGATTTTTCATATTTCCTGAGTTCTTTCACTGATTCTTTCTTTTCTGGCTTCTTGGTGGAGAACTAGGGGTGCTAAGGCTGGTTTATGTCTCTGTCTCCAGGTCCCCAAGGGTCGTTCAGTGACAGTGCCAGGGAGAGGATCACTGGTCCTGTATTGCCTTAGGGGTGTTTTAGCAAGTTTGATGAACCTGTTGGGTTACCTCTGACCTGATGTCTTCACCTCTTCCCAGTGGATTGTAGTGAGTTTGTACTTGGGGGTATGAATCCACTGTTCCCTGATAGCTTGAGATGGAAGGCAGTATGTTTAGCTATGGGGATGTACCCTCTGTCATTGATTGTAGTTTGCACAGAGGAGCCAGTTACTGAGACAATCTGTTGTCCCTGTGGTAGGCTCTGGTCTCCCAGGTGGGGTATATGAATGCCTCGAGCTTTGGGAGGGGCCTTGTAGTTCCCAGGGGTTGCTTGGACCTTGTTCCCCCCCACAAGGTGGGGGTAGGCAGCTGGAGTGCGGAAGCCTGGGTGTGGGCTTCTGTGGTTGCTCATCCTGCTGCTAGAGGGAGCTGCTGACAAGGATTTCATGGCTATCTCTCCAAGCCCTCCAAGGAGGGCTGCTCCTGATAGGCGGGACCAACCCGAGTGATTGCTGAGGTCTCTGGCCTTAGGCCAAAGTAATCCCATGGTTTTAGTTAATTTTGCCAATTTCAGTTTTAAAATGCTACTGATACATTCAACCTTTCCTGAAAACTGAGGATGAGAGGGACAGTGGTAGTCTCCAAGTGTTTGCATAAGTTTGCTTAATTGTTTTATAACTTGTCCATTAAGAGAATCCATCACGTGACATTTCACTGGGATTCTCCAAAGTAAAAAAAATTTTCCAATAACTTTTTGGCTACAGTAATTGCATCAGCCTTTCAGCCCGGAAACACATCTGTCCATTTAGAAGACATACATACTATTCCAAGCATGTGTTGATGGCCCCTACAGGTGAGTAATGGAAGGAAGGCCATCTGCGAGAATTCAAATGGTCCTGATGGTAGGGGAGCTGTTCCTGGGGCCACTTAAAAATTTTTTTGAAATAGAATCTCACTGTGTCTCCCAGGCTGGACTGCAGTGGCCATTATTTTATTTGTCTGATAGTTCCTTTTTTGTTCTAATGTTTTTTCAAAATGTTCCATAAGGTGATTTAGTTTTGTAAGGGGAGTTACCTCCTATTCCAGTTTATGTTTCTTTAGTAAATCACGTATTTCTGTGTGTAGCCCATCAACGAAAGGGTCTGACAGAGCCACCTATCATCCTGGCATTGAAGACTGGATTATTGTTGGAAAATTTCCTCTAGGCAGATTTGGAAACCCTGTTTTTTTCTGTTTACAGAAGTTTACTGTTTCCTGGGTTCATGGCCCAGTCTGTGCTCATGGGCAACACATCAGGACTGTCTTCTAGTAGCTATTTGCCCATTTTCCTGGCCCCTTTTTATTCCCTGTTTGGAGGCATGCTTAGTAGAACCCTCAAAGTCTGCAGTCGGATTGTGCCAATTAGCCTTTCTAGCCATTTCTGAGCACGCCCTGTGCCCACTGTCATATGAACAAACCGACGTAAATCAGAGAGCCCTGGATCAAAGGCTCCTTGGAGAATTTTTAATTCGAAGAAGGTGGGGATAGAGTTTTAGATCAGGTGGAACCCATCTTTGCCTTTCGATTCCCTACAAATGACTATATCTATACGAAGCCTGGTAATTCTATCAGTGTCCAGAAACCCAGGGAATCATGGGTTTCCGCCCTTGTAGACAGAAGGGTGACTTACCAAAAAGCTTCAGGATAACTTAGGTATGCACAGTAAAGTCCGAGGGCTCAAAATACAAAGACAGTGGAGCTCAGATCCAGGAGAGACTGCGCCCAGCACCCTGTGGTCAGTGAGACAGCCATGAGCACAGTGGTCTCTGTGGATTCTGGCATCTGGTGGCTCAGTGACCTACGGGCTCTTTAGGGAGTCATCTTCAGATCTCACTTCTGACACCTGAAACTGTTAAAAATGAGATTATATCAAGTCAGAGAAATTTAAAAGCTTTGTTGTGCATGTGAAAGAAGAGTTCACAAACCAGGGGGCTTCAAACTGAAAATGGCAAGAAGCTTGGCTCAAGCAGTTACCACTCAGTTTATGTAGCACAAATGAGATGTTGTTCTCTACTGTCATTGGCTACTACAGATGACATTTCCTTAAGGTAGTCGTGCTGCGTGAGCTTACGTGTGTGTAGCTGATTGGCCTGGAAGCTGTGAGGTCATGTTGACATGAGGATAGCTTATGCCCCCAAACCATCCTGAGATGGGGCTGGTTGGGATTCCAAAGAAAGCAGTACTACATGCCAAGCTGACCAGTCCAGAGCATTTATTAGGGGACTTAAATACAGAGGGTGGGAGTGTCCTCTTGATGGACAACAAGACAGAAGATGTTCTACACAGGCATGTCTGCAATGAGCGGGGTGGGTTATGAAGTTTATATGAGGGTCTAAGCAATTTGGTTCAGGCCTGGGGCTAGTTTCTTTCTCCTCTTCCCTTCCTTTTCCCTTTCCTTTCCTGCTGCGGTACTAAAGCAACCCAGGGCTAGTTTCTACATGTTTAGCAACATGTTGATCTTTCAGCGTTTCATGCAACAACCTAAACAACTTTATCAGAGCTTGGGAATGTTCAAGGCTCCAGTGGTTTCACGCCTGCAGGGGAAAACATGCAGCCGGCTGGCTCACAGAGTGGTCGAGGCATTCTGTGTTTCTTAGGACAAAGAAAGAAAAAAAGTGGGGGAACTAGGGGACCCTACACCTCACCCCCTAAAGTTCCCCCATGCTTCTTTGTTGTCAACTTCCACATGCCACCGACACCTCCAGCCCTTGGCAACCTACGATCTTTCTTCTGTCCCTACAGTTCTGTCTTTTCCATAATGTCATATAAATGGAACCCTACAGAATGTAGCCTTTTGTGCCTAGTTGCCTTAACTTAGCACAATGCATTTGAGGGTCATTTATGTTGTAGCGTGTGTCAGTACTTTGTTCCTTTCAATTGCTGAATAGTATTCCATTGCATGGATGTGCCATCATCTGTTTATCCATTCACCAGCTGAAGGACATGTGGGTGATTTTCACTTTTTAACAATAATTATTAGATCTTGTCGTGGCCCGTTTGCAGGACAGGGGATGAACACAAAACACAAAGAAACACA
>VBSM01003154.1:347377-360823 GCA_008086735.1 Cheirogaleus medius
TCCTGCTGCTGCTCTATTCAAGGAAGATGGGAATTTAAGATGGATTTTAACAAAAAGGCCCTGGGTGGGGCATATGCATCTGTGTGGGGGCACCCATGCCTGGGGCCTTGGGGGACACCCCTCCCTGTGCTCCCCTGCCTGTGAGCTCATGAGTTGGAAGACTAGATATGTAGATGCTTACCTCTAACTCTTCCGTCACTGCTGCCTGTAATAAACACGTTGAGCATTTGATGTGTTCAAGGCTGTCTTGCTGGCAGGAGGGGGACAGTGGTGGGCATGACACAGTCCGTCCCCTCAAGGGAGCTCTGGCTCAGGAGAGAGGACGCCACGGGAGGAGGTTCCCGCACACAGGGCCGCGAGAGGGACACACAGGAGCAGCACAGAGCTACGTGAGATTCATTCTGGCAGTGGCGCGGCAGGGAAGGGGACAGCGGGGAACAGGCCTGGCTGGGGAGGTACCATCCCAATGACGGGTTCCTCCATGTCTGGAGGCCCCACACTGTGTGCAGGAGCTTTGGGGACAGTGGGACACCCACTGAGACGGTGAGTCCTTTCACGTGCTGTCACCACGGATGCCACAGAACTCGGGAAGGTCCAGGGTCTCCGGATCAGAAATCTCCAGTCATGAGGCTAGTGTTACACAGCGTTATGTGAAAAATATGAGGTCTCACTCCACAGACAGAGGGCTGTGTCTATGACTTGTGTATTTACAGACGAGAGTGTAAATAATGTTATCCACGGAGATCACTTGGCATCCACGGGTCACACTGTGACAGGTGATAGCTTCATCTGTGACGTGCTGGCGCTGTCACGGTTTCCCTAGCTGCAGAAGCACTGCGAGGGTGTCTGTGGTTTTTATTTGCTTGGATTATTTGGTTAATAAATACACAACATGATTTTACTGTTGGAAATATTTTTGTCCTCCGAGTTCATCTCACAAGATTCTTCCCAAAGGCTTGTAGTCACAGGTCCGTCCCCTCCTGCACCTGCATCTGCTCTGACCAGGGTCCTCTGCAGCCCATCACCTGCTCAGGAAGAGCTGAGGGTCCACAGCCTCAGGTGGCTTTTCATTTCCTAGAACTAGACAGACCCTAGAATCGCTCATGATCAAAATGGGTTTGACAAATGGAACTGGGACATGCGATATTCCGGTTCCGGAGCAGCCCTGCTTGTGCCTGTTTGTAGCAAGATGTGAGGGGAGATGGGCCAGTGTTAATATACATGTTTTATATGGTGTATATAGTATATGCAATCATACAGAGTATATAATAATTATTAAATTCCTATTTATCATTTGACCTTTTTCTTTCCTGGGTGGTGTTCCCTGTTTCCCTTGTCCATACTTCTTCTCAATGTGCCAGTTTCTCTGATGTCCCCCAAGCCCCCTCCCATGCCCCTGTACCTGGAAGTGCCAGTGTGCCAGGGCACTGCAATTAGGAGCCACACACTCTGCAGGCCGAATCCCTGGGCTCTAATCCTGGCACCGTCACGTGCTCTTGTGATGTTGGCAAATGACTTAGCCACTCAGGGCCCCAGTGTCCTGCTTTATGAAACGGGGGTATTAACAGCATCTACTTGTCTCCGAGACTCTGGCTGTCCACACAGATTCATTCTCCCTCTCTTTTATACTCATAGCATCATGTCTGGGCACGTGGCTGTCCTGCGGAGAGCATCGCAGCCTCCCTGGCGGATGGCGTGACCCTGAGACCGAGTGCCTGCTGATGGAAGGCAAGTGTAGACGGGGAGAGTCAGTCCCAGGCCTGGGGCTCATGAGATCACCTGGGTCTCGTCTGCTGTCTCTATTTGCCTTCTCAGGGCCCAAACCAAGATACGGTGGCAACCGAGCTTCAGCCACTTGGACAATGAGGATGCCCTGGGGGTGGTGGGGTGACAGCTAGGACCGACCTGAGTGTCCCTGGGAATAGAGCTGCCCCACTGACCTAGACCATTTTCTGCAGAGTTGCTAGGTGAGGATGAAATAAGCATCTGAATTCTTTAAGCCACTGTATTTGGAGTATCTTTTTGGGCTTCAAAACCTGCTTTGTGAGCACAGCGGGCCCTGAAGGCTGATGGAGCCAAATCCCAGCTCCCGGGGGAGGCAAGGGCAGAGCCGGAGGAGCCTCACGCCTCCTGCCGTCCCTCTCCCGCCACCCAAAGCCCTGCAGACTCAGGCTCGTGACCCCAGGAGCCAGGCCGGATGCGGTGGTGACAGGTGGACAGTTTAATGAGGTGGGGAGAGCAGGCGCCGGACCGTGGGGCCCTGGGCCTCGGCTGGCCTTCCTCTTGTCTGGCCAGCGTCCCCCGAGTAGTGGACACAGTAGAGCTGGACGCTTCCAGTGATGCGGAGGTCCCGCAGCCGCTCCGGGGCCTGCCGGGCCAGGGTGGTGGCCCCCAGCCGCTGCCCATTGAGCGCCAGCTTCAGCCCTCCCTCCTGGCACAGGAGCAGCACCTGGGAAGGGGCAGGAGCGGGTGGCGGCGTCCAGGCAGGCCCTGCCCCGCTGGCCTGTGTTCTACCCAGCGAGACCCTCCTCCCTCAGAGGACACTGAGAAGGGACCTGGGGGCACCCAGGGCTGGAGAGAACAGGATGGGGGCCCCGCCTGTCACCGGCCCATTGCAGCCTGCAACAAGGCCCCCCAGCCCTGGGCCTCAGTGTCGGCAGCTGTAGCTGGGGTTGCCTCCTGCTGAGAGCTGGTTCTGCACGTTGCCATCATTGGGGGCGATTTAATAAAGCCGATGCTGGGGTCCCACCCACGTCAATCAATGCGAGTTCTGGCATCAGCGTGGAGGGTTGAGGGCCACCCCAGGGACCTTGTCTCTGCCCCAGGACGTCTTACCCCACCCCCACCAGAACCAGCATCTGCCCACAGTCTCCCAGAGCATTCTGGAAATTCAGCTCTGCCGTCATCCTGGAGGGACGTGGCCGCCGGCTCTGACCCACCTCGAAGAATCGCTGGGGGTGAAAGAGGAAGGGGGCCGAGATCAGTTTCTTCCGTCCCCACGGGGAGATCCAGGCCAGAGTCCTGTCTGCGAAGGAAGCCCTGAGTGTCACAGGGGAGTGGGCGGCCTCGTCCCTCAGGCTCAGAGTGAAGCTGCAGAGGCAGGAGAGGGAAGGAGGAGGGACCAGCTGCCGCTGCCCTGGGGCGGCTGCTCAGGATGCAGGAAGGAGTGGCGGGACGGGTGTTAGGGCCCAGGACAGGCTCAGGGCTGGACGCTTGGACACAGCACAACGCAGAGTAGTCGGAAAGTCCACTTGGCTTTCAGAAGAACCTGAAGGTGAACCCCTGGGTTGCCGTCTACAGATGGAGGACCATGGGGCAGGGGTGGGAATGATCTAGTCTGAGCCTCAGTCTCTCCTCCTGGAGGTGGGGATACAGTAGTAGGTGACACCTATTGAATGCTAAGTCTGTGCCAGATCCCATCTTAAATGTTTTGCAAGGAGCTCAGTGGTCAGAGCCAGCCTGCCCAGGTCCAACCCTGGCTGGGCCACTTTCTAGTCCTGTGACCTTGGTCCAGTCCTTGATCTCTCCGAGCCGCAGTGTCCTCGCTGTGCTGTGGGGATGACAACCGCACTGCACCTGCCTGTGGGGTTGTCGTGGGAATTAAACGGGCTCATACATGTGAAGTGCGCAGGACAGCAGCGGGCACACGGGCAGCACTCGGATGGAACCGCCGCTGTGCACACACTGCTCTGTCACGCAGCGCCGGCCTCACAGGGCCGCGGGCACACGAGCAAGTCCTGGCAGGCAGAGGTGGCTGCGGACGCGAGGGCTGCCTTCCCTGATCCGGCCACACGCTCTGTGCCGAGAGGTTTGCAGCCCACGTAGCTCACGAGGACAGACGTTGGGGGACTCGCTCTGGTACCAGCGATGGCTGTGGGGCCTCAGGCTGGGACATGAAGTAGGACTCACGACTCCAGACCTGGGGCTCTTTCTACTGCCTGGCGCCTGCCTCTCCGATGGGGCAGGCTGATTCTTTCTCATGTCTTGGGAGCTTCCAAGGTGTCCTTCCTTGAAGCTGTTCCCTGCGGCGGCCGTGGCCCGACTCCTCAGCAGGAAGCCGTTGGGCGTAGGGGACGCAGGGTGCAGATGGCGGGGCAAGGAGGGGGAAGCCTGTCCTGGGTTGGCCTTTCGGGGACTTGTGGAGGATCCTCTCCAGCTCTGGGAAGGAGCTTGGAAGGCCAGGACCTTGGAGCATGGACTGCATGGAGCCTCCAGCCCCGCTGTGGCCGGGAGCTGGTCAGGCCCAAGACCAGCCCCGACCCACTGTCCCATCCCCCGACCCCAGACAGGCTCTGTCGTCCCACTGGCCTGACAACTCCTGGAGGCCTCAGTATCCCCCCACCTCACCCTCGTCCAGCACAGCCCGAGCTCTCTGAGGCTGCACTGTAGCCCCCATCTCGGTGGAGGTGGGGAGGGGGCCGAGGTGGCGAAGAAGGGACAGATTTCCACTGCAAATGAACACTGTGCCCTCCGACTCTCGCTTCCTCTCTCCGGTTCAAGGCCTCAGCTGCGTTCAGAAAACAGTGGCCACAGCAGCAGTGTTTACGAAGGCTTGCCAAGTCCAGGCGCTGCGCTAAGTCTCGATGTTGGGGGACCACAGCTGACCTGACCCACAGGGATATTCTCCCTGGTCCATGGTATTCTTCAACTTTACAACATGCAAAAATTGAGAGTTTATATAAAAGATGGCTTCCAGGTTCTCTTTCAAAACAGAAGATCTGGCACGACTGGGTCTATGGAAATATTCTTTCCACTTCCCCACTTTCCCAACGGGGTGCCTCACTATGTATGTGACCATTCTTGTCTCTGAGGACACATGCATGTCACTAATGACCTTGTGACTTTGAGCTAGGCGATGACCCTGTTCTCATGCCCTCACGTTTGGGGAAGGAAGTGTTCATTCTATCAACGAGCATCTTTTCATTTTCCCTGTGGGGTTGGGATTATCTTCCTTCTTTTTCCAATAGGGAAACTCGGATTCAGAGAGGTTTAGTGACGTTCCCAAGACCACACAGCTTATAAGAGGCAAAAACCAGGAATCCAGCCTGCTCCCGCCTGCCTCTGGAGGCCCGTGCCATCCTGTCCCTGCGTCATACCTGCCCCGGAACTCACAGGCGTGGTCTGGAGCATGAAGCGCCAGGGTCTAGTGAGGTCAGTGACTTAGAAAATAAAAACAAAATACAGCAGGCAGAACACAGGGTATGCCCCTACCCTGCCCTCCCCTGCGTCCACCCAGACAATTCTGACGGCACCCACAGTTGTGGACACGCGCCGGGAACTCTTCTGAGCACCACCCCTGCAGCCGGAGTTGTTATTATCCCATTCGTACAGAGAAGTAAACTGAGGCACAGAGAAAAGTAACTACCCTAAGGGTGCATGGGCAGTAAGTGTCCTAAGCAAAGGCCAAAGTCATAAAACGCATCTCCACTGTGCTGGAGCCATTGGACTGGGTTTGAGCTCCCCCTGCAGGAAATGCTAGGTAGTGTCCACTTAGCAACTGTGTCCCTCCAGGTCCCAGTTTCCAAGGACCAGCCTCCTCTCTGGGCCTCAGCCTGCACTGCAAAGGGCCTTTCTGGGGCCCCTTTCCTGGGACCCGTGAGGATGGGTGAGTTGGCCTGACCAGATGTACCAGCAGGGAAGATGTTCCCAGAAGTGGGGCTGCTGGTCCCAATTCCAGCCTGACTCTCATGGGCTCTGCGACCTTGGGCAACTCACTGCTCCTTTCTGTCCTTCGGTTTCCTTATCTGTGGGAGGGAGATTAAATGGGGTGCTGGGAGATTAAAATTGGTGGTGTCTTATGAGCACGTGTCTGACACGGAGGTGCCGCTCCCTCCCCTCCCCCTGGAAGCTGGATACTTACTCCTTCGGCTCCTGAAGGACCAGCCCCCGCACCACGATGACCTGCCCAGGCCAGAGACCCCGGGGAAGAGCAAGTGAGCAGGGCACCTCCTGGAGGAACAGGGGAGATGACCGACAAGACCACTCATGGGGGCTCAGAGAGGGCCACCTGTCCCCGGGGCCAGGGGAGCACTGGGGCAGGTGTGTTTCTACCCCCATGCCCGCAGCCAGGAGATCAGCTCTGCGCATTTATTGGACGCCTAGTGCAGGCCAGGACCCCCGTGCTCTGCTCCTGCTGGAAGCTTCCCCTGGCCCCTCCAGGCTGAGCGCAGTGCCTCCCTGTGCCCTGATGAGCACCACGTCCTTCTCCCCTCGCTGCACCCTGAACTGTAACAACCACTCAGCGGCCATTCCCCCACCAGCCTGTGAGCACCTGGGGGGCTGGGACTGGCTCGTGCCTCTATCCTAGAGCCTGGCACTGGGCCTGCCACCCAGGTACAGGGACCAAATAAAGGTTTGCAGAACGAAAGGAGAAAGGGAAAATGAAGCTGGAGCTTCAGCTTGGAGCTGCCGGTGCCGCAGCCCACAGCTCTCTATAGAGGAAGGGGAGCCCTGAGGCTGAGGGCGTTTCCCACCAGGGGGGCTCCCTGGCCTCCTGCCCAATGCCCTCCCGGCCCCAGGGCACAGGCCAGGGGCTGCACCTCCAGGGGAAGGGGGAGGAAGGCTCACTCACCAGCCTGGGGCTCCTCAGCAGGAAAGGCTGTCAGGGAAAGAAAGGGAGACACAGGCATGCGCGTTTGCTCAGTGAAAGGGAACCTCTCAGATCTTATTCTTACAAGTTGTCGAGATTTGGGGCTTGGCTCTCTCTTGGAGCAGATGAGTCACTGGGGCCCCAGTGGGGTCCTGTTGAATTCAGAGGTCCACCAGCTCAGGAATAAGAGGAAAGGACTGGGCGGTGGATCCGTCATTCACTCGTGTGGCCTTGGCAAGTACATGGGCCTCATCTCCCCTTCTGTCCTGCAAGGCCACCCCCAGCCACCTCGGAGGGCTGCTCCGAGAATCAAAAGCTCCCACTGAAAGGCATCTCCTGATAGGAACACGGGGCCCTGCCTCTCCAGGCAGCCAGCCCACCCCCATCCACTTCCCAAATGCAGACCCTCCCGGGACGGAAGCAGAGTCTGGCGGGAGCCCTGGCGCCCTCAGCAGTGAGACAAGGGGCAGCCCAGCCTTGAGCAATGAGCTTCGGCGGCCTGGCAGGGCAGGGGAGGCCAGTGGGGGAGGACCAGCCGGCTCAGACAGTGCGGCTGCTCGCCCTTCTCCCCAGAGACTCACGTGTCCAGCCGGGTACTCTCTGCTGCCCTCCACAAATGGCTGCTCAGAAGGAGAAAACAGAACAGCAGTCAGGGCCCCATCAAGGCCCCGCCTGTGCCTGGGAGGCCTGTGCCTCAGGCCTCCCTCCCACATGGCTGTCAGTGGTTCCCAAACCTGGCATTTTGGACACACCAACTCCTAGCCTCCCCCCTTCCCTGGCTTACTGAATCAGAATCTCTGGTGGAGGGTCCCCGAAATCTGTATTTTGAGTAAGCTCATCAGGTGGGAATGAGACTTATCTGGGCCTAATGCGCAAGACATTCGCCTCCTGGCCATTGTCCTCAGTGTAACCGGCCGCTCCTGGTGCAGACTCCTGCCCGTGGGTCTGGGGCCCCTTTCTGCTGTCACCTCCCCTTCCCCCTCACCTCACCCACACCTGACACTGTGGATTCCTGCCCCCGGGCTGTTACTGGGGTACAGGGCCCCTCTGTCTCTCGGTCTGGAGTAGGGGAGGGGTCCCAGGCTTGCCCAAGGGTCAGCGGAAATCAGCGGCCTTGGCCCCACAGAAACTTACGTTGATGTTCAGGAATCCAACAGCCTCCACCACGATGTCACCAAATATGCCCAGGGTGTCCACACGAGACAGCGGGAGCCGGTGGCGGTAGTGGAGAAAGTGGTGTCCGTTCACACTCACCTGGAGAGAGACAGGGTCTGGCTCAGCAGCGGCTAATGGCCATTGAGCTAATGATGTCATCGAGTAATGACGTCTCAGCGTCACGAAGCACTTTTACCTGGGTTCTCCTCATTTAACTAACAGCGACTCTACCAGGTAGGTACACTTTGCAGAGTCTCGGGAGCTTAGGTAACATACCGAAGGCTGCAGAGCTGGCCCTGGGACCAAGGCACCGTCAGCGCCCCTCCCTACCCTGACACGGCACTTCCCACGGCCCTCCTGTGGCCTCAGCACACCTGCGGCGTCACCAGCTTCCATCCAGGTGGGGACACTGAGGCTCAAGAGCTGGGTGATAACCTGCACCCCACAAGTCCCCTCCCGCCAGCTGCCCTGTCCCCTGGAGAAGTCTGCAGGTCCCACCATCCTCCTGGCAGGAGTCCACATCAGAGGTCAAAGCCCTGAGGTCGAGTTCTCTCTCCCCAGCCCCTGCCCGGTGGGATGTACGATGGGGACAATGAAAGCACCCACCTCGTGGGGCTGTGGTGAGGATTCAGCGAGCTGATGGACTCGAAGAGCCTAGAACAATGCCTGGCACACAGCAGGTGCTCCTCGAGTGCCGGCCATGACTATGGCAGGGCTACCCTCTTTGGGGTCAGGCACCATAGAGCTTTCTTGCTGCCATGGGAACCCAGGGCAGCCTCCCCCCCCAGTGACACTCAACACAGTGACAGGGGAATCGGGAAGGGTGGAAGGACACAAGTTCCAGACCGCCCAATGCCCGCCCCTTCCGCTCACCTTCACGTCCTCATTCCCAAAAAGGAAGAGGATGAGGAAGGTGTCCCCTTTCTGCAGGGGCAGGTGGGGCCACCGGGCCTCCCTTTGCCAGCGTCCGCCGTGCAGGGTGTTGCAGATGGCGTGGGGCTTGGAGGTGTGGAAGCGAGGGTTGAAGTGGATGGCAATGTCTGGCCGGGGACACAGGCTGCAGCCGCACTGGAAGTCCACCTGAAACCTGGCGCAAAGTGCAGCCCGGGTCAGAGACCCGTAGGCCCCAGAGGGCAGAGAGGAGCCCTGAGCTCGATGTCTCTAGGGCTGAGCCCAGCACCCCCGGGGCTACCTCCTTACCTGCGTGCGCCTAGAGGGACCCCTCCCTGCAGCATGACCATCTTGCCTGTGTGCAGGCCGCCAAAAATCGTCGTGACATAAGGAACCACCTGAACAGAGGAGAAACCCATCCGTGCAGGGCTGGAGAAAGGGCCTGGGACCCTTTGTCAGGGGAGTGGGGAGGGAAGCAAAACAAGAAAACTCAACATTCCCTCCCCGGACAGAAAAACGTCCTTAAGGGGAAAACCCAGCTTTCTCTGAAATAGCGTCTTCCGCCGACTCCCCCTTCTCGGACGTCATACATTAAAGCCACTTTGCACCGGGGAAGCGCCGGCCAGCTCCCCGGCCAGCTCCCAGGCACAGTGGGCTGCCGTGTCCCCAGCGAGGCTTGCTGCCCACGGATGCCACCCTGGCCCCCAGAAGCCTGGTATTCCTGCTTCCCGAGGACCGCTAATGGCTGGAGCCCAGGAACTGGGAAGCGAGGGATGGACCAGGTGGGAGCTGGGAGCTGACCTTGGGTGGACCCTGGAGAGATGCCCAACGGTGGCCTTGCCAGGCTCCTCTTCCCCCACGCAGAAGCTGCCCGGCCTTCCTAAAACACTGCCACACGTGCACACCTCCCTGCCTCTTCTGGGCTGTTCCTCCACTCTCCCCCTGCCCCCCCAACTCCTTCTCCAAGCACCATCCACTTGGGGGCCTGAATTGCTCCTCCACTGCCCTGAGCTTCCAGAGCGTTTGCTCACGTGCTGGGTTGGCCCTGGCTCCGAGGGACTGGCCGGCTGTTTTCGCCGGGAGCCCACAAGCCCCTGAAAGCTGCAGCCTCGCCTTTCCCGCCTGCAGGCTCAGCGCCTTCCCGCACAGGCCGGGGCTCTTGCATAGGTGTTTGCAGAAGGAGTGTGAACAGTACACAGCTGGTGGTGTCACAAGCTCAGGCTTCCTGTGTCTCTCCAACTGCCAGCAGCCTTCCGAAGCCCAAACCACCTAGAGAGAGCTGAGACCCCGCAGTGCTGCCTTCCAGGCGGGAGCTCGCAGCCCGCCAAGCCAGGGGTCCTTGTAACCTGGGCCGCTGCTCCTGCCCGTCACGCAGGCACCTGGGGGACCTGGGAGAACCCAGACCCTGCCTGGCAGCGCGTCTGCAGCTCAGCTGGCTCAGAAATTCAGTCACTGTCCCAGGCTCCCTCCACGCCTGTGATTAATTGGGGCGATACAGCCCTCCCAGAGGAGGGGGCCAAGTAAGGGAAAGTGCTAATTAGTGCTTATTAGTCAGGGCGTCTGCTGGGAGTTCAGCCTTCCATAAAGCCTTGCCCAGCTTCGGAAAATCTCCTGGGCACCACCTAAGCAGGAGGAGGAGGAGGAGGAGGAGGGAGGAAGCCCCCACCCTTCCTTGAGTTGGACACCTGGCTCTGCTCCCACCTGCCCTCCTTTTTCCAGGCTGGAGATGAGGCTGTCCTTGCCCTTGAGGTCAGTGTCCCCCCAGAGTCCCCTCAAAGATCCTACCCACTCCCCGGTCCTCCTAGCTCCCATCACAGAGGGACATAGCACTGAGCTCCGGGCATTACCACTTTCAAAATGCAAGGACCCTGGCAGTCATTCATGCCCAAGTGAGAATTAGCAGGGCGGCCCCGGTGCTCAGCTCAGGAGTGCCTTCCAGGGTGCAGGGCAGGGCTGGGGAAGCAGGGGCCCAGACCGAGGTCCCCTCCACCCGGCCACCCAGGAGTCTGGACCCAGCCAGAAGGGAGGAGCCCAGAGACCCTGGAGGTTCCAGAGCAGAGTGGCGGCTCACCGGGTGGAAGACTGGTGGCTGCAGGATGAAGCTGTCAGGAATCGGGTCCAGCTTTTCTCCAGGTGACATGGGGTGGGGAAGCTCCAACTCAGGCTGCAGTTCCTGGTTCCGGGAGTCCTGTCCCCACGGGACTGACTTGCCTTCCCCAGCCAGGGCCCTAAGCGTCCCGGCTGTTCATCTCCCCTGCCCCTGCAGGGTCCTAAGCCACTGGGAGCAGGCCTGGGGGCAGCGGTCCACCCCTGGGGCCCAACCAGCACCAGCCCTGGTGGTGCAGAGCAGAGCTCTGGCTGGTCTGGAGCTGCCAGCAGAAACCGTCCCGGGCTGGGGAGCTGCCACTCTCCAACCAACTAGCTCGCCCCTCCGGGTCTGAGGCATGGGCCACTGCAGAGGGAAGCCAGGGGCTGGCTCCCCTGGGGCTCGGGCCCTCACTGGGTGAGAGGAGGGGTGTTGGTGCACGGGCGCAGGTTCCGGGAGCAGCCCCGCCCCCAGCTGACCAGGACAGCCCAGGCGACTTCCTGGCTTCCCATTCCTCCCCTTGCCACAAAGGATTTCACCTCTTCCCCTCATTTCCCTGCCCCCTTCCCTATTCTTCTTCCTTTCCCAAGTTCTACAGTCCCCTGAGGCTCCATTTCGGCATCAGCTGGAAATACCAGGACCTGGCTGGGGTCACAAGAAGGTGGAGTGAGAAAAGGACGGGGAGAGGAGGCCCCTTAGGCTCAGCAAAGGCAGTGTGGGGGCACGTGGCTGCACTCTTGCTCCTCCTCTGCTCTAATGTGCTGTGTGCCCTTGGACAAGTCACTTGCCCTCTCTGGGCCACCGTTGCTCATCTGTGTATTGAGAGGGTGACCACAGCAGTGTGTCTTGCAGGGAGGCCTGCGCATGGTTGGTTGGGCCCCGACATCTACCTTTTACTAGAGTCTTCTAGTTCTTGTGCAAATTCCAATAATACTTTCCCTTTAAAAAGCAGCATGACCTCTCAACTTTATTCCAAGTTGGGAGGTCCCAGTATCTGACCGCATGTCAGACTTGGCAGCAGGGAATTCTTGGCTGGACCAGGCTGGGCAAAGGGTCAGGCGCTGGGGTCTGAGGAAGAGTCAGCTCCCTGCATGGAGCGGAAGGTGGGCGGAGGGTCCTGGGATGAGGCATCACAGCCACAGCCAAGCATCGCTGCCGGCTGGTCCTGCGGTGTCCGGGCAGGGGGCTCTGTCCTGCCGCCTGTCTTCCCCGTGTCTCACGCTTGAGTCCACCTCCTCGTTGCCTCCCCGGCACTGAGCATAGGGACCTCGAGGCCTGCTTTGAACCCTCGCAGGACAGAGCAGGCAGGGGGCTTGGGGAAAGTGTCTCTCTACCAGCAATGGAGGCACATCCCCGCCCCCACCCACCCCATGGTGGGGTCCTTGTCCCGATCCCATCTCTGAGGAAGGGGATGTAGCTGCTTATGGGGCCGGGGTCACCACGAGGGTTTCCTCCAACTGGCAGAGGGGCCTGTGCTTCTGGTCCTTGTGGAAGTGGCCCTGGGTGGGGACCAGCGAGGGTCCTGGAAGAGGGTGTGGGCCTGAGAATAAAGTCGGTGGATGACCTTTGCCCCGGAAGCAGCTACTGTCCCTGCCCTCTCTGGATGCCACTCCATCCAGCGCGGTTGGGTGGACTTGCGTTTAGTGACAATGCCAGCAGGGGAAGGGGCAGAGAGTGTGTCCTCTCCCTGCCCAGGGGCTGCAGCGGCCAGACCAGGATGAAGCAATCCCAGGATGGGGCCCTGTGGACTGAGCAAAGGCAACTCCCAAGGAAGCTGGGGTCAGAGTCCTCCTGCAGGTTCTCTCTGCCACCGCCCATTCTGTCACTTTGTAGCTTTGGGCAAGAAGCCGCCCACTCCGCCCCTCCTCCCCAGCTGTCTCAGGAAAGGAGAGAGTAATGTCAGGGAGCCTTGGCGCTCCAGTGGCACAATCGGCCAGTGCGCGGTACTTACATAATTGTGCCTGGACCACACGGCAGATGTCCTGATGCAATCAAGGACTGTGGGGCAGTGGCCTTTCCCAAATAGAAAGGGTCACAAGTGTCAGAGTCCTGGTGGGATCTCAACATCAGATGAGATTGGGTCCTAGAGTCTAGGCTGGTGCCCATGGGCCCCTGGGAGGGCCAGGCCCAGGCTCTGGCCAACGGTGGCCCTGTGGTCGCACGGTGGGGCCACCCGTTATGACCGGCTGACCGAGGCCGAGCGAGGGAGCAGGGAGCGAGGCCGAGCGGTTCACAGACGCGCAGGCTGGACAGAGCCCGCTGACGCGCGGCAGCCTCACTTGAGGGTGTCTCTGAAAGACAGCGGCGAGGGGAGCTCCCTCCAACGCAGAGAGCTTCGGGGGTGCCCTGGTCGTCCACTCTGGGTCGAGAGAACTGGCCGGAGGGTCAAATACACAGTCTCCAGGGCAGTAGCAAATGGCTCCTCCAGTTGGTCGGGAGTCGGGAGGAGAAGGGCTGGGAAGTTGGAGTTTGGGGAGGAGGGGTGTGTGGGGACACACGGAAGCAGGTCTGAGGTGCGGAGAGCTGTGTGTCGTCACACGTGGATGACCGCCCAGAGCACCTGCACAGGTGAAACCTTGATGCCCAGACGTCGGAGTGGCTCGGCAACCTCTGTCATGGGTGTGGTGGCTGTGGTGGCAGGGAGCAGGCTTGCGTGGACGCTCCCTAGTCAAGGCCAGTCTTGCTAGCGACGCTGCTGATGTCTGTCCAGCTGTCCTGGACAGAA
>VBSM01003154.1:360923-374912 GCA_008086735.1 Cheirogaleus medius
GGCCAGTCTTGCTAGCGACGCTGCTGATGTCTGTCCAGCTGTCCTGGACAGAACTGTGTCCCCCACACTCATACGTGGAAGCTCTAACCCCCAGCGTGGCTGTATGTGGAGATGGGGGCTCTATGGGGGAATTAAGGTTAAATGAGGTCACAAGGGTCATAGGATTAGTGTCCTTGTAGGAAGAGATGCCGTTTTCTTATGAGGTCCCAGAGCTTAGTTTTCCTTCTCTTCTTCCCCTTTCACAGGACGATATGAAAACAAAGACAACAGGAGCCACGGTGTGCCGTGGTCTAGCTTTTCGCTTCTTGGATCTTTAAGGTTACACTTTTCATCAAAGTTAAAAAATTTTGGTCATTATTTCATCGAACATCCTCTCCTCCTTTTTCAGGGACTCTAAATACACATACAACTGTCTTTTTAAAATTGTTTTATACCAGACATGATGCTCTGTCCATGTTTTTAGTCTTTTTTCTCTCCATGTTTTATTTTTCTTAGTTTCAACTGGTGTGTCTTCAAGTTTGCTCATCTTTTCTTCTGCAATGTCTGATCTGCCCAACTCCCTTCAGTGCGTTATTCATCTCACATTGTGTGTTCAGCTGGATCTTTTTCATACTTCCTATGTGCTTACTTCTCTTCTGAACTTTTGGAATGCAGTTATAACACCCACTGCTGTTTCTGTCCTCTGTGTCTGTTGTAGATAAAGAATTGGACTGGTCTTTGTCCCTGGTTTCCGAGAGGGAGATGCTAATCCTTGCGATTTTCCGAGTAGTAGGAGTATCGTTGTTACTCGTGACCCCTGGATCACACCTGGGTTCATGCTAAGAGAGAAGGTGGCTCAGAAAGGGGGCAAGTCACCAGGAAGACCAACAAGCCTGGGGTGCTCCCTGCCACTGGGGTTTCTTGGCTCTGGGCCCTCTCAGCTGACAGAGCAAGGAAACACCTGTGTGTGCTCACCCGTGTGTGTGCTCACCCGTGTGCTCACCTGTGTGTGTTCACCTGTGTGTGCTCACCTGTGTGTGTGCTCACCAGTGTGTGCTCACCTGTGTGTGTGCTCACCTGTGTGTGCTTACTCATGTGTGCTCACCCGTGTGTGCTCACCTGTGTGTGTGCTGATCCACAAATATTCTTACTTGCGACAGCTGTGTCTATAAGCTGAATAACTCACTTTTGAAATGCTTGGGAATGGTTTTCTTTTGCTAATACAAATTCACGTTAGAACAATTGAAAATACAGATAAACAAAATATAGTAAAAATAGCCACAACCACCACCTGTAATCCTACAACCTAGAGGGAATCATTACTGACACTTTGATTACTATTATTAACATTCCTTCTAGACCCGGGCTGTCCAACAGAAATATAATGTGAGCCACAAATGTGATGTTGCAGTGTCTCACAATAAGAAAATTTCATGAGAAAAGATTTAAAGGAGAAAGAAATTGGTGAGATTAATGTTAATGATATATTTAAGCCAATGTGTCCAAAATATCATTTCACTATGTGAACAGTATTTTAAAAATTATTTACGAGATACTTTACGTTCTTATTTTCATACAAGGCCTCTGGGCACATTTCACGTGTGGCCAGTGGCTGCCTCGGGGACAGCGCAGCTGCGTGCGAGTGTGCACAGACACACATAAGAAATGCTTGCTTACTTTTTAACTTAGAGAATGTGTTACATTCTCATAATTTGGAGGAAACAGACACGCACAAGCAGATATGAACAGGTAGCATCGGAAATGAAATCAAACCGGGCCTGTTGCAGCTGGGTGCTGGGCGGGAGCCTGCGGCTGTTCCTCCTTTGGGCGGGAGCGCAGAGGCGGAGCTCCTCACCGTCCTAGCCCAGCAGGCCACTCCTTCCCAGTGCTGTCCAGCACACAGACAGCCCCCTGCAACAGTGTGGTCCAGGAGAGTGGCAGACACATGGACCGATGAAACACACTGGAGGCCCGGAAACAGAGCCACATACATGTGCTATTTGATTACTGGCAAAGGAACAAAGCAACTCAACCGAGAAGGGAAGGTCTTTCCAGCAGTCCAGTGGAACATCTGGACATCCCTATGCAGGAAGAATGATTTTCACCTAAACGTCACACCTTATCCAAGATGAACTCAAATGGGTCACAGGCCCAAGTATAAAATATTCAACCATACAATTTTCAGATAAAAACAGAAGAAAATAGTCCCAACCTAGATTAGACAAAGAGTTCACAGATATGAAACTGACAGCAGAATTCATCAAAAGAAAAAAAAACCCGGATAAGTTAGACTTCACCAAAATTACAAGCTTTTGTTCTGGGAAAGACACAGTTAAGAAACAGAGAAGTGAAGCTACCGATTTCCATTCACAAATCTAACAAGGACTCATATCGAGAACACGTCAAAAACTGGCCAAAGAAACCAAAGACAATGAACCCATTTAAAAAACAAGAAAGGAAACCCAGCTACAAAAGGAAATAAGGACTTGAACACAAACGCGAGCAAACAGGCTATACGACGGGCAGACGAGCCTCGCCAAGATGCTGAGCGGGGCGGGGTCCCACCGTGCTGGGTGCTGTGGCCCCAGGACATCACCCCAGCCGAGCACCCACCTGCCTGTGTGTCCTGGAGCAGCTGAAGACACAGCAGTGTCTGTGAGTGGCTCTGCGTGGAGGATACTTTCCAAGGCACATTTGAGACTAAGGTGAGCGGGCCCCGCCTCTTCCCTGCCTGCTGACCTGGGGACAGTCACTACCGGGAGGTCGGTGCCAGCCTCTGGGCGGCTGCCCCGGGTAATGCCCCTGAGCAGGCACCAGGTAGCCGGCCGCTCTGCACCGACCCTGTATACAGTCATCTCGTTCTTCCTCACAGAGACTCGGTGAGGGTGAGATGTCTGAGGTCAGAAAGGGGCAACTGGCCTGATGACCCAAACGTGACTTCTGGGCTGTGCTCGCACCCTGCCCTGTGCCGAGCTGGACTCAAACCCTGACCTGCAGCCTCCCTGCCCCGGATACACAATCTGCCCGGGATTCCAGACTCCCGTAGGGCAGAGCTCGGCCCTGGAGGAGACACCCACCAGGACAGGGGCTCTATGCGTGGGGCTGGAGGGTTGTCCTGGGTCCAAGTCTGTGTTGGAAGACGGGTACCCTCAGGTGGGGATCTCCTCAACTCAGACTTCAGGTGTGGTCACTGATGGTGGCTGTGGGACCCACCCAACAGGTGGGGTCCCCAGTCTGGGAGTGGAGTGGGAAACCTTCTGGCCTTGGGCAATCGTGACCAAGAAGGTGCCCCGAGGCATGGCCGGTGGGTGAGAAGTGTCCGTCTGCCGGGTCAGGGCTCAGAACAGTGACTCACCCTGCGGGGCCCTCCCTCTGGCCTGTCCTCTAGAGAGACGGCCCTCCCTTTGTCCTGAGAATGTTCCTGGACGGACGGTCCCTCTGCGTGTTCTCCAGGACCAGGTCTCCAGAGTTCACTCGTCCCCTCTCGGAGGCCTGGAAAAACAAAGCCCCTTCCTCTCCTGACATGCTCGGAAGTGTGGAATCCACTGTCCCTTTAGCCGAGGACCTGGTGGCCACCAGCACAGAGGCTGCTTTAGGGTCACATAGATCATCCTTGTCCCCAAACCAACCCCCTTCCTGCTTGGCTGGTGTCATTCTTCAAGCTGGTTCACAGAGGGGGGGCCAGGATGAGTTACGATGCGAGTAGAATGGAGCAGTCAGGAGATCTGAGCACACCGTGGTGCGGCTCACTTCCTCAGGTGGAGTCCATCCTGCCCTTCCCGCTGAGGGCCCCCCCGAAGCCCGGGCACAGACCTGGGACTGCTGTGTCTGGGGCCAGTGGCTGGTTACCGCTGGGGGTGTGTGAGGGCTGGGACTGGGGAAGAGAGGAAAGAACAGATCATCCGGGAGGGGCAGGATGTGAACTGAGGAGCAGGGACCCAAACAGAATATGGTGGCCTGGGAAGTGCACCCTGCCGGGCTGACTTTAAGGGATGTTTTAGGACAAGAACCCTCAAATATGGCTTAGCCCCAAAATGTACCAGGTATTTCAAGTCTCAGACGTCACCTGAGAGGATGGATCGCGGTGTTGGGCACATTGTGACGATGTGCCATAGAGGTTTGTGCAAAAGAAGAAGGGGTCATGGAGGAGGATGATTCTGAGGAGAGTGGGGGGCTAGGTGGGAGAGGGGCAGATGGGGACACGCAGAGGGCACCTCAGAGACACGGAGATGTCTCCTGAGACCACAATTGGACTCCTGGTGGCCGGAGACCCCCACACAGGAAAACACAAGAGCCTGTGGATGGTCTTGGTAACACTGAGGCCTCCACTCTCCCCCACGGCTCCCAAGAGGGCTCAGTGGTCTGAAGCTCGAGTGATTTCTCTAAGACCAGACTCTCTGGGGCAGGCCCAGCTCCCCGAACAGGCGGTTCCTGTGCTGGCCCCAGGTGTAAGAGCCAGGTGTCTTCCCCCTTCTCTTTCTGACCCCATTCGCCCAGGGCTTGCAGGGTCCTCTCACCTGCCCTGCTATCATTCTTTCCCACGCCGCCACTGCTCGGTCACGGAACTCACCGTCGTCTCCCTGTGTGCTGGACTTGGGTCTGACGTCTCCATGGGGACTCCTGATGCCTAAGTCCTGCAACTTCTGTGTATGAGACTCTCCAATTAGCCAACGCATATTCTCTGTCCCCTCCCCAGCCTCCCCCACCCCAGCATCTTCATCCAATCATCCATGGAGTGACTTGTGCCATCTTTGCACGGGGCTGCACAGCACGGAGAGACAGGACACTTTATCTTAAGGCACGAAAGTCTGAAATGGAGCTGCTACCGAAGCCAGCAGCCTCACAGCCCCTTACAGAAGCGGCCCAGCCCCAGGACAGGAATACCACAGCAAAGGTGGCTTAAAACATCATGGTTGTTTTTATTTTGTTTTATTTTGATTTTTTGCTTTTTACTCACATTCCATATCCATTGCAAGATACTACTGTTACTTAGGGCCTCAGGCTGAGGGAACAGCTGCCGCCTTCAACGTTGCTGGTCAGAGCAGGAAGGAGGCTCTGGAAGTCATCAAACTAGTAAATAAGGCCCCAATGGGCCTCCCGCTCAGAACTCATCATTCTGAACTATTCCCACGGCCCTATCCAAGTGCAGTCTCACCAAGCTCCGCGTTGTCAACTAGCACGCATAACCAGGAGGAAATGGATTTGAGGTGCTACGGCAGAATCGGGGAACGCGGGGGAGGTGTTCATCGGGTGCAGGACATCAAGGGAGGGGCAGGAGCCAGAGACGGTGACAGGAACAGCTCGCACCCACCTCGACATGCCAAACAGGCTCTCAGAGCTCTACAGGGAGTGGCTGCGTGACGCCTCACAAAGCCCCCGAGGAGGTGACATGGTCACCTTTACCGATACGCGTCAGTGGCCCACAAACTATGGCCAGGGGCCAAATCCCACCTAACACCTATTAGTGGATGGTCCATGAGACAAGAACGGTTTTACATTGTAAATGGCTGGAAAAAAAACAAAAGAAGGATATTTTGTGATATGAAAAAGTATATGAAATTCAAATTTCCGCCCATAAATAAGGTTTTACTGGAACACAATCATGCCATTTGTCATATGTGGTCTGTGGCTGCTTTCTGCTACGGTGGTAGAACATTCTGGGCTGAAGCTGCTGGGAGCTGGTCTAGACTGGACGCACCCATGATGCAGAACAGGAGGACAATCCCCTGGCTGGGGCCGTCACACATGTGCACGGAGCCCTGGGCTCTCCCTGGGGTGCCCTCAGGCCGCTTTGTCCTTTGAGTGACATGTGTCAGCCAGACACTCGGAGGGCTTCCCAGCAGCGAGGGGACAGGCTGCTGCTCATCTCAGCTCTCAGGACGGGGTGAGCAGCTCCCTGGGACTCTGAACAAGCTCTGGGCCTGATGCCGGGGGACAGTCCCCTCTCTAGGAAGGAGGCTGGTCTGCTCGGTGTTGGGCTTAGGACAGAGCCCGGGGTCCCTCAGCAACCTGCACACAGCCAGGGAGGAACCCACAGCCTCTCGCTGGCCGAGCTGGGGTGCTGACCTCACTGATGGGCCACTGCCCGACAAATGGAGGGACATTGTCCTGTCACTGGAGGGACACTGCCCTGTCACTGGTGACTGTCCTACACTGGAGGGACACTGCTCTGTCACTGGTGACTGTCCTACACTGGAGGGACACTGCTCTGTCACTGGAAAGACACTGCTCTGTCACTGGTGACTGTCCTATACTGGGGGGACACTGCTCTGTCACTGGTGACTGTCCTACACTGGAAGGACACTGCTCTGTCACTGGTGACTGTCCTACACTGGAGGGACACTGCCCTGTCACTGGTGATTGTCCTACACTGGAGGGACACTGCTCTGTCACTGGTGACTGTCCTACACTGGAGGGACACTGCCTCTAACTGGGGACACCACCCTCTTACTGGGGGACACTACTGGAAGGTGGATGTGGCTGGGAGGAGAGGGCTCCTCCTCCGTTTTCTGCTTGGGGAAACCCCTCCTGGCCAGGAAGCTGCTGTCCTCGTTCTGGCTGCAGAGACGCAGCCCACTGCGGCTGGAGGCTCCTGCTCGCCCAGCGGCTTCCCGTCAAGCCACCCGCGCAGCACGGGCAGGAAAGCACACCTGCACGGGAAGGCTTACAAGTCACATGAGATTTATTGCAGCCTCCTCCTAAGGAATCTTTAATAGAATGAAAAGATCCCTCTCCCTCAAAATGGAAAACAAAACTTGCTGGACGTGCCGCTTTGGATGGGACTGGCAGAGGTCCTCGCCGTGGCTGCGGTCGACACCGACAAGGTGACACTGGGGTCCTCGAGGAGTCTGGGCAGCATTGACCCTCAGTCCACCGCCAGGCGCTGCCGCTCTGCCGCCTCCAGCTGGAGAACCTGGAGAGAGAAGCCCGGACACCATGGTCTGCATGGACTCTCGACAGTCGTGCTGCCGAAATACGCCAAAGGGGGTCCCACGCCCTGGAGCTGGAAAAGCAGGTTGTCGAAGCGTCTCCACAGGGCACCGCGAGCGTGTGCGTTGGAGAGGCCGGGAGGCTGAGTCTCAGCACAGGCACGGTGGTCATTGCAGACGTCGGAGCGCAGGGGTTTTCACTTTTACCTGCGTGTGCATCTCACGTCCCCACGTGTCATTTTCCAGGCTACACAGCATCTGGACCCCCTGCCCGGTCTGGGTGAATCCCACAACAGAAGCTGGAGCCAGGAGCAGCTCCCTCTCCCTGCCCTGGGTGGCCAAGTGACAGGCCTGTCACCAGAGGCTCAGGCACTCCACTGCCCAGTGATGCAGCGACACGCAGGAAGGCAGAGCGCTGGCATCCACCGCGGCAGGCATGGAACGTGGACTCTGTCTGGCCACGAAGAGAGATTCAGGGCAGTAGCCGTCTGGCCTGAGAGTCCCGGCGTCCCAGCCCCCACTGGCCCAGCCCTCTCTTCGACCTTCTCAGTTACTCTTCCAGTAAGTTCCATTCCACCAAAGCCAGCCAGATATAGCATCTACTCCTTGCAGCCAAGAACCCCCATAATCATCCAGCCCCAAATGTCAGTGTTCCTCGACCCTGGCTCTACCGACACGACAGACGGGATGATTCTCTGTTGGGTAGGGGTGGGGTGGGGGTGGGCCCGTCCTGGGCCCCTAGGGTGGTCAGCAGCACAGACCCCAGTAGTCATGATAACCAAAAACCTCTCCAGACATCGCCTAAGGTCCCCCTAGCGGCAAATCGTCCCTGACGGAGAATCCCTGCGACGGGCCCATCCTCTGCTCACAGGTCACCTGCTCAGAGACACCGTCGCTGACCACCAGGTTTAAAGCAGCTTCCTTCCAGCCCCTGGTACCCTCAGGCTCAGCACATTGGTAACAATTTCAACGTTAAATGGCCTCTGTGGTGACAACCTGGCCGTCTCTCTCCCCCCGCCAGATCACCACCTGCCCTTGGGAGGACCACGTCTATCTCGCTGTCTGCTGTGGCTCCCACACCTGGCCTTGCAAAAGGGAGGGACCTATACTTTGTTACTGATTTTATCAGTCCCTTTTTTTTTGTTGTTCTATTCTCAATTAGGAAGAGAAAAGGAAAACAGGGTGGTGTAGGGTTGTAAAACCATCCGGAAACTCCGATTGTTTAGAAACGACAGCAATCGGCACCATGTTCACCAAGCGGTGCATGGCTGCCAATTCCAGCACACTCAGTGCTGGCAAACACAGCACAGCCACCGGCAGCTACGCTCCGGTTAACTTCAAACACATCTGTAAATTAGGACAGCCACTATGGAAAACAGTATGGAGCATCCTCAAAAAATTAAGACCAGAACTACCATTCAATCCAGCAATCCCACAACCGGGTATAAACGTAAAGGAAGTGAAACTGGCGTTTAGAAGAGAGAGCCGCAACCCCGTGCTCACCGCAGCACGGTTCACAGCAGCCGGGGTGTGGACTCGACCTCCGTGTGCGCCAACAGATGAGCGGATAAAGAAAACGTGGCGCTTATACACAGCGGAATACTATTTTAACACCTTTGAAAAGATGGAAATGCTCTCGTTTGCAACAGTGTAGACTACTCTGGAGGACAGTAAGTTAAGCGAAATAAGCCAGGCCCAGAAAGGCAGATCTGCACGATCTCACTCAATAAGCGGAAGGTAAAAAAGTTAATCTCGCGGAAGCAGAGAGCAGAACGGTGCTTGCCAGCGCTGGGAGTGGGGAGACGTCGGCCAGAGGACACACAATTTCAGCTACACGGGAGGTGTAATAAGTTAAGTAGCTCCACTGCACAACATGACGACTACAGTTAATGCTGGAAAACTGCTAAGAGAGTGGATTTTAAGTTTCCTCACCACGAAAAGACCCAGTAAGTATGTGAGGTAACACATAATATGTTCAGTAGCTTGACTTAGCCATTCCACGGCGTCTACATATATCAAAACGTCATGTTGCACACAATAAGTATATACAACTTGTATTTATCAATCAAAAGAAATAAAACAGAAAGAGCTTTAAACATACTGGTCCCTTTGCAGAATGAGGGCAGTACAAGTGCCACGTGCACATGAAAATGCTTTTCCATCTTCGACGGAAACATGCTCGTGTTGCTCCTCAGACATTTCACACAGAGCAAAAACCACTCTTGCTTGATTTACCTGGTTTTCTATGCACCGAAACTGCCACGGCCAGCCGGTGTTGTACAGAAACGGTCGCAGGTCGAACCTGTTGTCGTCGGGGCTGTAGTTCTCGGCGTGGTAGGCGGGCGTGAGCGTGGTCATCTTGTGTCTGTTCGTGGCGTACTTGGAGAAAAACCGCTTCACTTTGTCAGCCACCTGGAGGGCGCGCAACGCACGGGCTTCCAGTTAGCAAAGCTGGAAGGGTCCGCGGCTAGAATCTGGATGCACGACTAGGCAAGCCAGTGGCTGACAGGTGACAGCACTGAGTGTGACCTTTCCCAGTGGGAGTGGGGAATGCCAGTTCCCAGGCCAGGGGGCTGTGTGACACTGAGGACTCCCTGACCCCAACCCTGCGGCAGGCTGGCTGCTTTAGGAAGTCTGCGGCGAGCCCACTGAGTCATTGAGTGAGGCTTCCGGGAGGTCCTATGGGACCACCGTGTCTGTAGGCTTCAGCCCTGACGAGACCCATAACTAGCAGAAAAGCCACACTATTCTGACCTTGAACTTGAAGTTTGCGTTCTGCCTGAAAAAAGAGGAGAGGGGCTTGTTTCATGTCCTGCTGCCCTGGGGGTGGCTGAGCCACCGAAGGGCAAACCGATGACCCGAACTGGTAGGAAGGAGAACTGGACAGCGTTATCATGCGGGGCAGTTTCATTCTGTGAGGGTCACGTGGTATTAACTTGCCCCCACAAGTCAGATCAAGCCCTGCAAAGGTGACTGCACCTGACAGGTCCCCCTCTGTGAATCGTCACTCGTGGCTCACCTGTCGTGGGGAGCAGACGTTACTCCACAGGGTGAGGAGTTTGCAGAACATGCTGTAGGGCCCCGCCTTGGCGACCTTCCGGAGTCTCCCGTACACTGAGAGCTCCTCGTACGTCATCCCCATATCCTCCTGCAGAGGATAAAAACCCATTGCACAGGGTGACCCCACGTCAGGGCAGGAGGAGAGCTTAGAGCTTCTACTGAAAATGGGAACCCGGGACGCAGGGGCCGAGCCTTCCCCAGAGGGCCAGGAGCGGACGCTCAGCCTATTTCCCCAGCACTGATTGGCCAAGAAGGATGTGACAGTCCAGAAAAAATGACCAAGAGCCAGGCATTTGGTTTTGAGGACTGTACTGGGGTGAGCTTAACCCCTGAGAGCTGTGACTGTGACCTTATTTGGAGACAGAGTCTTTGCAGATGTAATTCAGTTAAAGATCTTGAGAGGCGATGACTCTGGATGCAGAGTGGGCCCTAAATCCAGTGACAGATGTCCCTAGAAGGGATAAGAGGAGAGACAGGAGAAGCCCATGGGAAGACAGAGGCAGAGACTGGAGCCACAAGCCAAGGAGCACTTGGAGCCACCAGAAGATGGAACAGACGGAAGGATCCTCCCGTGGAGCCTTTGAAGGGACCACAACCGGCCAATACCTTGATCTCACATTTCTGGTCTCCAGAACGGTGACAGAAGACAGTCCTATTGCTTTAAGCCACCCAGCTTGTGGCCATTTGCCACGGCAGCCCTGGGTGAGGCTTGGCACGCTGAGCAGACGGATCCTGCCCCCGCCCTCCCGACCCGCTCCCTAGCTGTGTGGAGGGTCAGGGAAGAGGGAACAGTGCTCGCTGAAATCTGGGCCACGCAGGAGGCCACAAGACGCCACTGGCGTGACAGTGCCAGGCCACCAACTCCTCCTGCCGGGCTCAGGAGAGTCAATTTCATCTTGGGGCTTACAAAACCCAGACCCCTCTCCATTTTCAATACCTGATCTGATTCCCTCTCAATTCCCCCAAACCCCGGAGCCCTCATCTCAGACACAGAGCTAGAGCTGTCATCAGAGATGACATGGCCAGAGCCACCATCACATGGGCAGAGCCACCATCAGAGACATGGCCAGAGCCGTTATCAGGGGCAGATGTGAATGCTGGCATTTGGGGATCCACAGCAGCATGGCTCTTACCCCCAACCAGGGGTGCAGGACCCTCTGTGACATGGCCCCTGCCCCATGCCCCCATCCTCCACACTCGGATGTGGCCTTCTGGCCGCCCTGGCCTTCTCTCAGTCCTTGGCTCATCCTGAACTCCGTCTAGGGACACTGCCACGCCCTGCCATCTCTCTCTCTTGTATCTCCCCAGCTGTTTTGTTTGCAGCACTCATCATGGTTACGCTCTTCTTCTGTGGCCCCTCCAGGGGACTCTACGATTTTAAGAGCAGTGGCCACATCTGTCCTGTTCACAGTGGAGTCCTTGGCACCTGACAGGTTTGGGAACAAGAAGCTGTTTTACTGGTTTCTTTTGCATGAAGTGAATATCTTCTAGTGTAACATTTTAATTTCTTCAATTCAACAATAATACTTGGAGACTTCAATATCCCACTTTCAATAATGGATAGAACTAAACAGAATATCAAGAAGGCAACAGGAGATCTGGTCAAGTCTGTAAACCAAGGAAATCCAGCAGACAACTGCAGAACTCTCCACCCAACGCCAGCAGAACACACGTTCTTCTCAAGTGCACATGGGACGTTCTCCAGGACAGACCATGTGCTGGGCCATAAAGGAAGCCTCAGAAAACTTTAAAACATTGAAGTCATACAAAGTAGGCACTCTAACCACAAGAGGATACAACTAGAAATTCAATAACAGAAAGAAATTTCAGAAATTCACAAACATGGAAATTAAGCAGTGCACTCCTACATAACCAATGGATCAAAGAAGAAATCACAAGAGGAATCAGCAAGCACTTTGGTGAGTGAAATGAAGACACAGCACCCCAAAACACAGATGCAAGAAGAGCCTCGCTAGGGGGAAATTAATAGCTGCAAACACCTATGTTAACCAACAAAAAAAGATCTCTGATCAATAAACTAACCTTCCACCTTCAGCCACTGGGAAAAGAAGAGCAAACTAAACCTAAAGCAAATAGAAGGAAGAAAATAATAGAGATTTGAGGGAAATTAAAGAAATGGGGCACATAATGATAAAAGAGGAAATCAACAAAACTAAAAGTTGTTCTTTGAAGAAAAAAAAAACCTATCTATTCATTCACCCTATTGGTTCTCTCTGGAAAATGATAACTAACACAGACACAAACTGATTCAGGAGGAAATGTGAACAGGCCTCTAATGAGAGATTGGATTAAAAATGAAGACACTTCTCACAAAGAAAAGCCCAGGTCAGATGGCTTCCCATGAACTCTACCAAAATTGTATAGAACAATATCAATTCTTCACTAACTCTTCAAAACACAGAGGAGGGAATGCTTCCTAACTCTTTCTACCAGGCCAGTATTGATATCAAACCAGACAAAGACATCACAAGGAAAGGAAACTACAGATCAATATTCTTTGAGAGTTCAATCCTCAGCAGAATACCAGCAAACCAAAGCCAGCAATTTACAAAAAGGTTTATATATCAAGACCAACAGGGAGTTATCCCAGGAATGCAAGGCTGGTTTAATGTCTGGAAACTGTAGAAAGAGCATTTGACAAGATCCAACATGCTTTTATGATAAAAGCACTCAAAAAACTAGAAATAGAAGGGAACTTCATGAACAATATAAAGAACATGTATGAGAAATCCGCACCTAACATCACACTTAATGGGGAAAAACTATACCTTTTCCTGCTAACATCAGGAACAATACAAGGATATCCCTTCTCATGGCTTCTACTCAATATTGTACTAAAGGTTCTATCCAGGGAGATGAGGCAAGGAAAGGAAATAAAAGGCATCCAGACTGGAAAGGAAGAAGTAAAATTACCTCCATTTGCAGATGGCATGATCTGGTAAGCAGAAAATCTTAAGGAATCCACTAAAAAGCTATTAGAACAAACAAATGAGCTCAACAGGGCTATAGGGAATAAGAGCAACATATAAAAATCAATTGTGGGCCGGGCGCGGTGGCTCACACCTGTAATCCTAGCTCTCTGGGAGGCCGAGGTGGGCAGATCCTTTGAGCTCAGGAGTTCGAAACCAGCCTGAGCAAGAGCGAGACCCCATCTCTACTAAAAAATAGAAAGAAATTAATTGGCCAACTAAAATATAGAAAAAAAAATTAGCCGGGCATGGTGGCGCATGCCTGTAGTCCCAGCTACTTGGGAGGCTGAGGCAGAAGGATCGCCTGAGCCCAGGAGTTTGAGGTTGCTGTGAGCGAGGCTGATGCCACGGCACTCTAGCCGGGGCAACAGAGTGAGACTCTGTCTCAAAAAAAAAAAAAAAAAATCAACTGTGTCTCTATACACTAGCAATGAACAACCCAAAAATGAAATTAAGGAAAGAATTTCATTTATAGTACTATCAACAAGAATAAAATACTTTGAAATAAAATTTAACAAAAGAAGTACAAACTTATACTCTGAAAACTAGAAAACATTGTTGAAAAACACTAAAGGAGAGTTAAATAAATGAGAAGACATCCCATGTTGATGGTTCAGAAGACTTAATATTGTCAAGATGGTAACCTCCACCCTAAATGATCTACAGGTTCAATGCAATGCCTATCAAAATCTAAGCTGTTTTTGTTTTTTGCAAAAATTAACAAGCTGATCTCAAAATTCACATGGAAATCCAAGGGATCTAGAGTAGTCAAAATTATCTTGAAAAAGAACAAAGTTGGAGGACTCATGGTTCCGGATTTCAAAACTTCCTACAAACTTATAGTAATCAGGACAGCATGGTACTGGCATAAGGAAAACCACGTAGATCAATGGAATGGAGTCCAGAAATAAATTCTAAGTTTACAACAAAGGTGACAAAATAATTCTAGGGGAGAAAGAATAGTCTTTTCAACAAATGGTGTTGGGTACTAACAAAATACTTATCCAGCTTAGAGTTAAATTTAGTAAATA
>VBSM01003154.1:375012-475251 GCA_008086735.1 Cheirogaleus medius
TTTCTTTTGTGTTTTGTGTTCATCCCCCGTCCTGCAAACGGGCCACGACAAATGGTGCTGGGACATTTGGATATGCACATGTAAAAGAATGAAGTTAGACCCCTTCCTCACACCATACACTAAAGTTAACTCAACTAGATTATAGACTTTCTAAATGTAAAGACTAAAAGTATAAAACTCTTGGAAGAAAATATAGGAGTAAGACTTTGGGACCTAAGGTGGCTGGAGGGCCATGTGTCTTATGATAAAAGGCCCATGGCCACTTCTCTGGCACCTGCTAAGGTACAAACCACAGCTGTGGCCCTGATGGCCGCAGGCCAGCATGAATGGAGGAGTCAAAAGCAATTCTTCTCTGAGGTCACTCAAGCTCCTGGAGAGACTCCCCTCCTGCCTGCCAGGGACCTGCATTTCTCAGTTCGCCATCTGCTCACCCTTCCCACCTGCCTCACCCCTGCTTTCCCAGGCCCCAGCCACAAGAAAGCTGGATCAAGGTGTCAACAAAGGCTGGCGATGCGACGGATGCTAAAGCCTGGGCACCAGGCCAGGAGCCCGGGGGTGGAGCACAGTTCCTCGGGGCAGAAAGGAGGCAGGTAGGAACCACCACCACGCAGAGGTGGGGAGGAGAAGAACAGGTACCACGACAAAGTCACCACCATTACCTCGTCAGTCTGGGACACGTGTCCGTCAGCCAAGGGCTCCAGTTCTGCGGTGGCCGGTGCCGACAGGATGCTGCGGCCAAGACACACAGAGGTCAGTCACTGCAGCCGCTAACGTGCTCGTGAGCTTTGGGAGAGAATCCCCAAACCACCTGTCCCAAGCTCGCTGGGCACTTTGCCCTGTTCATCACCAGTAGAGCCAAGTCGAGGGGGCCTCCTAACCTGAGGCTGGGAGGCACAGCACTGGGACACCCCAGCCTCACCTGGGGCTAGATAATTCCCTGAAGTTGGGAATGTAAATGTCCTGTGCATCGTAGGACTGTCAGGAGTGTCCTTGGCCTCTACCCACTAGAGGCCAGTAACAGACCCCATGTGAAGCTAAACATGTCTCCAGACATTGCTCAGTGTCCCCTGGGGGCACAGTCACCCAGGAAGGACAAAGAGAAGAAAGGACATTCCTACTATAGGAAACAGTGCAAGCAAAGGCTAGGAAAGCTCTGAGCATCACTCAGTTCACTCGCTGCTAAAGCCCCCGGCGCGCTGCTAAGATGGACCGCTGCATTGCACTGGACCTCCCCGTTAGGACGGCGGGAGGAGGGAGGCCAGGGCAGGAGGGCGGCAGCAGCTCCCTGTCTGGCCAGTTCCCGGGGGCTGTGGAAGCACCCACAGGAAGAAGGGGGTGGCCTGGTCACGAGACTGCAAGTGCCCAGCCTGGCTCAGGGGCAGGGCTGTCTTCATCAGGTGGTAGAGAGCTCCAAGGGTGGCCAAGCGGGGACAAAGGTGGCCGGGCTGTGCTGGGAGAGGGACCCAGAGCGCAGGAGCCACAGCCACGGCCCGGGCGCACTCACCCCCGGAGGGCGGGAAGCTGGAAGCGCTCGACGCACAGCTGCACGAAGGCTCTGAGGTCCGTCTTGCTGATGCCGCCTATGGGGTTGATGTCCGCGCTGGAGCAGTCGTACTTGGTCAGGTAGCCGAGGAGGCTGCAGCAGGACAGAGAGCACACGGGCCCGAGGGCTGTAGATCCCGTCAACGCTGGCCGCCCCAGAACTGGCTCCCTCCATGAGCCCGGGAGCCACAGCCCTGGCAGACTTGAGGGTCCGGGGAAGTCTGGTACGGCTGGAGCAGACCGCAGAGGGAGAGGGGGCGCAGACGACTGCCGACAGGGGCTGGGCCAGAGGAGACGCCTGGGCGGGGAAGCGGGTTCGGGAGTCAGCAGCGTCCAGCTGGAGCAGCCTGTCTGGGAGGCGGGGCCAGGTGAGCGGAGCTGAAGGACAGATGTCCCAAGGGGGAGGTGGGATCTCAGTGCACGTGGACACTCAGCCTGGGCAGCAGCAGGGCCTCTCTCCTCCCTGTCAGCTCTGACTCCCGTGGTCAGCAGAAGAATGCCCCCCCCCAGAGATGCCCATGTCCTGGTCCCCAGAACCTGAGAGAATGCCACCTCTCGGGGCAACTGGGTCCAGGTGAGCGCTGGGATGGGGACATGATCCTGGATTGCAAGGGGCCCGAAATGCAATCACAGGGTCCTTAGAAACGGAAGAGGGGGTGAGAGGGGAGGGTCAGAGGAAAGGCCCGGAGATGCAGCGCTGCTGACTGTGCAGACGGAGGAGGGGCCACGAGCCACAGAAAGCGGGGCCACCAGAAGCCGGACAGGCAGGAAGCAGATGCTCCCTGGGGCCTCCAGAAGGACCCAGCCCGGCCCACATTGTCACTGGAGCCCAGTGAGTGCCCAGGTGGCCGTTGTCCTACAGAGCCGTGGTGCTGCTGAAGCCACAGACTTTGTGGTCATTTGTCACGGCAGCCACAGGAAACCCCCCACCTCTTCTGTGGACCCTGCCCTAACCACCCCGCCCTGCCACAGCTGCACGGTGGTGCAGGCCCCTGGATCCCGGCCCGTCTCCTCCATGCCAAGTGCCCCCATCGCCTCCACGGTGACTCCTGGCTGGGCCCCCACTGCCCGATCCCCTCATTGGCGCCCTTGGCCTTGCAAGGCCTTCTGGGCTGGTCCCTGCCCATCTCACCAGGTGCGATTCTCCCACCCCAAACTCACATGGAAATGCCTGCTCGCCCCTCCTGGCGCTCACCGTGGAGCAGGGCCTGGGCGTGAGACCCTCAGGGCCAGCCAGCGCCGAGTCCAGGCCTGAGTGCGGCCGGGCGGCACCTTCCTTTACACACCCCGGGGACCCCCCATGGCCCCGCCCCGAGTGTCCCCTCCCAGCACCACCATTCAAGTGAAGACCCCTGCACAGGTAAAAGCCACGACTGAATTAAAATTAGAATCAGAAGCAATGAAAAAACAGAATTAGAAGAAATGGTTTTAAAAACCAACACCATAAACCTGAGATTCTACCCCAGAATGTAAAGGAAGAGAAGGCGTGGCGGGGACCAGCGGGAAGAGAGCAGTGGCTGGGAAGGCAGCCTGGGACAGAAACAGCTGGGACAGAGAAAGCAGAATTAAAACATGGTAGAGTAAGTTTCCTCGACTGCAGGCAGACTTCTGTCTACTGATGAGAAACGCTGAGCAGCAGAAAGTGATGAAAGAGATGAACACCCAGGTCTGTTTATTTTCTAAACAGACACCTAGAAACCCTGAAGCTCCCAGAACCCAACCCCACCGTGGGAAAAAATTTAAATACCAGAAAACAATAGACAAGAGTTTTGAGGGGAAAATGTTACAACAATATAATTTGATAACAGGTCAAATTCTTTTTCATCTACAAAAGCAAAACCAAACAAAAGATCAATATTCTTGCCTATGCCAGAGCTTAAAATATACACCAGCCATCACACCCTTCCTAAAAAATCAGTTCCTTACAAAAGCACCGCAAGCAACAGAAAAGCAATGAAAAGTAACAAACTATGCATGGGGAGGGTGGGGATCTTTTTTTTTTTTACCAGGTATAGAGTGTTTATTTCAAATTGTTATAATCAGAAAAATAAAATAGGGTTTAAATGTCAAAAATAAGATTTAAAAGAGAACACATTTGCAGACATGCAAAGATGTAGAAAGATTAAGACACTCATGCCATAGATAAAAGGAGGAACTGATGGAAAGAAGGAAGGAGGGAGACAGGAAGGGAAGGAAACGTGGATGGACGGATGGATGGATGGATGGATGGACAGGTAGGTGGATGGATGGACAGGTGGACAGATGGATGGACAGGTGGACAGATGGGTAGATGGATAGACAGGTGGGTGGATGGATGGACAGGTAGACAGATGGGTGGAAGGATGGACAGGTGGGTGGATGGATGGACAGGTGGACAGATGGGTGGATGGATGGACAGGTGGGTGGATGGATGGACAGGTAGACAGACGGGTGGAAGGATGGACAGATGGGTAGATGTATGGACAGGTAGATAGACGGGTGGAAGGATGGACAGGTGGACAGATGGGTGGATGGATGGACAGGTGGACAGATGGGTGGGTGGATGGACAGGTGGACAGATGGGTGGATGGATGGACAGGTGGACAGATGGGTGGATGGATGGACAGGTGGACAGATGGGTGGATGGATGGATGGCTCAACTGATGGATGGATGAACGCAGAGATAAGCAGATGAATAAATGACAGATGAAGTATCTGAAAGCCCTCAGCCAATACGGAGCAACTGAGAAGAGCGAGGAGAAGAGCTGAGAGGAGCAGAGGCTCACCTACAGGAAACGGGGAGCCCAAGCCTGGGAAAGAAGTGCTAACAGCCTCCACCGATGGGCTTGAAGGGCAGCTTGAATTTTATCTGGAAAACAACAGGGAGTCTGAATTTCTTTAACAGGGAAGCAGTATGAGAAAGGCAGCATTCTCAGTTCACATGAAAAACGAACTCTCTGGTTTAGAGGCGAAATCTAGGCGCAGAGACATGACCTGAGACGCCGAGGAGAGGCCAGGAGAAAAGGCCTGAGCGTGGAGCCGGGGGAGGGGGCCGACCGCAAGGCGCAGTGTGGCCGGGTGGAACTGGGCAGCGCTGGGGCAGGGTTGGGTGGGGGCAGCCACGCATGACGTTGATCCAATCTGCCACTCTCGTCATTAAGAAATTTCGGAGGAATGATGCTGCCCCGGGTACCACGTTTGCCACGTGAGACCCGGGAAGACACGAATCTCCTCCCCGCGTCTCTCCCAGACACCACAAGAGTCACAAATCACCGCCTCCCGCAGCAAGTCGCCCTCGGGGATTCGAGATGCCTAGGAGCCCGCCACCGCCTGCCACCGCACCACACTCACCTCTCATCCACGTTGGCGGATCCCAGCACGAGGAGCCCACCGCGGACGCCCCGAGACCAGAGGCTCAGCTGAGCAAACAGGTAGGCAAGGACCATCCTTATCCGGGCCTGGACAACACGAGGGGGACATGAAGGGTGACCATGGCCAGGCCACGAAGCCCTGTGACCAGTGTCTCCAGCGAGGCACGTGGGCTGCCAGCCCCAGCCCCGCACCCCCTGTGGGGACGATGGCCCAGGCGGAGGCACCTGCACATTCTGCAACGCCAGGTTCTCCCTGCTGCTTCCTCCGTGAGCCGCAAACAGGGGGCTTTTCCCCGTCACCAGGCTGAAGATGCCCACGACAGCCTTCACGGCTGGGTCGATGCTGAGGCCGATGTGGTGGCTGGAAGGAGAAGGGTGAGCATGGAGGGCGGCATGTGTGTGTGTGTGTGCGTGCGAGTGTGTGCACAGAAACACACGACGTGGCACCACGGTGACCACTTTACAGTGTACGGTTCAGTGGTGGTCAGCACATTCACGTTGTACCACCATCGCCACTACCTGGTCCAGAACTTTCTCATTGCCCCAAAGGAAATCCCGTCCTCATTAGCGATCTCTCCCCATCCTCTCCTTTTCCAGCATCTGACAAGCGCTAATTACTTTCTGTCCCTGGGGATGTGCCGGGTGGGACATTTCACAGACAGGAAGCACACACTGCGTGGCCTTTTGTGACTGGCTCCCTTCGCCAGCATGATGTCTGCAAGGTCCACGCGTGTTGCAGAGCGTGGCGGTGCGTCACTCCCTTTCGTGGCCGAGTAACATTCCATTGTGCAGACAGACCACGGTCATCCACTCATCAGCTGATGCACACTGGCTTTCCACCTTTTGGCAATTGGGAATAACGCTGCTACGGACATTCTTGAGCAAGCACCTGTTGGGTCCTTGCTTTCAATTTCTTTGGGTGCGTATCTAGAAGCGGAATTGTGGGGCCAGGGCAGCTTTTAGCTGAGCTCATCCAATAGAACAGGCGGTTCCTCCTCATTTTCTCCTAAGAGGCGTCAGGAATGGAACATTGTAAAAGGAACTTAGTGTCCCCTCTCTGGGAAAGGGGCCCTCTCTGCACCGTCCTCATATAGAGACCTGCCCCGTGAAAAAGGCAGCTGGGCGGGGGTGGGGAAAGGGCATGAGTCGCACTGCCGCCGACCTGCTGAGCACCCAGGGAGCACATGCCACCTGCAGCCTGCGCCTGGGGCACAAGACGGCGGGAAGGAAGGGTGGAAATCCTAGACACAGTCCAAGACTTGGGGGTGGGGAGGACCAATGTACAGTTCCCCTGAGATCTGGCTCAGACCAAGAGAAAGTAGAAACCTGCTCGGCTCCCAGATGCAATTTAAACACAAATGTAGTCAAAGGTGGAGTTTTTGGCAGCTCTGATCTTTGTCATAGCAGCCTGCCCGTGCCCAAAGCCAGGGACCAACTCTACCTTCCAATCTGCTGGGCCAACTCTCTGGCCCTGTTGCGCGTCTCCTGGGAGGAGTTCTCGCTGGCCATGTAGCAGGTTGTCAGTATGCGTCCACAGAGCTCTCGGGGGTCCTCGGGGGTGTAGCTGATCTCGTTCACGATGGTCTGGACATCAGCCAGCACTTCCTGATCTGAAACCACCAGGACAGAAGGGGTAGAAGCCACTGGCCATGTGCAAGGTACCTGCACGGCTCCATCCCAGGTTATAGCCCCAGGTGCCTGCATGGCTCCATCCCAGGTGCCTGCACAGCTCCATCCCAGGTACATGCATGGCTCCACCCCAGGTGCATGCATGGCTCCATCCCAGGTGCCTCCATGGCTCCACCCCAGGTACCTGCATGGCTCCACCCCAAGTGCCTGCATGGCTCCACCCCAGGTGCCTGCATGGCTCCACCCCAGGTGCCTGCATGGCTCCACCCCAGGTGCCTGCATGGCTCCACCCCAGGTGCCTGCATAGCTCCACCCCAGGTGCATGCATGGCTCCAGCCCAGGCTATAGCCCCAGGTGCCTGCATGGCTCCAACCCAGGTGCCTGCATAGCTCCACCCCAGGTGTCTGCACGGCTCCAGCCCCGTTTGTGTGCTGCACACACTAAGGCCATGCTCAATGTCAGCACGGAGAGGGGAGGATTTCCACCTCCCAAGCCTGTGTTCTTTCCACTGGGCCACACTGTGGACAGGGCAGCAGGTGGATGCAGCTCTGGAGACAGAGCCACCTCAGATCAAAGCCCCAGGAAGAGGCTTTGATGGCCCTGCTGCCCCAGGACCTGGGCATGCTGCTGTGACATCTGAGCTTGGCCAGAGCCTCCTCCAGCCACGAGGCCCGTGAGCTGGGTTTCGCCTCTGCCCACTCCTGGGCTCCCCCTCCCCTCCTGGGGCCCTCGGATGTCACCTACTTCCACTCTTCACAGCCTGGCAGACCTGGCGGCACATGGAGTAGACGAGGCAGGCGGTGGCCGCGCTGTCCACCCCGCCACTCAGGGGCAGGAAAAACCCCGCCTGGAATGGGCCAGCCAAACACGGCGTGAGCAGAGCCACGGGAGCGCCGTGCCCAGAGATTCGCCCAGCTGCGCCCCACAGACCTCGGGGAGGCGCCCACGGAAATGCACGTGAGTGTCGGCGCCTTGATGGGAGGCGGGGAGAACGCCCACACCTGCCAGAACAAATGGGTTTTCCGGAGGGAAACATGACCCTTTGCTCCGGGCGTGTCTAAGGCTGACTCTCCGCCAGGGAATTAGGGACACACAGGATGACACTGAATGAGAGGTGACGCCAGGTAACGCTCGCGTTAAAAACTCACTGGCCTGCCCGAGACTCAAACCAACCCGTAGAGCAAACAAATTGAGCCGGCTGGAAACTGGGCAACTCACCTGTTGGCTTCGTCTTAAAAAATCCCAGAGCCAGCAGGCGGGTCCCAGGCTGCGGAGCAACGAGAGCGCTGAGTCCGGAGGCAGCCGGCCTTGCCCCCAGCGCACCTGACCAGGCCCCAGTCTCTGTTTCTAACACTTCAGGTGAAGTGACGAATTTTAGTTCTAGAAGTGACCCTGGGGGTAGGTGTTACCTGAGACACAGAGGGCCAGCGCCCTGGGGCCCAAGGTCGCGGCACAAGGGAGCAGCAGAGCTGGGGCGAACCCAGGCAGTCTGGCTGCAGCCTCCTCCTGGCCTGGTGCCCACCCCGGGCAGGTTCTGAAAACCCACTGCAGAGCCCCGTGCCGCCCCCACCTCCGAGCAAACCGCGGCGGCAGCTCGTGAGATCGCGGTGACCACACTCCCCCTGGAGTCGGGAGCCACACCTTATCTCCTCCTCGGGACTGTGGTACTTCCACACGACGGGCTCAGAGACTGGCTCTAGCAGGTCCTCGTGGCACGAGAGGGCGAAGTCCACCTTCACGCGGGGATAGGGGCTCACCCGGGTGGCCTGGCGATGGAGATTCACGACAAAATGACATCCCTGAGCTACGGAAACCCTCAAGGTTCCCGGGGCCGATGGAAGAGCAGGGCTCTGCCAGCCACGGCCAGGTGGACGGCCAGAACCGATGACGGCGGTAACAGGTGTTGGCGGTAACAGGTGTTGGCAAGGGTGTGGAGGGACGGCGCCCTCGTGTGCACAATGGTGCTGCCTGCCGGGAAACAGTCTGGTGGCTCCTCAAAAGGCTAAACACAGTCACCACACGACCTAGCGATTCCACTCCTGGAGAGACACACCCAAGAGAAATGAAAACAGGCGTCCATTCAAAAACTGGTACGAGGGCCGGGCACGGTGGCTCACGCCTGTAGTCTCAGCACTTTGGGAGGCCAAGGTGGGAGGACTGCTTGAAGCCAGGAGTTCAAAACCAGCCTGAGCAAGAGTGAGACCCCATCTCTACAAAAAACTAGAATAATTAGCTGGGCGTGGTGGCGCATGCCTGTAGTCCCAGCTCCTCGGGAGGCTGAAGTAGGAGGATCATTTGAGCCCAGGAGTTTGAGGCTGCAGTGAGCTATGATGACACCACTGCACTCTAGTCCTGGTGAGTGAGACCCTGTCTCCAAAAAAAACCTGGTACATCAATGTGCATTGTTCATGGCAGTACTATTTAGAACAGACAAAAAGTGGAAACATTCCAACTGTCCGTCCGTGGATGACTGGATGAACAACTATTCCGTTCGATGGAATATTATTTGACAGTACAAAGGAAGGAATCACTGACACATGCTACAGCATAGATGAACCCTGACAACAGCATGCTAAGTGAAGAAAACCAGGCACGGATGACCAAATACTATGTCTCATGCAGGCATCTACGAAAAGTGCTCACCGCTAGGTTTCGAGATGAAATCTCTGCCCTGTAGCTCCTGACGTCCTCCAAATCCAACGTGGCTGTCAGGACTTCCTGGACAAGGAAATTTCAAAGAGAAACTGTGATTTCCCGTTTTTGCTACTCCCGTGTGTGATTTGATCACTGTCACAGGTGTTGCATGTGAACAAGTCACACCTGCTAAAGCAGGGGCTGAAGACCTGTGGATCATTAGGGGACCAGGGACAGGGGACAGACAGCGTCGTTGCCAACCCACAGCCCTTCCCCCTCTTGTTGCCACCAGATCTCCACAGCATTCAGACACTTGTCAGGGGTCCAGTAATTACTGCACCAGATGTAAGTCTGTCAGTGTCTGCCAGGGGCTTCTGGGAAAACTTTTCTCTTATTAAAAAGACACACAGGGAGCAAGGGCCTCTTTTCTGCCTCTGAACATGATTGTAAAGATGAGATGCCTGGAGCTGCTGCAGCCATCCTGGGACCACGAGGAAAGGCAACCTGAGAATGAAGCCAACCTAAAAGAAGGTGGAACCCTAGAGGAGTGACCCTCTGACTCATATCAACATTGGGGTAGAACTCAAAATTACTTTTTGTTGTATCTGCACAATTAAAATTTATTTCCATTTTTGGTAATAACAGCCCTCCTTTCCTTTTTTTTCAAAAAAACAAAAGTGAGAGCCATACAAGTTTCTCTAAAGGGTTTTTTCATCTATTGTCTCTTCTCTGTGAAGTAAATTAATATCCAACGTGATAAAATAAATTGGAGAAATCTGCCTTGGTGTTAACATGCATCTTTAGAGGAGGAGATCGCGTAGCTTTCGTCAGCTTCTCAAAGGAATCCGTGGCCCCAACAAGGTCATGAGCCCCCTTCCAGGGGTGGCCCAGATCCGGTGAGGATCACGCAGTTGTGATTCCTGGCTTTGTTCTCTTTGTCATCTGCCTAATCCCTGATCCCTCACGTCCCTGTGTGACCTCGGCACAGTAGTGGCACCTCTCAACTGTAACAGCTGCCCTGGGTCCGTCCCTCACCCTGCCGGCCATCGTGTGTTCAGAGAGTCCCCAGAACAAGGCCTCGCCCACTGGAGCGCACCGGGGTCAGGGGGCAGTGCGGGGTGACCCTGCCTCCCACCGCCCAGGCTGTTCGGTCTGTGCCTGCGCCCCCCACCCCTGGCCCTGCGCGGCCGGAGTCCTCCCAAGGCTGGGCACACAGGTGACTGGCAAACTGCCGTCGCCCTCATCTGTCCAGCGCCGTGGGTCCTGCGCCGCGGGTCCGGCCATGCCCGGAACCCTAGGCCGGGAATCCCTCCCTCACCGGTGAGGTGCAGAGGCGGGGACCGAAGCAGGCGGGCACTGCGGGGCTTCCCCTCGAGTCCTCGCGGAACGCCGGGGACAGTGAAGGGTCAGCCTCCGACCCGGAGAACCGACGTGGCCGGGGACGCCGCCCGACAGCTGCACGCACGCTCGCCCCTCACCACGTCATCCAGAGAGAACTGGGACCCCTGAGCGAAGACGCTCCCGTTCATCGCTATCGCGGCACAGCCGTCGTAGTAGAGCCGGTCGCCGTCACAGCCCTTCTGGTTGGCCAGCAGGTAAATCCCGCCGTTCTGGAAGAGGCAGAGCCCACGGTGGAGCCGCCAGCTGTGGTCCGTCACCCTCACCTGCCGCTGGCCACACGCGCGAGACTTGGCCGTGCCGGCCGGGTGGTCTCCAGACTTGCTCCCCGTCCCTGCCCCTCCCCCATCACCGACGCCCCTCCCCCATCACCGACGCCCCACCCCAACGATGCGCACGCGCAGGGCAACACAGAGCCGAGCGGCTGCGACATGCTGGGTCTTCCCAGGCATCACATAACGTCTGCTTTGGGTCCGTCACCACCCTACAAGGCGGCCCTGTCATCTCCGTTAGACACGATGAGATTCAGAGAAGCCACATCTGTGCCGACGAAGCTGAGATTCAAACCCAGCTCGGCTGCATCCACACCCGCCCCGTGAACGACTAGACAGCACCACCTGTCACCACGTCTCACTGCCCAACACAGCGGCAAACGCGCGGGCATTGCCTATGCCCCGCCATGGTGCCAATGGACAAGTGGCACATTCTGGTTCCTGGTCACAGTGGAGATGGCGACAGGGCCCACTTCACAGGGCAGCCGTGCGGGTATAGATGAGGCTGTGCAAGGGGAGCCCCAGCAGGGCAGTCAGGGTGTGCTTGTTGAGCACGGGATGTAATTACAAGCAGGAATGTCCGTCATGCATGAGCCAAGCCCTGCACCAGGCGCTGAGGACTCAGGAGTGCTCAGCACAAAGCCACCCCCCGCACCCGCCATGGCTCATGCTCCAGCAGCCTGGCCGGACACCTACCTTGGTGGTGGCCATGGTCACCAGATCCACCCTGGCGTGGGCTTTGCGCAGCACGTGGTGACTGCCCGAGGCGTTGGTCACGATCTCCACGCCGTCCAGGCCCATGTCGATGTGTGGGCTGCAGGCAGAGGCAGGTGCAGAGAAGAGACCACTGGGTTCCTCCAAACCCCTCGCGGGCAGCCGTTCACTCTCTGCCACAGCATCTCCACGGCCGTGGCCCCAAGACAGCAGCAAATCCCAGGTCCTCCGGGCTGGCCCGTGTGAGCGGGACCCGCACAGCACGGGGGAGTGGGGCTGACCTGTGGGGCGTCCAGAGCTCCTCGCAGATCTCGCTCCCGATGCAGGTGTCCTGGGTGGCCAGCACAGCGTCTCCGAAGGGCACCGTTTCCTGCCATCAGGAGACGAGAGAGCACAGACTCACTGGCCACGCACCGACCTGGGACCCCAGACACCCTCAGAGACTCTCATGAAGGCTGTCACTGTGTTGCAAACCCTAACTTGCATCCTTCCTCCACCCGAATATTCCTGGCCCAGGTGGCCCGGTCCTGGCGGCCCCTGCTCGCTGATACCTAAGGGCTTCCGGTCACACGGTTCATAAGCCACAAGCCCTGCTCTGAACTACCACGGAGCTGACAATGGCTGCGACAAACTGTGATTTAGCTGTAAAGTATCTGTCCCTGGGCACAAATCTCCATCTTCATCTTCGTTAATAATAATAGCTCTCATTTATCAAGTGTTTCTTTATGCAACACAGTGCTAAGCACTTTTTCTGCTCTCTTCACAGTATTACCAGGTAGCCTTCTCGTCCCTATTTGCAGAAATGACCTAACTGATGGTGACAAAAGGTCACCCAGCTCCTGAGTGGCAGGGCCAGAGGCAGAGTGCAGGTACATCCGTCTCCAAGAGGCATATTCACACACCAAGAGTGATGGGGGCTTCTGGGGCAGGGACAGAGCCTTCTCCTGGGGGTGCCATATGGGCCTAACGAGGCACTGGAATTAGGGGGTGCAGACCGGGCAACATCAGGGGTGCGACGGCCTGCTTAATACACATACTGACACCTCTCGCATGTGCCAGCTGGAGCCCAACCTGGCTACCTCTCTCAGTGCCAAGGTCACGGTGCGGTCTTGCTTTGCTCAGCCAAGAAATCCCCTGGGAGGCCTCGAACAAATCCCACAACTCTTGGTTGGGGTTCCTTGACAGGTGTGACTTCAACTCCTTTTATGGACAAGGGCAGGAACTAAGAGACAAGCCCGGGCCCTTTCCAATGACAAAGTCACTGTTCACATGTGGCCACGAGGCAGGCCCTTAGCCCAGGGCCACAGCACTCACCCCACCTCGTGGGCAGGGCCGAATCCCGTCTCCATCTGCCACCAGAGCTCACGGCAGCGAGTGAATGGAGCCCCGGGATGTATCCACGACTTGGACTGTCCCTGCTGCTGCAGTGATGGGCTGTCTTTGCTGTGTCTCTTGAAACATTCCTTGAACCTTAATCCCCAATCGCGTGGGGCCAATTTGTGCAACTGAGCCTTGATCCACTAGACTAAGCGGATTCATTGATCTGCGGTCTGCACCCCTATGTCAGTTTCATGGGTCGCCAGCAGCACGGTTTTCAGAATACGACAGGATCGGCAAGGAGAGGCAGCAATGAACGTGGACCGCGTCTCCCGGCCACGGGGCTGCAGCTGAGAAGCGCGCTCCACTCACGCACGCGCACCCTGTGTTCTGGGTCGTGAAGATGTCACAATGTGTGCACTGCTGTGGTCCCTGCCAGAAAAGCTTCCAGGTCCCCTGGCGGGTGGCCTAACCTGGCAGAGAGTCAGTCCCTTCCCCAAATGTCGCCTGGCCGTCCCTGGCTGTCAACATGGGAGACCTCGAGCCCAAGCTGGCCCTTCCGCGTGCCCCTCTCAGGGATTTGGAACTGGTACCAGCACCTGACCTGGCTCGGGGTGGAGGCAACCTAAGCCCAAGCGCCCGAGGCAGACACTGTCGGCCAGGTGGGCGAGGGGCCCAGGAAGACCCCGCGGAAACAAGGAAACAAGGCTGGTGCCCGGTGAGAGTCGGGCGGGGGCGTGAGACCCTGCGGCTCCCGGCCCACCGATCTCTGCCCACCTGCTGTTAGAAAGACTCGGTGTGTCCCTGTAACAAAGGAGGCTGTGTTCATTATATCCTTATGACAAATCCTCCCCACCCTGACTTTTTATTTTGGGGTTTTACGTTAAAAGAATCACATCATATGGTGAGGTTGGTAACAGGTGTTAGGATCAGGAGCTCACAGAGAAAGGAGGCCAGAGGAACCCGGAGTGAGGAGCAGGTGGGGGGGGCCCTCCTCCCCAGGGGGGCGCCCGGCTTCAGCCAGGCTCAGGCCTTAGACTCGCCCCCCAACAAGGGGATTAGAGCGGGGCCAGAGAAATCCAGCTGGCCATGGGGTAGCAGAGCACAGGCCGCTCAGGTGCCAAAAGGCAGAACAGCTCCAGGCCACCACTGCCCCCGAGAGCAGGCTGGGGACAAAGCGTGAGAAGGAGCCTTCGTGTAGGGCACAGGCTCTGTAGCTGGATGCAGGCCCCTCCGCCACAGGCCCCTCCGCCACGAGCTGCAGGCTGGGGCAGGTCACTCGACCCCTGTGCCTGTGGAATGAGAGCAACGCCACTGCTTTGGGGACTAAGTCAATTCAAGGAAGTGCTGGAATGTCCCCAGGGTCTACCTCCCTCACTAAACTCCCTTCTCTGCAGCGCCCATTCCAGAGCCCTCGAGAGCCATAATCAGTGGGCCCGAGACCTGGCGCTACAGGCCGGGGTATGCAGCCCACAACTGCACTGAAGACCTCGGCACCGCACAAGGCGACTCACCGGGAAACGGGGCCGTGACAGAGGTTCCGCATGTTTAAATGAGGTCGGTAGGGTGGGCCCTAATCCCGTCTGGCTGAGGGCCTTCAGAAAAGACCAGGACACTGACACACAGAGGGGCGGCCGGTGAGGACACGGGGAGAAGGCGGCCGTCCGCAAGGCAAGGGAGTGGCCGCAGGAGGAACCAGCCCTGCCCACACCTTCGTCTTGGACCTCTGGCCCCAAACCAAGAGGAAATAAACGTCTGTCGTTTGAGCCGCCCTGACTGCGGCACATTGAGACGGCAGCCATAGTGACCTGGCGCACTTGGCAGCTAGAACGGAGGGTCAGGCAGGAGACAGGGGTCTCAGGGGACACCCTCTGTGCTGGTGACCCCCACCACAGGGAGAAGCGGACAGGACAGGGCCTCATTGCCCCCTCCACCCCTACCCCAGTTGCTTCTGCAGGAGGGGGACAGACAGGGCCCCCGGAGAAGGCTGCAAGGCCAGGGCCCTCAGACCAGCCAGCCGGGGGCAGGACATGGGGCCAGGCAGGTCCCTAGTGCTGGGTGTTCACCTGAGGCTCAGCCGGTCTCTGGAGCAACCACCAAAGCAGACATTCCTCCAGAGACGTGGGAGCAGGCCAGGCCTCGTAAACCCTGAAATAACTCTCATTCATACCTCACTTGCTATAAAACTAAATGCTTTAAGCATGACCCCCAAGAGGTTATTGGAGATCTATAATATCTCCCTGGTATAAGTTTCTAAATGGGAATGGGTATGAATTTCCTTGTTAAATCAGAAAAACATTTTACCTATTCACCGGCATTCCCATAATCTCCTCTATCTGCCTCCCATATTCCTTCTCTCTTCAAACCTAAAACCTTCTCCTGGTTCCCTACGAACCTCACCAATTGCCCTACTAGTCTGACACAGAACAGGATAAAATAAAGGCCACTAAGTAAAACAGTTCCACTGTGAATATTCCCTGAGGCGCCCCCTTTTCAAGACATCTCTATTATAAGGCTCTCACCAAATATGCCCTGCAGAAATATTTGCCTAACAACGCTTCAACGAGATTATTGAGGGGTTCTGATCAGGTAGGATATTGCATATCAATAGATATTGGTGATGGCAAGCTTAGACAATTGCCCGGATGTGATGCAAGAACCCAGCTGCCCCCTGTGGAACCCACTGCAGCCCAAGCTGCCCGAACGACCACCAGCTCTGTGCTTGTGGCTGGACACCCTCGTCTGGCACCGACCACACCGGTACTGCCCTTAAAGAACTATTTCTGGGAGTCAGTTAGTAGACAGACGTCCTCGACAGCACAAATTCCACCCTAAGGCAAGGGCACCTCTAAAAAGCCTCATAAGATGCCCAGATGAGGGCATACTCGGGCGTGACCTCCGCTCGCCCCAGGATCGTTCGGGGCAACTGTGGTTCTAGGCTGACTCCATTCATCCAAACTACGCTGATGCCAGTAACACACAACGGCAACAACATTCCTGCAGACACACAAAAACCGGCCAGTCGAAAGACTAAAACGTGACCTTGTTAGAGAAATCAGAACTGGGCTAGGTATACTGAGACAAGCAAATTCACTGCTAATGAAGAGAGATGTTCTTTAGAAAAAAAATTCCTCTCAAAAATAGGTCACGTAGACGGAATGCTATTCCGAAAACAAAAAGAAAAAGAGATTAAAAAACTATGCTAAGAGATAACATAACACTTATCAAATGAATAAAAGAGACCAGACAAGCCATAAAAACACACCCAAAGATGAGAATAGACATGTACCTAACCCTAACAGGTCCTATGACAATTTAAAGTTGAGATATTTCTCAAATTTGATTCATACCTTCAAGATGTTATACCTATAGAGACCAATTGCTCCCCCCCCCCATTATATTTATTAGATTCTAATTTGGTGTTGGTCTTCCAGTCCTCAAATAAGATTTACTATAAGGTCCAAATGACCATTGATGAAAAGGATAAACACATTGTAAGTCTGATTAAAAAATACAATGGTGCACACAGGGGATTTTTCAGCTACTTAAGTTGTTTACTACCTTTTGAGTCTACCTATAACTTTCTTAACACCTAATCTTCACTAATTTTATGACATCTATCACTATATTATCATTATATTAATATATCTTTTATAAATACTATGCCAGATTAAATAAAAAGATACAAAGACCCCGATCATGATACCTCATAGAACAGAGCTGATCACAGATGTTTTTTTAAGACTAAACCCAAGGCCTGAATCTCTTGGGCCCCTTAAACAACTGACTATTAAATCAATCCAACCATATCCTTCCCTTAAGATCCAACATCGCTATTATTAAAACACACCAGATGCCCAGATAGACAACTCTAGCAATGAGCCCTCCTGGCACCTGAGCTCTCCTGCTGGCTGCACATGCAACCCTAGGATGACCTCGGCCAAAGGGGGAACTGGAGACTGGACTCTGACCTTTTTTTTTTTCTTTTGCCCAAATTCCTTTCTAAGAAGCCTGGTAAATCATACCTACAAATGATAAAAATCTCATTAAATGGGCTTTTATTAACCTGGTATAATGTGGCTTACTTTCCCATCTCATCCTGGTATAATATCACATGACAGATAAAAGACTCCCTGATCTTAACTCAGACATTCCTTTCTATGACTCTAGGTCTTAGACAAAACTTAACTCTTTCAACCAATTACTAACTAAAAAAAACATCTCTAAAACCCACCTATGACTTATAAGCCATAAAATGTCCCACCTTTTCAGACCAACCAATATATACTTTCCATATATTGATTTCTTTATGGTTTTACCTATAACTCCTGTCTCCATAAATATGTAAAACCAAACTATGACCCCGCCGCCTCACACACATTTTCTTAAGACCTCTTGAGACTATATTGTCTGGGCTTTAATCACAAACATTCAAATAAAAACAAACTTCTTTAATGTATTTTACAGAGTTTGGGTTTTTCCGTCGACAAGTTCCTGCCCCACACGGTCCACCATCAGTCTGGAATAGTGATGACTGACTGAAAAATGGTTTTATATCCGAGGACTCACCTGCTTGGTCAGGTCCCGTATCATGCGAGGGAGGAAATACTCCTCTATTTGCCTGGAAAGGAAGCACACAGATCTGAGGATGACCATCTCAGGAAAGACGGCATCTAAAGGCAAATGAAAGTCAAACTCGAGAGCTTCAAATCCACGAGTCAGCACAGGAACTGCCAAGTGTCCACATCACGCAGTAAACTACGACTCTAAGGTGAGAAGACGAGCACGAGGGAGGCTGGATGAGACCCCGTGCACCTGGCTACCTGACACCACGGGGCCTCGGGCTCTCCTAGGTCCGCTGCCTCTGCTTCCCCATCAGCTGATGAGCAGCTTTTCTGACAGACGAGTCGCATGGGGATTTGCTGAAAACAGGTCACGCTTCCCTACAGGGAAATTACCGAACCAGAATCTTGGGCCCACATTAAATTAATTTCTTCTCCTGAGCCTCTTTAGGGTACACAGGTAGAGAAAATTCCAACACCTGCGGTTCCAAACTTCTGGGCAACATTCCTCCCTCTCTACCAATCCCCGGTGGAGCGAGGCGGTTTCCAGCCTTCCCTCTGTGCAGCAGGGCTACGTCTCAGCCTCTCTTTTACTGCGGGTAGAGCCCTCTGAAGACCCAGCCTTATGCAGGTGTCTTCTTTTAGATCCACACTTTGGGTGGTCTCTGGGCATTATCCCCTGTCCCCCACACTTCCAGAAAGTTGCCAACACTAAAGCTGAAGGTCTCCAGGTTTAGAAAACCCCCCAGGGAAAAGCCAGCTTTGCACTCACTTATCTCCCAGGGTACCTGGTTTCGCTTTGTTTTCAGGCTCAATTTATTCCATACTTTCAAGGCAGCTCAATGGTGCATATTTGGAAATGAGACATAAATGCCGATACACTACATCCAGCATGTTAATGGTTTAGCTGTGAGAGTCATTCAGGGACCTGAACTGCTGAATTTCCAGAAAAGGTGAAGGCACAACAGGGCAAACAGCAGACAAGGGTCACCAATGGTTCTGTCTGAACGATGGGAAGTGAACTGCTAGGGTGTCAAGACACACCCTTTCTACCTCTGTTGGCAGAGAGCACTAGACTACAACCTCAGCGCCTGCCAGTCACAATGAGCTGCGAGCTCGCTCACCCTGTGGAGACCCTGAGCAGTCCGTGTCAGGCAGCACCAGGTTCTAGAGGTGAGTTGGAAACAGCTGATACCTGGATATCTCCCCAACCCTGCACATCAGCCTGCCAGAGACTAGAGTCTGCACCAGGGAGACCCCGGCGCCAGGACACCAGGCGGGGGAAGGTGGGTAGGGAAGGGGGTGGTCTCAAGGCTGAGGATCAGGGTGTGTATCAAGTTAAAAGTCCAAGTAGCTGAGTATGGACGCTCAGCCCAAGAGATCCAAAGATAGCTTTTTCTGGAGAAATTAAAAAGCAAAGATTTACGCTATATTCATCTCAACACATGCTAAAAAGACATTTGATAAACTCAACACTCATTCTCAATTAATTGAAAAAAGCCCAAAATAAAAGTAGCTAGAGATAGATATAGAGCGAAAACCTAACACAGAAACAGAAAGAGCTTTCCAAGCCAAGTCAGGAAAAAGACAAAACTGCTCAAAGAATTTTGTTCTAGAAATGATCTAGAACATCGTTCTAGAAATGTTGGCCAGCATAAACTAAGAAAATGAACTGAGAGGGGTAAACATTGGAAAGGAAAAGTAAAACTAGTTGTACATTATATAATTTCCACTTGAAAGAAAAACCAAGAAAATCTACAAAATATTAATACTAGCTACAATAAGAGAATTTAGTAGAGTGGTCAATTCCAAAAGCAACACACAAAAATTAAAAGCTTTCCTACATAAAGATATTAACCCCTTAAAAAATATAATGTTAGAGTCTATTACAATAGCAATAGCAATAAACAAGTAGGGAAAACTGCAATAAAAATATAGAGCAGGGTTCCTCAACTGGGGCGATTTGCTCCCCAGGGGACATCTGTAATATCTGGGGACATCTGGGTTGTGGCATGGGTGGGCACCTACGGGGGACCAGGGATGCTGCTAAACACCTTACGGTGCACAGGACGCCCCCACCCATAACAAAGAGTGACCCACCCCCACGTGCACACTGGGCCGGAGGTGAGAAACCATGATACACAGGATCATTCAAGATGGAAGTGACACTTCCCTCAAAGCGACTGCTGACCGCTGACTGATGACTGGGAGAGTTTGTGATCTGTGATGGACTTGGCTACAATGTAATCAGCAGCATCAAGACAGCCACATCCAAATGACAGGCACCAGGGGCCAGGGACCTGTTCTGGTGGTCCTGTGTGTCTCCTCCCATGGTGTGGGCCCCAGGCTACACGCAGTGAAGATGCTTAATAAACACCCAGGGAGCAGTCAGAAATCACACTCCCGTGCACCTGCGACTCACCGACTCCTGCACCATGGGGTAAACCAGCGCAGCTCGCGGTAGTTGGCTTCGTTGGCCAAGGCCATCTTGGGTCTGATGAGCAGGATCCTCCTGCAGGCAGGGGACAGGGTGGCCCACACCGAGCTCCTGAGAGGCATGTGCCACTGCCAGTGGCCACCACCGCCAAAGGACCAGGTGACGCCACACAGAGATAGCTCAAAAATGGGGCCCTGAGCAAATCTCTTTCCCTCTCTGGGCTTCAGCTTTCTGTCTGCAAAATGGGTCCCCACAGCTCCATCCACCCCTGACTGTTGACGATGACAGCAGCTCAGACCCCGCAGGTGTGCACCTTGCTGGCAGCTGAAGACAAGTCTGTAAGGAGACCTCATTCACCTAGACTGGCTTCTAGGCAACAAGGACCTGCGTTCCCAAACCCCACCCCACTCTGGGTGTCTCTTTCCAAAACCTGATGATGCCTGTGGGGGCTGATGAAACCCAGAGAGGCAAAGTCACTCAAATCACCTGCCTGGTACATCAGTCCTTGCTAAGAGCCGAGTATTTCTAGAAGGAGCCTCCTGGCCAAGGGCTCCCAGGGCACCAGCACAGGTCCCCCCAGCCCTCCAGCTGAGAGCCAGGGAGAGGCACACCTGTCACCCTCCAGGGGCAGGGGGACACTTACCTGTTGAGAAATATCACTCTGCAGTTGTAGCGGACATTTCGGTGCATCACGGGCCTGCAGGAGAAAGGGCAGGTGCATACCTGTCTGCCCTGGCTACGAAAACACACGGCCAAAGCTCCAGAACCAACCATTCTGTTTTAATATGCAGCTTCCTCAGACACTTTAAGGGAACAGCAAGGCTCTTGTGTGGCATTCTCAAATCAAACTTAAAAATGAGCCGAGTGGTTCTGCCACCTAGCAGCACGGACTCTGGGACTGGAAGACATTCTTCTCAATTAAGGACAAAGTCATTTGCCCTTAGGGCCTCTTCCACTACTCCTGGACCCTTCTCAGGCCTTCCACGGCTGCCACCTCTCTGCCCACAGCTTGGCTGCTCCTCACCTCTCCCCTCCTAACCGCCTCGTGTGCCAGCCCCCTGCCTCCGTCCCCTCCCCTGCACCTCTCCCGCCTGAGCTCTCTTGCTCATGGCCCGGCACATCACAGGCTCCCGGGCGGGCGGCCCAGGCCCAGGCGTGGAACAAATCAAATCCATTCACTGCTCTCATTGTCCCCTTCCTAGACATGGCGCTTTGAGGTCACGTCACCTCCCTGACAACCTGGTATCTCCCCCCTGCAGATGAGAGGACCCACGCTTGAGCTTGGCCCAGAGTGAACGACAGGAGGCCCAGGGCAGAGCACAGCAGGCACGGGGAAAGATGACCCTTCCAGGAGCACTGGGGGACGTACTGCCAGAAAGCAGTGAGGACAGCAGCCCAGGGACGTGCTTAAACACAGCCCAGCGTCGGGGGTGGGGGGGTGGGGGGGGAGAAAACCTGGGACCCAGTGCGCAGTCAGGTTGCCGGGGTTCAGATTTCAGCTTTTCCACTGGCTAAGGAGGCCTGGCCTCAATTCTTCCCCCCAAAAATAGGGATTAAAGGGCACTGCCCCTGCCCAACCCCCATTCCTGCCACAGCACACCACAGCCACCGTGAGCGGCTGGCTCCACACGGCTTCCGTTCCTTGCCAGATCAGGACCCATTGCAGAACGAACTACGTTCTCATTTGCACAAAGTGTGCACAGAGTGTGAGAGAAATAGATGTTTTAAAGAAAACACAGACCCTCAGTAAATATCTGCTCTCTAACTGGAGTAAACCATTTGAACAAAACCAGAAACAAACAGAAACAAAAGACCACAGGGAGTTTCACTATTGCTGCCAGCTTTAAAGAACACTTTAAAGCTTAACACATACAACAAATTTCAATAGTAAACAGCACACAAGGAAAAATAATTTTAGCCTACAGAGCAACGGGTTGATATCTTTCCTATGTAAAGAACTCTTCAAATAAATTAGATACAAACAATTGTAGACAAAAGAAAAGGCAACTCTCAAACGTGTTACAAAGGACCAACAAACAGAAAAAATGTTCAATTCCATAAGCTATAAAAGCAAATAAATAATATAGTGGGTTTTTTTTTTCAATTATCCACCACTCTAAGATCTTTTTCTATGTGTTTGTAAAAGCTAACCCCGCGCCGGCCAGCGCTAAGGACAGGACAGCGCACCTCCAACCGCAGAGGGACTCAGCACCCTCTTCCTGGAGGATCGTTTGGAAAAAGAATTCAAAAGGAAGATATCGATGACATTATAATTCTTGTTTTGTCCAATGGAGCTTCAAAAGAAAAATATCCTCAAATACGAGTGTTACCATTTTAAGGGTAAAAACTAGAAAAATAAAAATAGGATTATAAATTCCAAGCCAGCAGAGGAAAGTTTGAGCAAAAATAAACAAAAAGCAAAAGAAAACCAGTAAGAGAAGCTAATAAGTAGGAAACTTACTAAAAGGACCAGAACAGTCTGCGTGTTCGGCTGAACCATCCATGGCTCCCTCAAAGATGTCCACATCCCAATTGCTGGGGTCTGTGAATATGGGACCTTACGTGGCAAAAGGCACTTTGCAGGTGGAGGAAGTTAAGGACCTGGAGAGGGGAGATGACCCTGGACAATCAGGGCAACCCAGTGTGACCGCAGGGTCCTTATGAGGGCAGGGCGGGAGGAGGAGACCTGTGGATGGAAGGGCACGGGCCAAGGAGCTGGCGGAGGTGAGGATGCAGGTTACCCCCAGCGCCTCTGGAAGGAGCGAGACTTCCTGCTGACCCACTGAGCTCTTGGCTTGACCTTCAGAACTGCCCAATAAAAAATTTGTGTAGCTTTCGTGTTTGTGGTAATTTGTCACAGCAGCAACAGGAAACTAATACAGTCCACAGTATCAATAACCATCATGGATGTGACCACATTGGATTAAAAATCCCATCTATGGGATTTTAGTAGGGAAGAGACCCTACTGAACAAATGTCACGGCAAGATGAACACGAAGTGGCAGGACAGTACCCGCAAGGCAAATGTTAAGAAAAAGCAAGTGAAGGTGCCACCCTCACACCAGATAACGCAGAGCAGAAGGACAGGAAATGGACACGGTGTGAGGCCCAGCGGCAGGGCACTGGCTACACAAAGTGTGGCGTGGACACACACCAGAACAGCACGTGCAAGTCCTACCGGGAGAAGCTACGCCCTCGGAACCTACACCCGGGGGAACCAGGTGGTCGTGCGGATGCGGAGGACGTGGAACCGTCCCTGAGACTCACTGTGAAAGAACAAAGCTCTCTGTGTGCAACAGGATGAGCCCTGAGCCCCCATTTGTGCAAAGTGTGCTCAGGTGTGCACAGGAGTGTCCAAAGACTGCTTCCGGGAGCTGCCTCCCGGGGAGTGGTGGGGGAGGGGGCTGAGAGAGGAACAAAACCCACTTCTCAACACGAGGCTTCTGTGTCTCTGGCCACGCACACATTCCACACCCTGAGCGCGGGACAGCACTGGAGAGATCATGCCCTTGAACTCGCTTTGTTTCTGAGCTTGCCCTTCCACACGCTCAAGCTGGCACTTACATCCCCACGTCGCAGATGATGTCCTGAGTGACAGGGGAGTCCAGAAGGGCAGCCAGGACTTGAAATGAATGCAGTAGGGTGTCCGACTCGTAATAATGATCCCAACATCCGTAGCCACTGCAAGAGAGTGCAGGCAGGTGAGGCCCACACACAACCCAGGTAGCCGGGGAGGGTGAGGCCTGCGGGCCAGTTAAGTTGGAAAGTGTCAGGGGAGGCGCAGGCTGGGTATCAATTCTACTGGGCAGCCAGAACTAGAAGCACTCTACAGCCAACAGTGTATTTCACCACTACCTGCCTGTTTGTGTGTCCATTCTCACCATATTTCCAGCTCTGGTCCAAGCCTGTACCTTGCTCCTCTGCTTTTGGCAATTTCAATACCTGTATCACGGACAGAGACAGAAGCGGGGGGGGGATTTCAGCACCTACAATATGTTCAAAGGCAGATGCTACAGTAGGTATGATTAAAAAACAAACCAAAATGCCCTGTGACCTCCCTGCCCCAATGCAGCCAGTCCTCCTGTTGATAGCCTGGCAGCAGAGGACAAACCTGTACACACCTGCTTATGCCTGCAGGAAATGAGAAACAGGGAGGACTTGCAGGTCCAACCCTTAGCACCACGGAGGAGGTGGAGGAAGGGGAAAAAAATCACACCCTGGCAGTTTATTAACAAGTAGATGCTCAAGATCATCTACAGGAAAAGGGCAAGGAGTGAAGGATTACAACCCCGCAGCGGTAGCAGTGTCGGGGTTTGGGCAGCAGCTTCCAACATGCAGTCTAGGGAGCAGAGGCCACCCAGCTTCGCTTCACACCAACCGGATTTGCTCTGAGCTCTGATGAGATGAAAGCTGGTTGATATTTAAAAAAAAAAAGATGAAGGACCAAGGCACATGGCTGATAAGCGGCCAGCACTTGAGACACTGTGTTCATTTGTGCTGGTAAACACTCTTGCAGTAAGCAGCCCAGCGCAAGACAACCTGGGGTGACTGCACCTGCAGGTTTGCCCGTGGCAGCCCCAGTGTAGGTATAGGTATAATAGTCTGACCTTTCACTCTCCAAGGTGAGCTGATATGAACCATAATTAAATGGTGATGCCTCAACAACCACACTCTAGTCTCTAAGCTGGCAGCTAGCTCACTCTCTGCACGACATCCTCGCCAGTGGTCAGCCAGCAGTTCAAACACTTCCGAGATTGTCAGTTCAGCGCACCAGCTATGTCACGTGGGACATATCTGAAGACAGGTGTGTCCTCGGCCCTCCCACCTCCAACTCCAGACTTTTCCTACCCATGCCTTATATACCACATGTCCCCAGAAACTGTAAACACCCCTGGGCACTTGACATGGCCCTGGTCAATTTCCATTATCTTATCTGTCCCCATGCCCACAGCTCCGAGTTTCTGCAGGGCAAGGCTGTGCAGGTGCCAGCGGCAAGTCGCGGCCCTGTCAGAGTGGGCGTTCGCCACCCGCCCCCCCCGCGCCCCCAGACTCACTTTTTAAAATCCTTTGCAAATTGCCCTCGAAGTCCAGGGCCCACTGGTTGAGCGCGCAGGTGGCCACGGTCACCTTCCGGCCCATCCTGGCCGCAACCTCCAGGACAGGAGAAAAGTCGGAAGATGGTCGGCCCAGCGGTACTCCAAGCGAGGAGAGTAGCCCGTCGCTGGACCTTCCGGGTCGCCCCGCTGTCGCCCCGCCCGTCCGGGGATGGCCCCGCCCTCGCCCCGCCCACCCGGCGGGACGGACGCCGCGATCACGGCTGCGCCTGCGCAGCGAGGGCCCCGCCCCGCTCACGGACGCTGACCCCTGCCCGCGCGCAGGTGGAGGAGGCGGCCCCGCCCACCCCCTTCTTTTTATTCCACGTCCTCTTGGCACAGCCAGCTTAGACAGGTTTTATCTTCATGCACTGGGAAGCCTTCCAGATACACCAAAGGAATGAGGCGTATGACAAAGAACACTTCTGCCCTACCTGCCGGCAGCGGACAGAAATCATTAGCTCTAGGGCCAAATAATGTGCCGATGCAACTTGATTTTTGTCCCCTGTGGTACGAGAGCCATTCTTTTAATTATTTTTCTGCAGTTTGGTATTTCATTGTAGGAATAAAGCACAGTGCATCCATCCGATAACGGTTGGGCCTCGAAGTGGTTGGCAGCGCTTTGCCAGCGCGCAGGCACACGCCCGCACACCGCTATTTCCGTTCCTGCGAGGTTCGCCCTCCTTGGTGGCCGCCTTGCCCCTTTCTCCAGCAGCCTTGCTGAGCAGTAGGGTATGCGCATGCTCAGCCTTACTAAATATTGCCAAATTTCTTCTCAAGGCACTTGCAGCGACTCTCTACCATCAGTTTCTCGGTTTGTTTTCTTTTTTTCAACTTTCGTCTGTAGTCCACCCAGGGTAGGAATCCATTTTCCCATACGAATAAGGAGCTGTCTCACCAACCTGCTAGAGCAGTTCATCCTTCTCTGTCATACATATGCTTGTTTTCACATTTTAATCACTTTTTCCTTTGTCTATAAGGTAATGCTTGTTCATGACACACAATTTGAAAACTCCAGAAAAGCACAAGAACATTATGTGTGTTAATTTGTTTAATTTTCACATCCTCTCCTTCAGGTAGTTTTCATCCCTCCTCCCCACCCCAAAACCCACAGAGGCTGTCCCTATTTTTCAGGTCTCTGCTCAAATACCTCCTGCCAACAATGGCTGATTCCAGCCCTGGTGCAGAGAACAGGAGGATCCTGGAACATGCGGTTGTCTCAGAAAGTAAGTATGGTCTCAAAAAATGATGGGGACATGCCACTTGAAAAAAGGAGCCAGTTTGAAGGGGGTCCCACTGGCCAAATATGGGACAACACAGTATAGGATCAGAACTGAGCAAGTTAAAAACAACTTCTGTAGTCCATATTGATAAAAGTGAATAAAAGAGGAATTTTTTACAGAAGAAGGCTGGCTGATAAATAATACTGTATTAACAAATGTTGAAGGAATGATGAAATTAGAAAATTGACACTTTGCACCAGGAAGTAAGTGATCCAGTTGGGAGTCCTCATTAAATGGTAGGTCACTGGGTGACAGGTTGTTTGGGAGCATCATATTTACACAGTCTCAAAGTATCGCTTCACCAATTACTCATGAATCACAATAGGAAAAATGGTGACTTCTGGCAGAAACCACCCCACGATCAAACTTATCAACAATAGGACGAAGACATTGTGCTGCCTCCTGACATGAAGCCCTGAACACACAACATGCTGGAGGCCAAAAAGAAAAAACGCATAACCTAAATGCATGCTGTGGTTCCTGATTGGGTCCTGGGGCTTAAAAAAGGGGCGGTCAAGGGCATTTACTGGGACAATTGTGGGAAACTGGAGATGGGTAATAGAGAATAGCTTTAAATTGGTGTTCAGTTTCCAGAGCGTGGTCATTTTATTTTGGTAATGTAGGAGAATGTCCTTGCTGTTAGGAGACGATGCTAAAGCATTTAGGAGAGGGGTATCATGGTATCTGCAGCTAACGCATGGTTCATGGGGGTAAAAAAGGGAAAAAGAGGCTGGGCGCGGTGGCTCACGCCTGTAATCCTAGCACTCTGGGAGGCCAAGGCGGGCGGATCGCTCGAGGTCAGGAGTTCGAAACCAGCCTGAGCAAGGCGAGACCCCGTCTCTACTAAAAATAGAAAGAAATTAATTGACCAACTAAAAATATATATATACAAAAAATTAGCTGGGCATGGTGGTGCGTGCCTATAGTCCCAGCTACTCGGGAGGCTGAGGCAGGAGGATTGCTTGAGCCCAAGAGATTGAGGTTGCTGTGAGCTAGGCTGACACCATGGCACTCACTCTAACCTGGACAACAAAGTGAGACTCTGTCTCAAAAAAAAAATAAATAAAAAAGGGAAAAAGAAAAATACACACGTATGGAGAGAGAGAGAGAGAGCTAGAGCTATGGAGGGGTTAATGAAATGTGGCAAACTGTTCACAGCAGCTGAGTCTAGGCCTGGGTGTTTACTGTATGTCCAACTTGTTTGTACGCTGAACATTTTCAAAACAAAAAGTTGCAGGGGAAAAAAATGTCTCTGAGAAGGTAGCAAAGATGTGCCGACCAGATCCTGCTGCCAGTAAGACCTGTTGCCAGGGCTGCTGGGAGTGTGGTCAGTAGACATCTGGGCTGCCCACCCCTCCAGGGGCTGCCTCACCCAAAGTCCTGTCCCTGCAAGGGTGGCCTTTGTCCAGTGACTGACGGAGGCGGGAACATATGGCTGGCCATCCCGGCCCAACAGCTCTCAGGGGCTCCCTTATCACTGGAGCTTCCCCAGGGGCTGGGCCGAAGCCCCTGCCTGCACTGTGGCTCAGCTTCTCCCTTCGCTCCATCCTGCGTCTTCCCCTCCCATCCTTGCACAGGAGTGATCTCCAATAAGCACCCTACCCTAAACTCCATCTCAGAGTCACTTCCGGGGCCCAGCCTGTGACTGTCTCCTAGCAGCGAGCCTTCCCTGACACCTCTAAATAAAGCTGGCGCCTTGCCACACTGGAGTCTTCTCATCCTGCTTCGTCGTTCTCCATTTCACTTGTCACCTTCGGACACCCTGAGTGTTTGCTTGATTAAATGCTTACTGAGGATCCCCTCTCACCCAGAACGTGAGCCCCAAGGCAGGCGTTTTGTCTGTGTGCTCATCGCTGTGCATCCAGCGCCCAGAACAGCACCTGACACACCAGGTGCTCAATAAATGTGTGTTGCGCGCCCCTGAAGCCCCAAGTGCTCAGGAGGAAACTGAAGCACCAGGCGGCCCACCCCTTCCCAGTATATGGATGAGCGTGGCGCCTCCCCCTCCGCCGTCCGTTCCCGCGTGTCCTCAGCCCTCATCCTCCCAAGCCACCGCACGCAAGAGCAGCCAGGGCCCTCCGGGAGTCCACCGGGGCGGAGGAGGGATCCTGCTCGGACCAGGGGGCGGGAGGGCCAGGAGGCATGGTGGGCCCGGCCGTCAATCTCGCGCGGGTCGCCGCCGAGTGGCTCTTGCGATGGGCCCGGAGTCAGCTCAGGCGCCTCGGCCAATCGTGGCGCGCAGGGCCGCCGGGCGCGCAGGGCCCGCCTGTGATTGGCCGCCGACCGCTCACACGTCAGGCAGGGGGCGGGGCTTCAGGGAGGCCCCATACGGTGGTGGACCCCGGCGCCGGTCTCGGCGGAGCGCTGCGCGGCGCGCTGGAGAAGGGGACGCAGGTGAGGGGGACGCAGGTGGGGGCGTCGGGGGAGGCGCGCACAGGTGGGGTGGGGAACAGGTGCTCAGGTGGGCGCGTGCGCAGGTGAGGGGCCGAAGTGTGTGCGAGGCGGGGGGGGAGTGGGAAGGGGCGCGTTCACTTTGGGGCAGGAGACGGCGTTCAGGTGAGGAGGGAGCACGCGTAGGTGGAGAAGGTCCCCCTCCTCTCCATGAAGAGCAGCTGGTGCTCAGGTGAGGCGGGGCCAGAGGTGTAGGGGCGCTGGTTGGCCCACCCCGAGATGGCCCTTGAGGGGTGCTCTGACCCCTAGTGGTCAGAGCCCCGCCCCCTTGCGGTGGGCTGCGATGTTCCAGCGGCCGGGTGGGTCGGCTCCTGGCTCCTGGCTCCTGGATGGAGTTTTGGGTTTGCAGAAATTGTACCAAACAGCCCTCTCTTCTCGCCTAGAAGCTGGGAGCAGGTGGGAAAGTTGAGTTGCTTTACTAGGACTGCATCAGGGTGCGGGGCTCAATGCGCAGTGGGAAGTGCATCGAGCCCCACAGAGGCGTTCTCAGCCTCCCAGGCCCCCAAGCTAAGGATCAGGGTTGACCAGAGAGCAGGAATTCCACACTGACCTTCTGGTTTCTTTTGAGTAAAAGTTTGCACTTGGCAACTGTGACTCTCTGTCCTGAGTGAGGAGGTGTGGCAGCAGGCAGGATGGTACATCATGCCACCTGCAGGACACCTTTCCTTTGAAAAACCAGGGTGATTGGCAAGGCGAAGCACAACTAACACTTGGAATACTTATAACAAAATCTCTTGTGAAACTGTTTTTAAACAAAAGGTAGATTTATGCGGTAGATTACATAGTACAAGCTGGCAACAAGGTGTGACAAAAGTGAAGAAGTTAGGTGCAAAAGAAATTGGATTCGAACCGATTTTTGAAAAGAAATAGAGGGAGAGTGGATGTATATTCTATAGTAACTCATGGAACAATCTGGAATAATACACATCAAAGTTTAATGACTCCTGAGGATGGATGGGAGTTAGGAGAATAGGACCTTTTCTTTTCACATTTGACTTTTAAACTTGTGTTTCAATGAGCATACACTTTGTGACTTGAGAGCAGAAGCCCTGTAGCTTCAGTCAAAACCTGAGTTTACCTTTTAGAATCAGGGTCTCTGGGTATTTCCTTCCACCTGGGGCTCATGGCTATTTCTAGAGGCCTCAGAAACTGCCACTCCCCAGCAGGAACCCCGACCCTCTCAAGGTGAGCCAGGCCCTGGAGTCAGGTCAGAGCTCTCCAGCTCCAGGTGCTTGAAGGGGCCACATGATAAAGGGAGCAGCCATTGCATTTAGCAAATGAGGCTCTGGAATCATATCAGAGCTGAGTGACCACAGAGCCTTTGGGAGCAGTGGGTAGAAACACTGCAAGTAAACCCAAGGATCACCCCAAAGGCTGGCCTCACCATGCCTTGGGGATTGGTAACTGTACCCTGGTTAAAGCCACCAATGTTCCCAGAATTATGGCTCTTAGGATTCTAAGAGCTGTATAAAAAACTTTTTTGTTACTTTTTTTTTTTTTTTTTTTTGAGACATAGTCTTGATTTGTTGCCCAGGCTAGAGTGCCATGGTGTCAGCCTAGCTCACTGCAACCTCAAACTTCTGGGCTTAAGCGATCCTCCTGCCTTGGCCTCCTGAGTAGCTGGGACTACAGGCACGCACCACCATGCTTGGCTAATATTTTTTCTATTTTTTAGTAGAGACAGCGCCTCATTCTTGCTCAGGCTGGTCCCCAGCTCCTGAGCTCAAGCGTTCCACCTAGGCCTCCCAGAGTTCTAGGATTATAGGCATGAGTCACTGCACCCGTGTACGGCCAATTTGTTATTGTTTTGTTTCATTATTTTATTATACAAGTACATGTGTACTGGAAAAACTAGGGAAAAATAGAGGGAAAAAACACCTATATTTCCAACACTGTTTAAAGTTTTGGTGTGTAGCCTTTTTAATAGTTTTTTTAATGATATAGTATATTGCAACTCGCCTTTTTGTTGTGACACATCAGAGACTTCTTCCTTGTTGATACACACAGAACAAACTTGTTCTTTTTTACAGTTGCTGAGTATTATGTGTAGGTGTGTCATTATTTATCTGATTTTCTGATTGATAGTCATTTGGTTGTTTCCATTATTTTGCAAGTATGTATAGCAAATTGCGATAGAAGTTCTTGCATCCGTGTGTTTGCACAGCCCTCAGAGTATTTGCCAGGATAATTCCTACAAGTACCTGCTGGGTCAACTCCTAGGTCTCCCTGGCCTCTAGAAATGTCCTCACACCAGGAAGGCAGCTCCTCTCCCCCTGTCCTCACACCAGGAGGGCAGCTTCTCTCTCCCTCACTGACTCTGACTTGTATCCTTCTTTTTCATCTCGAAATCCAGTTGGGGGCATATCTCTATTTTTCAGTCTCTGCCACTCTTAGGAGTAACATACTTCTAAAATGGACTCCTGGCTGTTCCCATGACATTCCAACTAAATCTGTTCCTCTGTATAAGATCCTTAGAATAGTACTCAACATGGCACTCAAAAGTTAGCACATGTCATCGTTATTCCAAATTCCAGTCTACAGCCTCCCAAGGGTGTCACAGAGGGTGGAGTTCCCACAGACCCAGCTCTGCCCCTAGGTCACAGTGAACCTACTGCAATAGCAGCAGGACCTTCTCTGCCCTTAACCTCATCTGTGAAATGGACGAACAGGTGCCAACTCTCCGGGATTGGCACGAGAGTCCAGTGAGATAACTCGCGTTTGGCCCTTGCTAGATTCTAAATAGAGCTGTCTGTGACAGGTTGTATCATCCAGTGATGGCCCCAACAATAGCTCATGTGCTGACACCTTGCCATTCCCCCAGCAAGAAGTGGCATCTGACCCCCTTCCCGTGAATGACGGGGTGCGGTGACCAGTGGGATCTGGTGGGAGTGATGTTACATGCCTGCTGAGGCCAGGTCAGAGAAGGTGACACAGCTTCTGCCTTGTTTGTGGTACCCTCACTGGGACCCTCCTTGTAAGTACTCTGATGGCCTTGAGGCCATCATGCTGTGAGGAACCCAAACCCCGTGAAGACGGAGCCTCAGCACTGCTCAGCGGCTGCCCCCACAGCATGAGACCACCCCGCTGCTTAGATCGTAGCTGCCTAGCCTTCTCTTCCCAAATCCTGACCCGCAGAAACCACGAGATGACAAAAAGACTTGTGTTTTTAAGCCACCGAGTTCAGGGGCGATTTGCTGTGCAGTTGATAGCCAAAAAGCTCTATGGCCCAGCACTGCAGGCCTTCGGGGCCTGTTGGTTTTGCAGCCTTCTCCGCCTGTCTGAGTCTCCTCTGGGTGAGCCCCGCTGAGCCCTGTGTAGTGCTGATGGCAGTGTGGGCGAGAGCTGGCACACTCAGGTGAACACTCGGGGTCCGGTGTGGCTCTGCGCACTTGGCATGGGTTATCACATTGTCTCCTCACTCAGCACAGTGGGTGAGGCGTTACATTGCAGTGAGGGAACTAAGGCTCAGCAAGTGTCAGTGACAGCTCAAGGTCCCATGCCTCAAATAGGAACTCGTAGCCTCTGGTGGGGACCCATGGGGACTCTGGGCACTCCCCATGCCGGCCGCCACCAGCTGTGCCACAGTGCTGGGTCGCTGCTGCGTCCCCGAATTACTAAACCCTGGAGGTGCCAGAAACCTGCCACAGGGTCGAGTCATCCCTAGACCCCTTCGCACAGAGTCCCCTTCCCTTGGGTCTGTGGGACCTGGAAACCGGTCCAGGGGGCTGAGCGGGCCGCTAGGGCTCCTCACCCATTTCCCTGGCTCCTCTTTCCCCAGGGAGGGCCCCAACCACCTTTATCTGTCTTCAACCACTATCAATCCTCACGGGCATCAAGACAGGCAGGAAGGTCACCAAAGCCCCAGGTTGTTCTCTGGGCTGCTCTGAGTCCTTGGGCTCTCTCTGGCTCCTGGAATGTGCAAGCTCTAGGTGGCTTCATTTGGGCTGAGGCATTCCAGACGCATGTGGCTGCCTGTGGCCAGTGTCTAAAGAAAACCTTCTTGGTTTCTTGCCGCTCGTCGGGTCTGATCCGAGTACGACTTTAAGGCCCATCTGCAAGCGCGGTCTGCCTGGAGACCCCCGTCCTGTTCCAGCCATTGGAGTTAAGTCCTTACTGATTGCCAGGCACTGAGCCAGGCGGAGAAGCTCCGATGCTATTGCCTTACACAGCGCATGCGCACACAGACACACGCCCACATGGGGCCCCTTCCGATTCTGAGCTCCCGGTCGTAAGCGCTCGATTCCAGCAGGGGGCCTGGTCTGCCTTCCATGCTGGACTGTCTGCTCCCTGACGGTTTCCTTCTTTGTGTCCCTGCAGGACTGTGCTCAGCGTGTGGGGAAGCCTCGCAGGCGTCCTGGAACGGGAGAGTCCAGACATTGCAAAGGGGCCAGCTCAGGAAGGAAAACGTCCGGTCCGCTGTGAAGCCACTGGACCGGAGGTAAGCGTGTCGCAGCGCCCGTGGTCCCCGGCACAGGCTGTGACTTTTCAGCATTGAAAAAGTAAAGCAGACTGGTGCATCCGCTCTCAAGTGTGGGCTGCAGTCTGCGTTTCAGGAGTAGAATGCAGGCCAACCGGAGCACCTCCTGCCTCTGCTCCCTGCATCTACCGCCAGGGCCCTACTTAGGCGTTTATTACAAAATTCAGTGCTTGTGACAGAGGACTCGACTCCTGGGTGATGAACTCTGTGATAAGCAGGAAATGGTGATTTGATCTTGTTTTAATCCCTGGAGGATACTCTTTTCCCTGTTGTTGGCCACATTCTCCACTTGGCTTTTCCGTACTGTTCTGAGGTCATACATTCCCTGGCTGTTTGCAGTTCTCCTGCATGGCAGATAATTGAGGGATGACGTTGGTGCCAGGCATTGCCTCCACGGGGCTTGGCTGTGACTTGGGCAAGAAGAATGCCAGCCCCCTCTGCCTGACCTTCGTGTAAGACAGGTGTGAGCATGGGTGCTGGAGACGGGCACCGTCAGCGTGAGAACTCGGGCCCAGGGGTGCGGCACTGACCTGGGAAGGTTTGGTGAGGAGCGGGAATAGCACTCTCCTCTCCTCTCGGTTAAGACAGAGTCAGAAGCCTGGGGTGTTGCTGCTCAGCAAGAAGCAATCTGAGAGCCTCAGGGGAGGGAACTGGAAAGCGAGCTGTCCTGGCCAGGTGGCCGCGATCTCCACATCGGCGTTGCTTAGGGTGTAAAATACTTCTCGGGCAGTTTTTTTCATCTGCTTCAATTCTGCAAATATGAGCAGAGTGACTGCCATGTGCCAGGCTCTGTATTCGGTGTTCGGGGCTGTAGAGAGGCGTGGTCCCTGCCCCTCAAGAACTCTCCACCCTGCCTTGTACATCACAGGCTCTTCATAAACTAACCTGTGCTGAGACTCCGGATCTTACACTACATAATGAAAATGTTTTTCATCATGGAAATTTGTTAAATGAGTGTAAATTTTTGCTTAAGTAATAGATGCTCACATTTTTTAAAAAATCAGAATGTAAAAAGGTTTGCCAGAAAAAGTTCTTCACCGCATCCCACATCCGGCTTGCCAGCAGCAAACACCTTTCATTCTTTTAGCTTCTTTTGTGGTGGTGTTTGTATCTGCTTATTTCTAAGCAATTTGCTTTTAACACACCCAACTTTGCAATTTTCCTTCTGCGCATCCAATAGTCGATCAATAGCCAGAGTTGACGTTGTTGAGCCAAGTAATGTCCTATAATTATGGTTTGGTTTCTTTTTTTCCCCCTCGGATGACTTTTTGTTTTTCCTGGAGTTAATGGTTTCCTCACTTTTTCCACTTGGTGAGGTTTCTGTGCATCTGTCATTAACTTTTTCTGAGCTGCCACACATACCACTTGCTCTGCCCACTCAAACACAACGAAACTTATTTTATCTCCGCTCTTCCCTAGCCACTCATCCTGTCCCTGGTGGGCTGGGTCCCGGCCGGTCCTGCCACACAGCTGTCATCCTGGGACTCGCCCTTGTCCTTTCGCTGGTCATCCCTTTAGCAGCTCTCTGGGATCCCTACTTTCCTGGACCTCATGTCATCTTCCTTAAATAACAGTTCCCTTGGGAATAGACTTCTAGGTGGAAAACAAGGCTTCCGTCAGAATGTTGAAGGTTTTCATCGTTGTCTTCTAGGATTCAGCTTGCCATTGAGCAGTCCAGGGCTACCAGGACTCTTAATCCTGGTTTTTCTTTGAAAGCCTTTAAGATCATCTTTTTTTCATCGCTGATATTTTGAGGCTTCACAGTTATGAACTTGTTCTGGAAGTGAGGGTGTCGCTACTTCCCCCAAATTAAAGCGTGTAGAGCAGATGTGGGTACCTAGAGAAATTCTCTTTCCTCCCCCTGTTTTGTAGGGTGATTATTGAGCACCCCATATGGGCCACTGCTCTAGGCCCTGGTAGTGGAGCAATGCAGGGGACACAGGACTCCTGCCCTTGGGTGCTTATATCCTAATGGGGGGGGGGGCAGGGGAGCAGACTATACTCATGTACAGAAATCAATAAAATAATCCTACATGGTAAGGAGAGTTATGAAGAAAATAAACTGCCAGGTGGAGTGCAAGCCTTCGCAGGGAACCTGGGGAGCAGCCACTTTAAATTGCCTTGGAGGGAAGTTTTCCCAAAGGGGGACATTTTCTATGATCCCTGAGCAAGGACATGCAATTGTGTTCTAAGCAGAAGTAACAGGTCCCATGAACAAGGATATGGATATGGACTTTAAGGGCAACCAGTTCTGTCCCACTGCCCTGGGGGTGAGATGTTATTGTCATGGCTCACATAAATGAAGTAAACTATATTCAAGGAGAAGTAAAGATCCCCGTGTCCCTGAGCAGAGGGGATGAAGGGAGAATGGTATGGGGGAGGGGGGAGGAGAGCTAGTTTGTGCTGTAAGAAGCGTGGGTGTTCTGCCGCCAGCTGGAGAATGAACTGAGACCAGCAAGAGCAGGTGTAGGAAGGCCAGGTGGGAGGTGGTTGCAGATTCCAGGAGAGAGTCTAAGGTGGGACCTGCTGTCAGGGACAAGGTACTGGGAAGGTGTGCTCAGGGGGCCAGGTCCTCGAGCAGTGGTGGATGCAGCAGGGAGAGGTGGTGCTTGTTCTTTGTGGAACAATCCGAGCAAGGTTTCTCCTTCCTGCAGGGCCTGATGGCTGCAAAATCCCAGCCCAACGCTCCCAAAACCAAGAGCCCGGCCAGCGTCACCAATGGCAGGGCTGTATCTCAAGGGCAGTGGGGCCGTGCCTGGTAAGGACCGTGCCTGTTCTCCCAGTTGGAAAATACAGTGGGCTCTTAGAGGTCTCCAGCCTTTGGGATTTTATGGACCCAAAGGAATGAACGACCTATTACAAACTTTTTTTTATTGTCAAGTCTAACGAAAGGTAAGCAGTTTTCTACTTTATAGAGTAAGGAATTAAAAAAAAGAAAAACGAGGAAGCACTGTCACCAAACAATATAGAAGGGATACGGACTTCAGGGCAACTGGTTCTGTCCCATTGCCCTGAGGGTGGATGTTGTTGCCATAGAGCCATAGAATTTGATGTGGGCGAAAGGGTCTTCCCTGGCCTGGAACTGGGGAAGCCGCCGGCCTTGGTGGTGGTGAAAGGCCTTCCTGCGTCCGCGTCCTGGGCCCCGGGCTCGCCGTGGGCACCCACAGGTCATCGAGCTGCCCGCCAGTCGCAGTGGCGCAGGCACGTTGGGTGGGCGGCTTCCTCAGCAGCAAAGGGCTTGGCGCCAAGAGCTGTGCCTTCTCTCGTGAGGTGCCGGTGGGCTCGAGCAACGGGTCCCACACCCGAGGCCATCTCAGCGCCCCATGTGGGGTCAGGGGGATGAGTGGGCCACAAGTGACTGCCCGCGCCTGTCCCGGCAGGGAGGTGGATTGGTTTTCCTTGGCGAGCGTCATCTTCCTGCTGCTCTTCGCGCCGGTCATCGTGTACTACTTCATCATGGCCTGCGACCAGTACAGCTGCTCTCTGACCGCCCCCGTGGTGGACATCGCCACCGGCCGTGCTCGGCTCGCAGACATCTGGGCCAAGACCCCGCCCGTGACGAAGAAAGCGGCCCAGCTCTATGCCCTGTGGGTCACCTTCCAGGTCAGCACCCTGTCCTTGCGGTCCCAGCCCCGTGCTGGGACAGTCCCTGCCGTATGTCTGTTGGGAGCGTGGGATCCTGACTCAGGTTGACATTCAGGTTCCAGGACTCAGCAGGGTATTACTTAGATGTCCTCAGGTTCGTCATCAGATGAAGGGCAGGAAGCACCTGTCGGCATCCGTGCCGACACACCTTGGGGAGTGCCTGGACGCGGTTCCAGGGCGTGCCCGGCCTCGCACGGACAGCCTGAGGATGGGGAGTAAGAGCCGGCGGGAGGGCGCGGGCCGGCCCAGGGAGGCCCTGTGCGCAGCAGGAGGCGAGTCTTGCACTAGCCCATGGGGAGGCGCACCCGCCCCTGAGAGGGACGCTCTCAGTGACCAGAGACACTGCTGGGCAAAGCCAAGGCCTGCGTTTCCCAACAGGCTGTGGCGCGGTCCTGGCCAAGAACGTCTTCGCTCTGCTCCCCGGCCTGCCCGCACAGAGGAAGTGCCCCAGGCAGGGGCTGTTTTCACAATAAACTTGGCAAACGCAGCCCTGTTGCTCATTGTCTGAACCCAGGATGAAGTTTCCAGGGAACGGTGCCAGGAGAAGGCAGGCAGGCCCCGGTTTCCCTCTCAGGGGGAAGGCTTGAGCCATTATTTGCTGTTTCTCCCCAGGGTCCAAGATTTTGGGCTTCAAAGAAGGTCTCTTGGTCCCATTGGGGAAAAAATGATAGGGGCAGCTGAATCACAATAGACAAAAGGTTACTTGGCTTTGGCTCAGAAAAAGAAAGAAAGAAGAAAAAATAAAAATAAAAAACACAATAGCCCGAAAGTGGCAGCTCCCCTCTGTCCGTCCACGGACGGCTGGGTACGCAGCGTGCGGTCTGTCCACCCGTGGGTGCTGTTTGGCAGGAAGCAGGAGTGAAGTTCTGATACATGCCACGGGTGGAGGAAGCTAGGAAGTACTGTGCCTAGCGAAGGAGCCGATCCTAAGAGACCACACACCGTGTGACTCCATTTATATGAAAAGCCCAGAGTGGGCAACTCCACAGAGACAGGAGGAGCAGCGGTCATCAGGGGCTGCAGGGAGGGGGAATTTGGAATGACTTTGAATGGGAACGGGCTTCCCTTCTGCAGGGACGACAAAGTTCTGGAATTGAGATAATGGCAAACTCGTGCACAAACTTGTGAATGCACTAATGCTGCTGAATTGTGCACTTTGAAAGGGTGAATTTTGTGGTATGTTAGTCATATCTCAGTTTTTAAATACCTTCCTCCCCCAATGAAAAGTGACTGGGAAGGACTCGTGTGCTCTCCTGAGGGGGTGAGCAGGGCCTGGGTAGAAGGGTGGGGTGGGGGTGGAGGGACACTTTGGTGCCTTGGCTGGTAGATGAGTTTCCTGTTCAGGAATCCATTCAAAGCCCCAGTTGACCTGCAGTCTGAGCTCCCAGGAGCAATAATCTCTTCCCAGTAAGACCATAATTCCAGCCTGAGCTAGAGGGAGACCCCATCTCTATTAAACATAGAAAAATTAGCCGGGCATGGTGGCGCTTGCCTGTAGTCCCAGCTACTTGGGAGGCTGAGGCAGGAGGATCACCTGAGCCCAGGAGTTTGAGGTTGCAGTGAGCTAGGCTGACACCACGGCACTCTAGCCAGAGCACCAGAGTGAGACTCTACCTCAAAAGAAAACCAAACCACAATTAAGATTTCTCAAGTTCATGCTGTGTCATAACACGGATATGCCCTCCAGGTCGTGGGCAATTTTGCATAACACTTTGTTGCAGGTGCTTTTATACATATGGCTTCCTGACTTCTGCCATAAGTTTGTGCCCGGCTACGTAGGGGGAGTCCAGGAGGGGGCCGTGACGCCTGCAGGTAACCCCCACCTTCCCTCTGGGCTGCTGTGCCCCTCCCTTCTGCCCAGGGCTGCCCGCCCTGAGGCCACTTCTGTCCCAAGGCCTCTCACAAAATAAAAATGAGTTTTGCATGGAGACTTTTCATAGCACCGGGCCTCAAAAGTATTGAGGGCAGCCGGGGCTGTCCCAGGCACAAGGCTAAACATCACTCTGCTCCTTAAAGAGGGGACTGATGGGCCACAGCCCCTTCCCCAGTCCCATAGCAGGTGGTGTGGCCGGCTCGTGGAGCAGCGTCCCAAAGGACTGCCACGCCCAGCCCCAGTGCTGCCCACGTCTGCGGGGAGGCCTCGTCAGCGTGTCCCATTGCTGAGAACCTGCAAAGAGCCCAACCTCATGCCATGTGGGGTGCAGACTGGAATCCCACCCCGTCCCTGCCTGCAGAGAGCTTCTGGTCTAGTGGGGGTCTGAGATGCTTCCAGCAGTTGCAAGGGGAGCGTGGGGCACCACAGGCATCTCCCCTGCTTCTGCCACTTGACCCTAACTTCCCTAACCAACCGCAGACCCGTCACTCTGCCTGTGGTCACTTAAGGAGACTCAGAGCCCGGAGGATAGAGTCACCTGCTTTCCCTCTTCCGAGGACTTGGCAGGAGCGTTGGTTCCTCAGCCGACGGTGTGAGGGGCGCTACCAGCCTTTTGTCCCAGGATCTGGGATTGCTGCAGACACTGACCAGCCTCTTCAGGGATGGTGCTGGGGCCTGGATGAGGGAACGAGCAGCCCGAAAGGCCTAGAAAGCGAGTTGGGCCCAGCCAGGCGTGTGACCACCCAGCCAAGTCCCTTGATGTGGGTCAGGGACACACTTTGATTTCCACGTCTTCCCCCCGCAGGGGTTGTGAACAAGTACGAAGTCAACGGCCTGCAAGCCTGGCTCATCACGCACCTCCTCTGGTTCGCCGGCGCCTACCTCCTGTCCTGGTTCCCACCCACCATCATCTTCGACAACTGGATACCGCTGCTGTGGTGCGCCAACATCCTCGGCTACGCCGTGTCCACCTTCGTGATGATCAAGGGCTACTTCTTCCCCACCAGTGCCAAAGACTGGTACGTTCCTAGCAGAGGCCACGCTGGATACGCAAAGTGCCGTTCTTGCTCCTTGCCTGTCTCTGCTGCCTCAGGTGGGAGGCTGGAGAAGCTCGGAGGAGGAGGAGAATGGAGCCTGTTTGACCCTGGGGAACATCCTAAGTGGTGGCTTCTCTGGCGTTAGGAAGAATGTAGCTGACAGTGGCCAAGTCATAGCCTGTAGGGCCGTGGGAGCAGAGAAGCCGGAAAGACAACTGCTGACCCTGGGCAGAGGCAGCCCACTGCCTCTTTCTTTGGAGTAGCAAGCGTGTCCTGAAACAGTCTTAGTGAAGAGTCTTGTTGTCTTAGCGGCTTTAACATAATAGCTTCCTGGGAGAGCCCTGCTGGTCGGTACCTATTCTCATGGACCTTGGGCTGGACAGTGGTCAGACATTCCTCTACCCACCCGTCCACCTGCCCGTCCATTCATACACCCATCCATCCATCTACCCATGCCATTCATCCACCTATTCACCCTCTGATCCATCCATCTACCCACTCATCCTGTCCCATCCACCCATCCATCTGTCCATTCCATCCACCTGCCCATCCATCTACCTCGCCATCCATTCATCCATCCAGCCAGTCAGCCTCCTATCCATCCATCTATCCGTCGGCACATGTTTGGTGGGGTTCTCTTGTAGACAGCTGCAGGCGGCGGGGCTTACAATTTAGTCTGGGAGACCCAAACAAAGCATGTTTCCTCTAACCATTATGCCTAGGCTCTTGGGAAATGTCTTTGGAGGATGATACTGTCTACCTTGTGTGTTATCAAGTAACGAGGCTGGCCTATGGCTCATGGAAGTCTCTCTCACTGCCTTGTAATCACATCGGCTGTTTTAGACTGTGTTTGGCTGCTTTCTGTTTAGCCTAACTGAAGGAACTGGACTCGAAAACAGGATTTTCTAACCCAGAAATCCCTGTGTGTATCCAGCAAGCACACGGCTTTGGACAGGGTGCTTTTTTTCATTCCCTACTTAGGCATAATTTATAACATCACTTGCCCATGAGGGGCCCAGCTGCCCTGAGTTGACTTCAGACCATGTGCTCGGGCTTCAGTAGCACACTTAGTCCAACGGAGCCAGCTCTGAAGCTCCCCTGCGCCGCGCGCCGGCACCTGGAGTCTCCCGCCCTTCCCGGGAGCAGAGCCAGCACCCTAAGGGCTGCCGTGTGGCTAAGGATGTCTCTGCTGAGCCGTAGCCGAACAGAAAGTGAGAGTAACTTCAGGTGTTGGGGAGCCAGCCTGACTGAAGTATCCTCAGCCTCGTGGGTCCTGGCAGCTCACAGCAAACCTCGCCCAGGCTGTCTCACGGAACCTGTCGGGACCCTAGCTAGGCCTGTGCCGAGCACCCGCTAAGCAAGGTAGGCTGTGTGTTGGGAGATGTGCTTACCCACTAAATGTATCTTTTATTTATATTTTTAGCAAATTCACAGGCAATTTCTTTTACAACTACATGATGGGCGTTGAGTTGAACCCCCGGATTGGGAAGTGGTTTGACTTCAAACTATTCTTCAACGGACGCCCTGGGATTGTCGCCTGGACCCTCATCAACCTGTCCTTTGCGGCTAAGCAGCAGGAGCTCTACGGCCAAGTGACCAACTCCATGGTCTTGGTCAACGTCCTGCAGGTACCCGCCGTGACCAAGGAGGGTGGAAGTGCTGACACCTGCCGGGCCCTGGGAAAATCCAAAGCCAGAGAGTTAATCCACCGCTTTTCAAATAGTCAGCCGCCCTTCCCAGGAGTCTTGGGCAGCAGGGCAGTGGGCACGTGGTGGGAGAGGCCATCACCGCGAGCCTGGTGCTGCACCAGCCTGGGGGGGGGGGGGGGAAGCAGGTGCCACACAGCCGGCCTGGCCCGGGAAGGTCTCCCTTGAGGATGGCAGCCGGGGAGGACTGGGCGTGAGTGGGCATTAACCAGGTACGGTGGAGGCAAGAGGGGTGCTCCAGGGGGAAGGAACAGCCTGTGCAGAGTCCCTGTAGTGGGAGGCGATGGCAAGTCGGAAACTGAGGAATGTCCCAGGTCCTGAGCAGAGCATGTTTGGGAGCTCGGATCCAGGTGGGGCTGGAGATGGATATGGCCCTGTCATTTGGGCTCCGTAGGCCTCATGGAATTTTTAATCTTTACCTTAAAAGCAGCAAGGCCCTGCACATGTGTGCTGAGCAGGGGTGGAGGGTGGCGGGGATCAGGTGTGTTTCAAAGGGTCCCCCAGGAGCTGAGGGGAGAGCCAGCTGGAAGGGCCCTGAGTGGGTGAGGAAGGCCGGTCAGGAGGTTCTGGACGTCGCTGGGGTGGGGTGGGCAGGAGGGCGGCACTGGATGGGGTGAATGCACCCCTTCCTCGTGCAGTCACCGTTCCAGGCCCCGAGAGCCTGGACTGGATGTGACCTCAGGGCCGGGGACTTGTGGGGAGTAAGGACAAAGTCTCCTTTACTCCCCCACCCCACCACACCCATATCCTAGGCGTGGCAGGAAGCTGCCGTCCGTGCTCCAGGAGAGCCGGGGTCGGTCAGTGGCTGCCCTGTCTTGCAGGCCATCTACGTGCTGGACTATTTCTGGAACGAAGCCTGGTACCTGAAAACCATGGACATCTGCCACGACCACTTTGGGTTTTACCTGGGCTGGGGCGATTGCGTCTGGCTGCCGTACCTTTACACGCTGCAGGTGAGGAGGGGGCAGGGTGGATGGGGAGCCCCTCCAGGACATGGGGACCGGTCCAACAGGGCGTTCTACAGCTCAGTCCACAGGGCTGCTCCGGGGGCACTGTGGTAAACAGCCCACGTGCTGGGGTTTGCAGCCCGGTAGGCCGCCGGCCCACCCAGAGCAGCCCTGCTGTGATCTGGGGTGTGCTGTTCTCCCACGTGCGGCAGCCGCGTGGGAACCCTGACGTCTGCCACCTGCTCGCTTCGCAAATGAGGAGGTCCGAGACAGACAGAACAGGCCCGAGGGCACTGGCGCAGGGGCAGCATGGCAGGGTTGTGCAGGATGGGAGAGAACCGTGTGGAAAGGCTGTTTGGGACGCGGCTGGTGAGGCGCGGGGTGTCACAGTGGGTCTGTGGACGACGGTGGCGCGGACTGAGGATGTGGAGCTGACCGCCTGCCCGGGGGCCCTGGGAGCAGGATGCTCGCAGCAGAGCGCCTGGCAGACGGGGAGGAGCCCCGGGCGCCAGCCCCACACTCGCACCAACTGCAATGAGGTCCACCTGGACCCCTTTCCCCACCTGGCTGGCCGCAGGCCCACTGGGTCCTCGGTTCTGTGGGCCGCATTTCCCAGGCGCGTGAAACCGTGGCAGCAGATCTTGCATGTATATCTCTTGCTGTGTACGTGTTAAGTATGTATGCCCATTTTCCCATGCTATTAGTATATATGTATTAGGGTTCTCCAGAGAAAGATAATCAAGGGGGGCGGTGTGTGTATGAGGAGGGGGTTGAGCCCAGGTGATTGTGGGGCCTGGCGAGTCCAGACTCTTCGGGGCAGCCAGAGGCCCAGGGAAGAGCTGATGTCGAGGTGCGTTGGGATGCTGTCTTTTGGCAGAATTCCCTCTTTCGGGGGAGTTGGCCTTTTAAGGCCTTCAACTGATTGGATGCGGCCCACCCACATTGCGAAGGGCGCCTGCTCTACTCAGTCTACTAATTTAAAGGTTCATCTCATCTGAAAAAATACCTTCATGACAACTAATGTTTGACCAAATATCTGGGCCCAGTGGCCTAGCCAAGTTGACACACAAAACTGATCATCACAACATCATATTCAAGTTATATTTCTTATGTATTTTATAGTCACACAATATACGATGTGAGTGGACATGTGTGTATATATACTTAGGTAGGTGGGCAGGTGGGTTTACTCATTTGAGGCCCACGACAGACAGCCGTCGAGGTAGGTGCTTTTACAGAAGAGGAAACCGAGGCACGGCATGTGTCAGAGGCAGAGCCAGGATTTGACCCCACGCCGCCCGCGCTCCTGCCCACTCCGCAGGGAGACACTGCGTGACCCTTCCCTCTCCCCCCCCAGGGTCTGTACTTGGTCTACCACCCCGTGCAGCTCTCGGCCGCCCACGCCACGGGCGTCCTGCTGCTGGGCCTGCTGGGCTACTACATCTTCCGCGTGGCCAACCACCAGAAGGACCTGTTCCGCCGCACGGACGGCCGCTGCCTCATCTGGGGCAGGAAGCCCCAGGCCATCGAGTGCTCGTACACGTCCGCCGACGGGCAGAAGCACCACAGCAAGCTGCTGGTGTCGGGCTTCTGGGGCATGGCCCGCCACTTCAACTACACCGGCGACCTGATGGGCAGCCTGGCCTACTGCCTGGCCTGCGGGGGCGGCCACCTCCTGCCCTACTTCTACATCGTCTACATGGCCGTCCTGCTGATCCACCGCTGTCTGCGGGACGAGCACCGCTGCGCCAGCAAGTACGGCAAGGACTGGGAGCGCTACACCGCCGCGGTGCCCTACCGCCTGCTGCCCGGGGTCTTCTAAGGCAGCCGCCCCCAGCCTTCGTGGCACCAGGGACCCGTTTCATGGAGCCGGGGAGCGGCTGTAAACACAGATGATAAGTGTGGATGGAGCTTCGCCACTCACCTGCTGCTGCGTCCCCGCTCCCTGTTCCTCAGTTTCACGGAGAACTATTTTTCCACAGGCGGGGGGCCGGGGGGAGGGCGTGTGACGGAGCTCTGCGGCCCTGGCCCTCACAGGCCACGGACTGGTACTGGTCTGCGGCCTGGGGGTTGGGGACTGCAGTTCTAAGGGACCGTCCCAGGGAGAAGCCCCTGGGGGACTGTAAAGAGTCAGGTCTGTAGGGACTGGCATCCCAGCTCCACCTGCTGGTGAGCCTCAGTTTACTCATTTGTGACAGAAGGAGCCTGGCACTTCGTGGGTATCTGTAAGTAATGGTGCTCTTTCCTTTTCCTTGTCCAGAGGGGACTTCTGAGAGTTTATACCAGCTGCTTTTGCCAGCAGAAGTGACTTTCTCTGTTCAGTGTCCCGAGGGCAGGAGGATGACCTTTAATAGCCCTTTGGGGACAGAGTTTCTTTGTACTGAGAGCCCAAGCTGCTCCACTGCCTAGACACTCTGGTGTCTGACACTTAACAGGACGTCTTCCAGCTCCCTGTGATTAGGACTGCACTTATTCTTGCTAAATAAAAGTCTGAATCGGATATATCAGGGGCACCACTTATCCATTTATTGCCTTTCAGCTCCACCCTGCCCTTCATTACCTGCTGTGCAATAGCTGGCCGAGCTCTGATAAGGTTTCTCTTTTGCAGCCCGCCCAGTGTTAAATTGGCCAGCAGAGGGCGCTGGGGGCAGTGCAGGAGGGAGGGGATTCTTGCTCCTACAGTTTGGCTGCCAGAGGTGTGGTGTGGGGACCTCCAGGGGTCTGGGCGAAGATCTGGGCAGGGTCGTAGTCTCAGCCGTGGCCTTTCTGATGTTAGACGGGCTCTGGTCCCGACCCCCGTGAGCCCCGCCCGGCAGCCACGACCTGCCTGCCCCACCCCCACCCCCAACCCCTGGCCATCTCCTGCCTGCCCTGTGACCCTGCAGACTCTGGCTCCGGCAACCCAGCGAGCCTCTCAGTCCAGGGGCTCCCACGCCTTCCCGGGAAATGGTGTGATCCCAGGCTCAGGGAGGGGACCTCCTCAAGTGTTTTCGTGCCTGGGAGCCTTTCCCTCAAACGCAGGGATTCTGTAAAACTCTTTTTAATCATTAGTCTTCTAGTAGAGTTAATCTTTCCATTAAACTTTCATGTGAAAATAAATGACTCTGCGGTGTCTGTCTCCTGACCGACACACGAGGGCTCCGATGCCCAAGAAGCATGTGGTTAGGTCCGTGGGTGCATCATCCAACGTTGGGGGCCCACCAGGGCATTCGGGTGAGCAGCCCCAACCCTCCCCCTCCCCCACTTCCGCCCTTTGCTGGGGCCGTTTTTGGGCTGGTTGTGGAGTTGCCAAAGGGAGGAAAGCCCAGCTTGGCCACCTGCCCCCAGCAGTGAACAGAGCAGCCAGAAAGATGGTGCCAGGCTTGTCTTTCGCCAGGAGAAACCAGTGGGTGAGATGGGCAGTGAGCCCGGGCCCGCGTCCAGGGCAGGGGGACGAAGCTTAGGGTGGCTGGGCTGCCTCCAGTTAGAACGGCTGCCCCCACCCCCACCAGGGCTGACTTTAGAGCCACGGTTTCCAGACACTGGTGCCCACCCCTGCCCACATGAGAATGTGGGCCCAAGGGTCCCAGGCATCGTGTTCTACACACACCACACGGGTGATTCGAGTGCCAGCCAGACCGGGGACCACTGTCCTGGGTGGCGCTGAGCAGAGTCGACCCCTCCTTTTCTTCCCAGACGTTGAGCAAATTAATTTTACGGAGGCTGGGCGTGGAGCTTGTCAGCTCAGATCCGGGGCCCCCTGCCCGCCTTTGGATTCTACCTCCACGGTTTGACAGCTGTGTGGCCTCGAGGAGGTGACCTACCCTCTCCGTGCCTCAGTGTCCTTATTTGAAAAACGAGGGTAATTATTATCTTCCTGCTTTGATGGGAGAAGGGCTTCCTAGACGGAATTTTTGGGAGAACTCAAGGTTCAAGCCTTGGGCCTGCATCTATCCATTGGCTGAGGCTGTTTCTTCGGTTTGCTTTGTCTTTCGGCATCTCTGAGCCGGGCTGCAGGTTCCTCTTTTGTGCCTGTGCGTCTGCCTCTGCTCAGACACTGGTGAAGCCCCCTTCTCCCTCCGCAGGAGAGAACAGGCTGAGCCCAGGAGCTGAGTTCAGACAGTGCCAGCCTTGGCCATTCGAAACTCTCCGTGAAGCCACAGCCCCCGGACCTCTGGGAAGCCGGCCTGGCCTTCCGCCTCCTTCCGAGGTGAAGGACAGCTCGGACCTCATGGCCACGGGGCACGTCACTGCTCTCTGATAAGGGGAAGGTTATCAGGCACAGACGGGGCCAGAGCAGGGACCATTGTCTCAGGAGGTTACAACTGACCCGTCCCACCCTCTCCTACCTCAGCTTTGCGACACAGTGCAAGGCCTGTCTCCCAGAACCCAGCCTACCGGCTCCAGCAATGTGCGTGAAATGTCACCTCCAACCCTGCTTTCTGGTCCGCAGTTAATAATTAATTGCAGGCGCTGTCTGTGACGACAGCCGATCGTCTCAGGAAACAGAGGCCCAGGGTCTGAAGCAACTCGCCCCAGATGACACAGCTGGCAGACCCAGGAGTCGCTTCTAATCCTGCCACTTGGGAGGTGGAAGGGAGGTGATGTTGGTGGAAGGATGTGGTTTCAGCTAGACAGGAGGATACGTTTTTGAGATCAGTTGCATAGCGTGGCGACCACAGTTAATAATAACGTATTATACGTTTCAAAATTGCTGAGAGTAGATTTTAAATGTTCTCACCACAAAAAAGTAAGCAAGTGAGGTGAGGATATGTTAATTAGCTTGATTTTGCCATTCCGCAATGTGTACACATATCAAACATCACACTGTGCCCCATAAATTATTATTTGTCAATTAAAAATAAAACTTATAAATGACCGATGAAGATCTGAAAACTGCTCAATTTCTCAATTAGAGGAATGAACATTGACATCATGTGATCCTCTGTGTGACTGTCACACTGGCAACTTTATCACAACAGCGGCGCCCGGCACGGCCAAGGTGAGCAAGCGGCCGGCGTCCCCTGGCCAGCTCGGAGGGTACAGACGGTGCCGTCTTTCTGGAGGCCAACCTCAGCACGTACATGCAGACACTGCGGGAGATAAATACTCTGACCCATTAATGCAGCTCAAGAGATTGCCTGAGAAATTCAACGAAGGAGAAATACATTTGTCAATAAGGACGTTCATGCAAGTCTACTTAATACTAATTAATAATAGTTATTCAGATGAAGTATATCCAGGAAAGAAGGACACGTGCCAAAAGTTAGCACTGCCGATAGCTGCAAGGTGGGGCAATAGATGGTCAGTGTTGTTTGTGTTTCTATATTTTTCATTTTATTTATTTTTCAGTGACCCCTCTTCAGGAGTATGTCACAGATTAGGAGTGGTCATGCTACCGGACAGAGGAGAGGCATTCGTGTTTAATAAAGCAGACCATCCCATCCTAGGCAGGACAAAGAGAAAGGGCCGTTCTGGCTGGGAGGACGGTTTCCACACAGGCTTTCGTGCCACTGAGGGCCGCTGGCCTTGGCTTCCCTGCTGTCACCTGCCGGGAGAACTATTCCAAGAGAGAGGCCATGCCGTGTGTCAATCGTGGGACGTGGTGTCGTCCTCCAGTTAGGCCAGGCTACGCCCAGCCAGATTTTCTAGTAGTCGAGTAGAGCGTTACACGCAAAATTAAGGTCCAAGTCCACCCGCGTGTCTCTTTTATCAGGATGGGCGGGTGGTTCTCCCTGAATGCCTTCTCAGCCCATGGAACCACCTCCCCCTCTTACCAAACTCTGATCTCCAAATCTGTCTGGAGATATTTAACACATGAACTGCCGTTTGAGTTGTATTTAACTCATGCCAGTTTTGAGCCCGAGGTCTCATGAAGCATACGAAGACTCAATTCTCCAAAACAAATTCAATACGTGTGTCATGAGTCACATACAGCTCACGGCATGCAGTGTAAAAATGGATTCTAGTGCCGTGTGAGTTGCATATAACTCACACAGAAAACAATAAAAAATAACGAATTTTTCGTTAAATTAGAAAGGATCATTTTGTTTTCAAACTTTTGCTTCTTTTGCTCCCAATGCATCCCCAGCCCGGAGAACACTGCCTGCCACGTGCCAGCAGCTAAGTCTCCCAGCTCCTGCTGTGTGCCGGGCACGGCTGGGAGGACGTCGTGTGCACTAACTTATCCTCATGTTGACTCCGTGTGGTGAGTACCGCTATTATCACCCCATTATATAGATGGAGAAAGTGGAGCCCGAATCCATAATAGTGGAACTCACACCCAGGGTTACAGTTAACAAACTTCAGAGCTGGGACTCAAACTCCACCTGCCCTTCACCACCCTCTTCGTGCCTGTCTGGCAGATCTCAGTAGGCTCTTACATACCTAGAAAAGGCCAAGTTGTGACACGGGGTTGGGCCGGATGCATAGCTCTCCAAGGAGGCTTCTCCAGCTGTGGATTGCAGCCCATTCATGGGTCATGTAATAACCCCTAGAAGGGTAGGGTTATGAATTATCCATCACCGTGTTGTGAGTTAACCCCAGATTTAATGGCTCAAGCCAACAGTAAACATTTAGCTTCTAACACACTTCCAGAGGTTCAGGAATCCAGAAGCAGCTCAGGTGGTGGCTCTAGCCCAGGGCGTCTTGTGAGGTCATAGGCGAGATGCTGGCCAGGGCTGCAGTCTCACCCAAAGGTTGGACTGGGGCTGAAGGGTCCACTTCCAAGGTAGCGGCTCATATGTTTGGCAAATTGGTGCCTCAGCTCCTCCCTTGTGGCCCCCTCTACAGGGCTGCTCGAGTGACCTCATAGCATGGTGGCTGGCTGCCCCCGGCACAAGCGACCCAAGAGACACAAGGCAGAAGTGCGGTGTGTCCTATGCCTCGTCTTGGAAGTTACGCTCTGTCATTTTTATCGTGTTCTGTTGGTTACACAGGTTGGCACTATTCATCACTCCTTGTAGCTCCTGTGTGGCTTCTGCCCTTCCATCTTAGCACCTAGATAATTCTCTATGAATGTTGCTCGATGAAGGGAAGATAAAGGAATTGCATGAATAGAAGAGTGTGGCAAGAGCGGCCGGGATGTGGGAGGCTGGAATGAGATACGGAGAAGCCTCCAGTGCCCTCGATGTCTTTTGTTTCTGGGCCTAAGTTGCTCCCAGTCTGATTATGAAGTTGCAGTGCACTCAGCTGCACGAGAAGGAACATTGCAAAGTTTAAAACACAAGTCAGAGGAGAGAGACTTTTGTGATAATGTCCGTGGATGCAGCGTGGGGGAGGCCAGCGGGACCCACAGGGAACCGGGTGCTGCGCTGCTGAGCCCCTCCGGGAGGCAGGGCCAGGGGGCACCTTGTTTGTTTTCTGCACAGCACTTTTTTTCATATTAATTTTTAAAATATGTAATATGCCCGGGGACCACAGCCGTGGACACTTATCCCAGAGAAAAGAAAACTTAAGCTCATACAAAAAGCTGCCAGTGTGACAGTCACACAGAGGATCACATGATGTCAATGTTCCTTCCTCTAATTGAGAAATTGAGCAGTTTTCAGATCTTCATCCCAGCACTTATAGGAACTTTATTCACAGTTGCCAAAAGTAGGGAACAACTGAGAAGTCTGCCGGCGGTGAATGGCCATCCATGCCACGGCCCCTACTGGCAGTACAAGGAATGCTCCGTCAGCACACACACAGCTTGGATGAATCTTTCGGGAATTCTATCCAGTGAGAGGCTAAATCCCAAAAGCTCACGTGCTGTATGAGTCCATCTCTCCGGAGTTCATCTCTCTAAAATTCTTGGAGTAAAATTATAGAGCTGCAGAACAGATTTGAGTTTACCAGGAGTTGAGGACAAGGGTGAGGTGGAGGAAGAGGAGGAGGAGGAGGAGGAGGAGGAGGCGTCATTATAAAAGGGCAGCGTGAGGGACCCTCGTGGTGACATCCTGTGGCTTCGCTGTGGTGGTGGATACAGAACTTGCACGCTTGGCAAAACCGCATGGACTTACGCACACACACAAATGCAAGGAAAATCGGGGAACTGTTATCTTGATAAACCTGGTGGATTGTATCAATGTCAGCATCCTTGATGTTGTGCTATAGTTTTGTGAGGTGTTGCCATTGGAGGAAGCTGAGCAAAGGAGTGCGTAGGATGTCTCTGTGTTACTTCTTTTTTTTTTGAGACAGAGTCTGGCTCTGTTGCCTGGGCTAGAGTGCCCTGGCGTCAGCCTAGCTCACAGCAACCTCAAACTCCTGGGCTCAAGCGATCCTCCTGCCTCAGCCTCCTGAGTAGCTGGGACTACAGGCATGCACCACCATGCCTGGCTAATTTTTTCTATATATATATATTTTTTTAGTTGTCCAGATAATTTCTTTCTATTTTTAGTAGAGACGGGGTCTCGCTCTTGCTCAGGCTGGTCTCAAACTCCTGAACTTGAGTGATCCTCCCGCCTCGGCCTCCCAGAGTGCTAGGATTACAGGCGTGAGCCACAGGGCCCGGCCCTCCGTGTTACTTCTTACAAAATATATACAGATATACTAGTATCTCAAAATGAAAAGCCAATGAATGAAATAGGTAATGTGTCACATGGCCTCCCCTGGCCCCCGGCCAACCAGTTCTCCTCCCCGGTGCCAGCCACAACCACCAGCTTCTCATGTGTCCTATCTAGAGATATTCTGTGTCTGTTCAGGCCTGTGGGTGAATTTGTTTTGGAAACATGAATGGCAGCTTACCAGATACACCGTTCTGAGACTTCCTTTCTGCTTTTAAAAACACATCTTTGTCATTCCGCATCAGTTGACTGCCCTATTGTTTTTTAGAACTTCATACTATTCCATCATATGGATGCACTTAACCTAATTATTAATAACTAGTCTATTGATTTGTATAACTTGTTCCCCATCTTTTTCGGGCTTTTGCACAGGACACTGCAATGCACGGCCTTGAACATGAGCCATTTTGCACATGGCAGGGTGTAACCGTGGAGACATTCCTAACAGTGGGATGCTTGGCCATAGGCCCCACCTTGCCTGGGGAACCTGAGTGTATTCCAAGGTGCAGAGGGCTGTGGGGGTGTCCTCCCTGCAGCTCGCTGTGTCCCTGTGCAGGGGAACAGCCCGGGGGCTTCTGCAGACACCTTTGCTGCCCCCCAGGGTCATCTCCAAGGCTCAGTGGGAAAGCAACTGCTCTGGTTTCCACTCACCCTCCATAGCAGGTGCCTAATCTGGAGGTCAAGTCTGTGGTGCAAGGATTCTCATGACAGAGTGGAGGAGTTCACATCCAATTAAAGAAAAGAAAAGGAACTTGCAGTCCAAATGCCTCCTCCCTCCTTCTCACTTATCGAAGTGCACAGCTTCCAAGTGTGCTCGGGGCCAGCCGAAGTGAGCAAGGCGCCAGCCGAAGTGAGCAAGGCCCCGGGGAAACCGGCTGCAGAATTAGAGCTGCTGTTAGGGCTAAACAGCTTAAGGGACCCTGTAGCTGAAATCCCTTGCCACAGAGCTCGGGGGTCGATGTCTTGATGCTCTTGTCTGTGGAGACACCTAACATCAGGAATTCTACCTGGGCTTAAATCGATGGGAGCTGCCCAGGGATGGGAGGTCAACAGGGTCTGAGTTTCAGTCCATTCTCGTGGGTGGTGAGGTGCCTTGGAGAAGGTTTTGGGAGAAGGCCCTAGGCACAGGAAGCTGAGACACTGGGGAGATGACATTGTCTGGTCCCAGCCAGCTCCAGGCTGAGATGTCAGGCCTGGGAAGGAGGAGACGCCGTGACCTTGAAGAAGCTGTTCTTACCAGATGGGAGGACGGGCAGTGCTGCTTCTGGGCCCAGACTCCGGGAGGTGAGGCCCGAGGGTTTGTTCATGGCAGCGTTTCACATGTGGGCGCTGTGCGGGTCTTGGGAAGGAGGAAGCAGCGTCCTCCTGTGGCCAAGCCACGGGGCCTTCCGCACGCAGCTCTGCGGTCAGCCCGGGGAGGATGAGAGCCACGTGTGAGCTCACGTGTGCACCCTGCCCCACACACACGCGGGGATGACCGCGGGGCCCGGGGTGGTAGGGGCAGTGCCAAGCGCCCGCATTTGTGCAAGTAGAAGCTCAGGTCAGCCCCGATGCAAACATCGGCAGTTCCCACCCATGCCCGGAAACACCCTTCCTCCTCCGAACAAAGGCCAGCAGGCCAAGGGGCAACACAGGCCAAGGTCACTGCACCCCGGAGAGAAGCGCCCGACAGTGGAGCTGTCGCTGCCTGGGCAGAAGCTGCTCAATTCTGGCAAGTTCTTAGTCTTTGTGACCCGAGGCCTCCAGGCCTCTCCCCGTGGGAGGGACACGGGCTTGACCGAGTTCACTTCCAGGCTACCAGAGACTTGCTCTTCCAAGGAAGGAACGACCCAGGCATCTCTGGACGTGCCTTCCGCCCGGGCGTTTCCACCTGCTGGCTGCCTGGCTTTGGAGAGCAGCCTGCAGCTCTTAGCTCCCTCGCCAGCAGGGAGGGCGCAGCCGTGCCAGGGGAGCCGATGTGTGCAAAGCGTGGGGCGCAGTCCTTGGCGCACTCAGCGAACCCAGTGGGGAACGGTATCACGATTAGCTTCCAGAATTCACACTGCGAAGAATCAGAACAGGGAACAAGGGAGACCCCCGCCCCACCCCAATGATCGGGCCATACCCGGCAGCCAGCGGCAGAGCAGAGAAAGCCCCTGTCAGTGTTCCTTGGACCAGAAGAGGCTGTACACGGTGAGAAACGTCATTGCCAACAGTCTCTCTCTGCACACTCGCAGGTAATAAAGTCGCATGCGCGTGGCGAGCACCAGTGTGCGGGCCTTTTGCTGCATGACTCACCTCCGTCGTCACCTACATCACAAGCATTCTCCGGGAGAAGGAGGCTGGTAGGTGAGAAAGTGATTCAGGTTACAGGAGCGACAGAGGACACAGCAAGATACAGACGAGGCCTGCTGGCTCCAGGGAACATGCTTTTAAGCCCGACCCTGATCTGCCTCTCCTGTAGTTCCCATAAGGGGAGAAAAAGAAAAGGAAAAATAAATTCCGAGTGCAAACTAGAAATATATATGACACCTAGTTTTCCAATACTGAAATCGGCATCTCCACTCTGAGCTACCCTTGAGCCCGTCCACACCTGACTGGCATTGTTGTTTCTGCCACAGTGCTGGGCCGTCCAGCACGCTTGGGTGACCTGCAGCTTGCTCTGTCCTTGCCTGGTCCCGGCCAGACCACCTGGGCCCTCCTGCCTCGGCCTGTGCGTGTTCGGCCACTCCTCCTGCCCCCCAACCTCACTCCCAGTGCCTTCCCCTGCGCAGGGCTGAGGGCAGCAACGCCCCGTAGTTCAAGCTCATTCTCCAACACCCAGGCTTCTTTGCCATCCAGGCGAAGGCCTTGGGGTCCTCTGTTGTCCTCAGCAGAACAGGTCCCTGGAAGGTCACGTGCCCCAAAACAACCATAAAGGTGGATATGGAAAAGCTAGAAACACAAACATAAAAACAGAAAGTCATGCTCTGGGGCCATTTTAGGCAAGACTGATGTCCCTGCACAGGGTGAGGCCCCTGAGGTCACAGCTGTGTTACAACACAGTGTGATTGTTGTGCAAAGTGATGGCCCCGAGCCACCAAGGACAGGTGATCATACACCCAGCACCCATGCACGGGAGGGCAGAAAGGTGTGTAATCTCCTTTGGAGATGTCGGTGAGTCTAAAAACGCTGGGGTCTGCAAAGCATTTGTTAACTGGGTAATTCAGTTACAGTCACACGGAAGGATCTGTTCCCTATCAACAGGAAGGGTGTGTGCTGCCTTGTAGGGGTTTTTACACAGTCGTTTCAGTAGCTGTGGTTTGGCCTAGATGTTTTCACTGTTTATTAAAGTCTTTGGGATTCTTTTTTTTTTAAATAGGAAGTGAAAATGTCCCTGCGTGAGACCAGCACTTGCTGAACAAATGCAAGCTCCTTGAGCACCAAGCCGACTCACGCTGCAGCTCTCCCTGGGGACACAGGTAAGAGGAGTGTGGCCGCTTCCCAGGTGTTGGGAGCATCACATGCAAGGTGAGCGCTGGGAGTTCTAAGTGACTCCTGAGTGCAAGTTCACGGTTTATGCTTTCTCTTGATGTTCCTTTTTACCTCTTCCTCCAGCTGTTAAAAAACACTTCTTTCTAGATGGAAATTGAACCAAATTAGCTTCATGATCTCATTCACTTTTAAAAGCGTCTGGAATTCAATGGCTTCTGTAGGTGTGTACACACATGCAGGTTTCAAAGTCCCAGAGTTCCGCCAGGGACTCCTGGGCGGAACACTTGGGACAGGCCTGGCTTTCTGGAACACGTGTAAACACAGACCGGGACATCCACAGCTCAGCCAAGGCTACGTTTGTGGAGGAGAAGGCCTAACCCTGCGCTGCCTGTGGCTGCTGGCGAATGAAAGTTATACTGGAATCTTCTTCCAGATATACGTTCGACGTTCACAAGCATTTGCATTTGTCACCAGCGACACAAGCCAGGTGCCACAGGTGGAAGCGAGGAAAGCCCTGGTCAGGGTGCAAGTCCTGTGCTGAGCAGGAGTGTAACCAGATCCAGATTTCACCAACACGCTCTCTCCTCTCCCCTCCTGCCTGGCCGGAGTTCCTTGTTGACGTCCTCTTCAGCACACAGATTTGGCCTCCAGCATCAGCAGGAGACACAGGTGAAGGTGCAGGTGGGACCTGTGGTCAGTTTCAGTCCAGCACAGAGGGGCCATCTGTGCCAAAATGTCCAGCTTTGTTCTGGATGGTGGGCTCAGTAGAAGACACACACACATACACACACACACACACGTGAAAAGCTGTTTCGGGTAGAAAATGCTAGTGACTGGTATGACTTACTGTCCTAACTGAAAATATTAATGCTAGACCTCTCCAACTTTGAAAATATCAAGAATCTTTTCTGGCTGGAAATAATGTCTGACACGTAGTAGGTATGCAACAATTGTTTGAATGAATAAATGAATGAGTGGAAAATCAAATCCAAACAGGAAGCTTCTTTCCAGGCTAAGTCATCGTGACATACTCAGCCAGGAGTGGGAAAACTCTTTCCAAAAAGGGCCCATTTGTAAATATCTTAGGCTTTGTGGGCCATGGCGTCTCTGTTTCAACTACCCAACTCTGCTAAGTGGCTGAGAAAGCAACAATAGATAATATGTAAACAAATGGGTGTGTTCCAATAAAACTTTATTTATTAAAACAGTCGGTGGGCCGGATTTGGCAAGTGAGCCGTAGTTTGCCAACCCTGCACTGGACGGACTCACTGCTCCTACAGGACAGACTGTAGGACTCAGAACTGGATGTTTTAATTAAGTACATACGTATTAAAACTGCCTCTCCCTTTTACTATTATGTTTTAAGAACTTTTTAAAATGTTGTAATATTATTATGTATTATGTTAGAGGTAAGTTTAAAGGTGGAAAGTACCAACGTTGCTTCAGAAGGAATAGTTCGTGAAGCAACTTTCTTCCTGGAACGTGAATTTGAGACAGATGCGTGAGAATTGTGTTCTACTGAATAGCCACCAGAGGGCACCAGTGCACACAAGGAGCCAAACTGCTTTGCAGAAAGAAACAGTAAAATCTAGAGTCTCAAAGGTGTATATCATTGCTGGGCTGTGTCGCATGCACCCTTGGAATACAGGAGACTTGAGAAGGCTTTGCATTTTTGGCATGTGCATGTATTACTCACGCAAATAAATACTTAGTTCTAAATATCTGTGTGTGCGTGGCATCCCAGGAGAATAAGCTGCTATCCCTTCAACCCAAATTACTTAAATAATTGGCCAACATTTGTTTAGAAGACGGGCTGAGTGCTGTGAGGGAGAAGAGGGGAGCTCAGCCTCACCCGGATGCCCCCAGAATTTATTTCTGGCCCCATCTGCACACCCCGCCACGTCCTCCAGAGAGAGGCGCATTGTCCTCACAGGACAGTTTTCTGCTGTGTGCTGCTATTCAAGCACATCCCACGGCTCAGATGAACACACATCCATACAGCGGAACTGGGCCTACTACACGGCCGTGAAAAATGAACCACAGCTACGTGCATCCACGCGGGTGACCCTCCAGAGGACAAGTGAAATGAGCAGGTCACCATAGAAACACACGGGGCGATTATTCCATTTGCAGAAATCTCAGAATCAGGCAAAACCAAACAATATCTTCTTTAGGGATATGTCCAGCCATGGTAAAACTGCCACGGAGAGCAGGAGAACCGTGAACTCAAACTTCAGTGTGCTGGGTGCCCTTGGGAGGGAGGGAGGTCTGGCCAATGGGGGGTGCACAGAGGTGTGGATAATCTCGGTGGGTTATTAACTTATTTATTAAAACAAACAGTCGTCCCTAACGTGTGTGTTTACGCTACATATATCTTGTTATATGTCATAATAAAATAGTATACAATTAAAAAACTAATAATCCCTTCCCCGTGTGCGTCTCGGGGTGCAGTGCTCCGTGGCAAGGGGGAGCAGCTTAGATCTGGGGCATGTCTATTTCTGCCCATTAGGGTTTGCAGGATGGTTTTCTAAAAGCTGTAAGGGAGAATGAGCTGCAAAGGCTCACCCCAGCCCAGAGAACGGCACTTTGTGTGGAAATCAGAGGCACGATAGCCAACAGCTGCGGTGACAGGGCTGTTGGGTCAGAACACGGCGACCGAAGGCAGAGGACCCTCCCCAGGGCACTCAATCCTGTGGGACGTCCGTGCACCGCTGCACCGCTGGGCCACTCCCGGGGCTCTCGGTCTGTGGGAGTCCCACCGGAGATGCCCCACAGGGGGTAAACGTCTGTACCTGCCCCACCACTACCCACGGCTCCCTGAGCAGGCCCCTCCCAGCCTTGCACCCGCCACACCTGCAGGGAGCATTAGTGAGCGCTCGAGCCCTGTTCGGGGAAAGCCTGGCCTTTTACGTCTCAGACATAGGACCTGCCCCAATTTTACCAGGACTGAGGGGTTTTTGGGACATGGTTCCTTCAATGTTAAAACGGGGAAAACAGGCAAAACCCAGATGAGTTGGTTATTTCGCCCAGACTTCAGCACTCAAATATAAGGGCTTGGGTCTTTTACAGTTGATTTTATATCACAAGCGCACTCCACCCCAAACATTCTCTTGTACGCCTCTTGTGAACATTGAATTTATTTTGGAGGGGCCAGGAAAGAAGGCTGGGTGTCATCCCCACTGCCCTCCCGAGCCTCCTGCCTGGAGGGGCTTCTGGGGGCTGCAAGGGTTTGCTGAGTGACAGCCAGTCTCCCATCTTGGCAGGGGCAGATGAACTCAGGACAATAAGACTTGAAGGCAATGATCACTCCCTGAAAGGCTGGGAGTCAGAAAAAAGAAATTGCTTTTTAGATCAGAGAATCAACAACCACACCAGGTTTCTGTAACCAGAGATGCTTGTTTCTTGTTGTCTCACCTGGAAGCAGGGGCGTGGGAAGCCCCCGGAGGGCTCCTCAAACTAAGATTGCAGGACTCCACCCCCAGCGCTTCCAACTCAGCAGACCTGGGATGAGGACCAAGGACTGCATTTTCAACAAGTGAAGCTAATTCTGCTGGTCCGGGGACCACACTTTGAGAACTGTTGTCATGTGATAAGAGTGTTAATTCTAGATGAGGGGTTGCCAACTTTTTCCATAAGGGGTGAAAGGCTCTGTGGGCCGCACATTCTCATCCCGTCAGCAGTGCCGTGGCGGGGCAAGAGCAGCCACAGACAGTAGGTAAACGAACAAGTGGCTGTGTCTCAATAAAACTTTATTTATAAATCCACTGGGCCAGATTTAGCTTCTGGGCGTAGCTTGCCAATCTCTGGTTTGGACCACTGCAGTGTGACTTTTAGTAGTCTCCTTAGCTTCTCTGTGTTTGCTACCTTTGTACTGGTGAGCAGATGACTTTGAGCCAGTTGAAAGCAGGTCTCGGAGGTCTGGGAAGGACCATTTATTCAGAGCACAGAGGCAGTGTAGCAGAGTGTATCAATCAGCTTTTGCTACATAACAACCATCCCCAGGCTTCGTGGCTTACGACAACCACCATCTTATCATATTAATACCAGTCTACTGGTCAGCTGAGGGTTTCTTTTGGTCTCTCTGGGCTTTCTTGTACATCTAGGGTCACCCAGCAGGTCACTGGGAGGTGGATGATCCGAGATGGCCTCACTCACATGTCTAGCAGGTGGTCGGCTGTTGGCCGGGCACATCAATTCTCTTCCACCCGGCCTCCTCTTTTCCGAGAGGCTTGCTCTGGCTCTCAGCCTGGTGGTCTTAACGTAGCAGCAGAGGAAGCTGCAGCTCCTCCTGTGACTACATTCAGAGCTCACACAGGGTCACTTTCATCACATTTTATTGGTCAAAGGGGTCACAAGGCCAGCTGTGACCCAGATTTAAGAGTGGGAAAATAGGTTCCACTTGGTAATAGGAAAAGCTGCAAGGAATTTCTGGCTGTTTGCAATTTACCGCTCAGATGGAAAGGTAGGATGGGGAATTAGGCTGCTTGGCATTGAGTTTTAGCTCCAGGTCTCACCAACTGGATATCTCACTGCGTCTCCCCGTGCCCGTTTCCTCGCTGAAAAAAATGAGACTGAAGATTCCTTACCTCGAAGAGCTGTTGGGAGGCCTAACTGGGTTAACCCAGAACAGTGTCTGGCATAAGCAAGTCCTCCCCACGTGGCTGCCGGCATTAATGTCCCAGCGAACCCCCACGGGCGTGACAGCACCGAGGGCGTAGGAATTGAGGACACTGAAGACCACGGGGGTGTCCTTCCACACGCCCGTCCAGGGACAGCTCGCCCGCCCCCACTCTGGGCGTTTGATTATCTGCGTCCCAGTCTGGAACCTGGTACAGTCTTCCAAGGTCAACAGGTCAACTCACAGTGTTGCCTCCTTTTTACAGCCCTTATCACATTGAATTAAAGTGATTTCATTTTTTTTGGTTTTTTTTTACAATTGTCTTTCTCCTATGATCTGGGAATCGCAGAAACAGTCTTGCTCAGAGCCTGCAGTAGTGCCTTTGGGAACACCCGGTCGCAGCCCCTTTAAATCAGCTGGGGCGTGTTTCTCCCTATTTTCCATCAGGAGCACTGGAAGCCAGCCAGCACAACTTCTCAGTGAAGGAAGGACTTTACCAGGAAGCATAGACACAGGGATTGTTCTGTTTCCTTACAGCTTTATGTGGTCTCTCTTCTTGGACCTCACCACACTGAACTCGGTATGATTTGCTTAAGAAGAACACACAGTAGCCATGTTGTATCAGTCCTATCTGTTTCTCATGAGAAGAACAAATCCTGTCCCGAGGGCATCGGTGATATTCAGGCTCTATGGGGTGAGAGGGAGGAGAAGAGGGGAGTCCCCCAACTGTGTCTCCATGAACTTGGAGAGTTGCAAGAACTTGCTTAAGTAATGTAATGAGTTAGTATTTCAATACACGCTTGCAGGATAGGATTGTGTTTTGTTGTAAAAGGGTGCCAAGATTGTAGAAAGTTGGCAAAGGCAGCAGACAGATACATTTCTCCTTCTGTAAGGAACATTTTGAGATAGATTCCTTGCTAGCAAATGGATTAGGTGAAGACATAGTTGTCTGAACTTAGAGAGGTATAAGAGATGCAAGGATAGAAATGACTACATCCATCCATCCATCCATCTACCTACCCATCCGTCCATCCATCCATCCATCCATCCACCTACCCATCCATCCATCCACCCATCCATCCTTCCATCCACCTACCCATCCATCCATCCAGCCACCTACCCATCCATCCATCCATCCATCCACCCCTCCACCCATCCAACCACCCATCCATCCATCCATCCATCCATGTACCACCTACCCATCCACCCATCCATCCATTCATTCATCCACCCATGCATCCATCCATCCATCCACCTACCCATCTACCCAACTTTCTGTCCATCCATCCACCCACCTATCTCCATCCTGGGCTCACAAAATTCTTTACAAATACTTCAGCCTACTAACACATTTCCCAAGTCAAAGCCCCTCCAGCATTCCCTACACACACACACACACACTCTCACCCATCCCAAACTCTCCCATCTGGGAAATTCAAATTACGCCAAATATCATAGGGATAACTCCTTGATGTTACTATAATCACCCCTTAGGCACATATAGCACCGTATGGTTTATAAAACACGAGCCTTCACATTAATTCTCTTCTCTGCAGCCACACGACTCAGGCAGGCACAGGACCCAGCAGACACACCGGAGTCACAGGTGGGAAGAACATCTCCTCTCGCAGCCATGGGTGGTGAGGTCAGGCGTGATGCGCAAGGGAGCCAGACGCTGTCAGGGGATGACCCGGGCATACTGATCTTTCTGACTTTTGTCTTCTCATGTTTGAGTTGTTTAGAAGAAATGATTTTGGATAATAAAAGTAAGGTGAAACACTGATGGTATCACATCCATTGTGATGGTTTCGGTGAGGAAATTATTTCGGGGACTTGGAAAATCTGGTTCTAACTGTTTCGATCCTTGGAACTGTCCTCGCGCCTGGCTTTGACAGGTCTGCGTCCCGAAGGCCCCTCCTTCCCCACTAGTGGCTCCCTCCAGAACCGTGGTGCACACCCCCTGCCCTGGGGAGTGGTTGGGAACTCCACATGTTACCAGGGTGAAGGAGACGCCACTCAGCCCAGCATGTCACGAAGGGGACAGACCCAGAGGCGTCAGACGCCACGTGTAGTAGAAGACGGCGAAGGCGGAGCACGCATGCTGGGAGAGTGGATGGCGGTTCTGGGGACTTTATAGTCGATGGTCACGACAACTTTTGACGAGGTGGAAATGTCATCCTTGAGAATTGCACTTCACAAAAACTTTGAACATAAGAAAAAAAGATGGTGGCAAATCACACATTTGACAAGGGTCTAGAATGCAGAATACATAAAGAACTCTTGAGCCAGGCCTGGTGGCTCACACCTATAATCCTAGCACTCTGGGAGGTCGAGGTGGGCGGATCCCTTGAGGTCAGGAGTTTGAAACCAGCCTGAGCAAGAGCGAGACCCCGTCTCTACTAAAAATAGAAAACACAAAGCCGGGCGTGGTAGCACTCGCCTGTAGTCCTAGCTACTCGGGAGGCTGAGGCAGGAGGATTGCTTGAACCCAGGAGTTTGAGGCTGCAGTGAGCTGGGATCGCACCACTGTACTTCAGCATGGGTGACAGAGTGAGACCCTGTCTCTAAAAAAAAAAAGAATGCTTCCCCACAATACTTAATGAGAATGTCTATACAGCTCAATTGAAAAGTCTAATACAAAACTGTAAGTACCGTATATATCATATGTAATGTATATAATGTGTGCACGTGATAAACATAGCAAGACGACACCTTGGCCCCTCCTAGAATCGTGTCGTACACGGCTGTTCACAGAGATGCTGTGTAAATAGGGACACCTCTGCTGTCCGTGTGGGCTGGAAGGGTAGACGCCCAAGCACTAACGAGGGCCGTCTATGATTGTAGGACTTGGGAAGCGTTCTGCTTTTCCTCACGGTTTTCTCTCTTTTCTGCAATGAACATGTAGTCTTTCTCCATCCAAAGAACTAAAAATTGCTTTTAAAATGAAGAAAACACTTGTCATGGTAAAGATTTAATTAAAACACAATATTCAAAAGAGAAAACAGACTCATTCATTTTGAGAGTAATTGATTTTTTAAAAAATTTATGTATCACATCAAAATCGGTTGGAAATAGAGACACCAAAATGTCGCAGGGACAGCCGTTGGTGGGGGGTCTGTGGCGATTGTGGTGCTCTTTATATTTTCCCGTGTTTCCCAAACTTGCAAAAGTATGGAAAAGTTCTCTAGAAGCAAAGCAGAGGGAGAGGGGTTTCGCCCGGGGCGGGAGGCCAGCGGAGCCTCCCCGGCGGGCTCGGCGATGGGAACCGGGGCACTGGCCGGGCCTGCAAGTGTGCAGATCACCAGGGCCCCAGCTCTACGGGGGTCTCCTGCCGGCCCTGCCCAAAGCCCCTCCCTCGATGGATGGGAAGGGGCTACTCCAGATTCAGATGATGCCCGTGAAGCAGGAAACGGGTGGAGGCAAAAGCCTTAGCCCAGGGTCCCTTCATGGCCTCCCTTCTCCAAGGCCGCCATATGCAAATGGTCGTTGGGAAGAACCTCTTCCAGCGACCTGTCCGCAGAATCCAGAGCATGGCTCCCCCCACGCCCGCCAGGCAGGGCCCACGCCGCCCTGGGAGCCCCCCGAGCTTGGCGCCTGGCACCATGCTCGCCCCGAGGGCCGGCGCCCTGCCGACGGCTCGGGTAACCGTGTGGTCTCCCCACAGCCTGCTCCAGGTGGCACGCGGCAGGATGGACGGCGTGCCCCTCATCTGTGACTACGGCTCAGGGTTCAGCAAGGTGGGGTTTGCAGGAATGGACGGCCCCCTGGGCGTGTTCCCGACTGTCATCGGGAAACTTCGGCACGACGTGAGTGACGTGGGGGTGTCCTCCCTGGGTGCAGCTCAGCCCCTCCCCCACCACAGGGCGGGTCACAGGGCTGGCCATGGGAGTGGGTGGCCAGTGTGAGCGTGCATCCGGGTCACAGGGGCGTCTGGCTTGGGGACACTGCAGTCACATGAGGATCGTCATCCCAACTCTCCCCTTCCCCCAGGGCCGGTCTCTGCCCGGAGCACGAGTTCACTTAGGGAGGGTGCATAGAGGGCCCTTTGCTGAGGGTGACGCTGTCCCCTCTCTCAGAGTCCACCCCGCACAGGCCTCGACCAGCACCGGGGGGCCAGGCCATTCTCTGGAAGGAGGGTCAGTGCTGCCACTGAGCGTAGAGACCAAGACGTGGACTGTAAGGCATGGAGGGCACGGATCACTGTGGAACTTGAACGACACGTGCTCCTGGCCCCACCCTGGGCCCGCCAAGCAGTGGTCTCTGGCGCAGGGGCGGGGGGGGGGCGGGCAGCAAGCTGGAGTCGAATGAGCTTTCCGGGTCATTTTGATGCATCCAGTTCACGCCAATGGTGGATAAGCGTCTGTCACTGCGGCTCTGGGGCCCACACCTGAGGCCACTTTGCAGGTGAGGAAGGAGGCTGAGGCCCAGAGGAGGCGGGACACCTGTAGAGGGAACAGCTAGGGGAGCCAGGGCTCACAACTTCGGCCCCTGAGTCCCACCTCGGGTGGCCTCTAGGTCACTCTGTAAACTCTTTCTGTTAAAGACCTGAGTGCATCGGTCATCAGTTCTGCAGACCACATGGTCTCTGCTGCAGCTACTGAACCTGCTGTTGTCCCACAAAAGCACCCAGAGACACGACGTGTATTTGTCGGGGTTGTCGAGAGAGATAGCACCCGTGTGATACGTGTGTCTATGGAGGGGGAGATTTATTGTAAGAGATTGGCTCATGTGATTGTGGAGACTGCACATCCAAAATCTGTCCAGCAGGCAGGAAGGAGCCGGATTCCTCCCTCCCTGGGGGACCTCAATCTTGTCTCTTAAGGCCTTCAACTGATTGGACGAGGCCCACCACATTATGTAGGGCATCTGCTCTAATCAAAGTCAGCCAATTTAAATGTGAATCACAGCTGAAAAAGAATAATACCTTCACAGAAACATCTAGGCTGATGTTTGGCCAAAGAACTCAGTGCTAGGGCCCAGCCAAGCTGGTACATAAAGTTAACCACCATGGTACATGAACAAATCAGTGTGGCTGTGTTCTAATCGAACTTTATTTCGAGGACATTGAAATTTGAACTCTTGTAAGTATAACAAAATAGGACTCTTCTTTTGATCTTTTAAGATCCTGGGCTGTGTACGAAGGTGCAGACTTGGCCTGTGGGCTGTGGGGGTGGACACCTGCACCTGCCTCCTGCTCCCCCGACACAGACTCCAGCTAAGTCCCCACAGGCCCTGCAGCAGGCCCTCCGCCCAGCTCTGGGGCCCCCCGGACCCCGGAGCTCCTTGGTCTACAGACCCTGACTTGTGGGTCTCCACCCCGAGCAGGGGGCTGCTGCCTGCGGTTCTACTCTCTGGCTTGCCTCAGCCTGCCTTTCGAACTCCCAACCTTGCGATCAATTCCCTGCATTCAGTCTGTCTGTTGAAATGTGGCTTCTCTTTTCCTGATGGCTACAGTCATTTGTTGCAATGTCAAAACTTAATGTGGGCTGCGCTAGGAAAACGTTCCATAGCCCCAGGGAGGAAAGAAAAGATGCATATTAACTATACCCAGAGGAACACACAGGAAGCAGAGCTTATATAGAACAGGTCACCCACAGGGTGAAACACAAGATCACAGCACAAGAAAAATCAAATTCTTCACCAGAATAAAATGAGTGACCAAGATGAATTATAAGAACAGCAAACCGACTAGCTGAACCACACAGGTTGAGCTCTCAGTTGGGTTTGGTTTTCCATGAGACACTCGCCTGCCAGCCTCATGGGCTTGGGGACTGGCCCTTGGGAGGCTGGGAGTAAGTTCCTGTCTCTGAGAGAGGTCACGTTTCGTTCCAGACCTAAGTTCCCCGGCCCCCACCCACGTGCTCGGTGCTGGGCCCTTAACTTCCCAAGTCCGTGAGTCCCAGAATGGGGACCCAGGGTGTCCCTCGGGGCCCCACCCACGCCCCATCCAGGGCTTCAGCCCAGCAGCCAGGATGGCAGTGAGACCCCCGTGGGGGTGGTAAAGGCTTTGCCCTGAGTCACTCGGTCCCTTCTGTGCAGAGCAGCCACTCTGGCCCACGAGACCCCAGCCACAGGACACCATGCCGAGAACTGTCCACCTCACAATTTCAAGCAGCAACTTCAAACCAGGATAACCTTGCTGCCTCCACACCCCTGCAATTGTCCTGTGTCCCCCAGCCACTCCATTCAGATTTGGGTGGCTGAGAAACGTCAGGGGTGGCGGCAGCAGTGACAGTCCTTCACGTCACTGTGTCCTTGAGTTCATGAATTGTGTTCTCACCAGTCGTCTCATTTCACGTGATCCCCGACAGCGCTGCAGCCAGGGACAAGGAGAGGTCACTGTCCCGTCTGACAGAGAAGGAGGTGGAGGCGCAGGGAGGGCCAGCAACTGGCCCGGCTCTCACGGTTGGAGCTTCTCGCCCCAAGTCCAAATCTCTTCTGCCAAATAGACACACTCCTAAGGCAGGGAAGGTCTGCGCGGTGCTGTGGCCACCTCCAGAGCAGGCCCTGCTCTGGCCACACAGCTCCTCCGTGCACCTCAGCACCCCGCAAGTCCTTCCCTAGACTGCACGGTGGCCGGGAACAGCCCCCCACCCGCCCCCCTCGTTCCTGCGCCCAGGCTTGGGATTGGACGGCAGCCTGGCAGCTCTGCTGGCCGCGTCCGGCGCCTTCCCACCCCCTCATGTCTCCCCTTCCCTAACAACACCCTCGCGCCCTCATCCTGGCTGGTGTCTGTGTCTCAGGGACCCGGAGTGACACAGGAGCCAACTGGAATGAACAGTTTAATCTGCCATGGAGGTAGCTGGGTGTATCTTCCTAAAAGGTAGCAGAAACTGATTACAGTGCAGATCCTTTCCCTGACAACCCTCCCAAGCAGATGTGGAGGACGGTGCCTCTCTCCACACCTCTCCTTCCTCAGCAGCCTCTCCCCGCCCCTCAGTTTCCCCATCCGCAAAGTGGGCGAGATGATTGTCCTAGCACTGAGTCCTCAGGGGCATGCTCACCTCGCAATAATGAGCTGAAGCCTCTTACGGCCACCTGTGAAATCGCCCATAGGGTTTGAAGCGTCGTAGATGCCCACGCTGTGACGGGAGCCTCCCCCACGGCCTCCACGGCCACCACAGCCACCACTGCCCGCCAGCCGCCGCTCACTGTGCGCCCACGGACTAAGGCCACGTGCAGGCGAGTCCAGCCCCCCTCCCCTCTCCCCTCCCGCCGCTCCTAAGAGCGGACCCGCCCCGGCCTGTGTTTTTCAGAAGGTGCTGGTGGGTGAGGAGGAGGAGGACTGCTTCATCGGGGATGAGGTTCAGAAGAAACTAGAGAAGGTCGACCTGCAATATCCCATTTCTCGGGCAACCGTCACTAACTGGGACCACATGGAAAAGGTAGGCCCAGCATTTGCGGGTGGGACCTGCTCGCTGTGTGACGGGTGCAGTTGTTCCCCCCACAGGCACTGTCACGGGGGTTAAGGGTGATGACGGTTCATGTGTCCTTAGTCCCAAATAGTTAGCAGTGACACATTCGAGCCTCTGTCAGTAACGGACGTCTCTGACGAGGCCGCCGTGTGTGGACAGGCTGTGCACGGCCTTGCGGGTGTCCACATAAGTCACCACGGCCTTGTCCTGGGGCTGCCGTGACAGAGGACCGCGGGCTGGCGGCTCACACAACAGCCTCCGTCTTCAGACCGCATCTGCTTTGTGTGCACATCTCTCCTATGACAAGGACGCCAGTCACGCTGGATTAGGGACTCCCCCTGCCCCACTGTGCGCCCCTCGCTGCTAACGACATCCCCAACAACTGCTAACGACATCCCCAACAACCCCATTCCCAAATGAGGCCACATTCTGCCGTGCTGGGGACCAAGACGTCCACGCGAGTACACAGGGAGGAGACAGCCGTCTGTGAGCCACGCGGAGCGCCCCTGCGACGCTTCCATGTCGGGCTTGTGGCCCCCAGACTGCGAGACAATGACACAGTAGCCAGGAAATGCACGCCAGGCTCTCTACAGATGTCACGGCATTTAACCCTCGCACCCCCACGGGGTAGGGGCCATTTCCCATTTTGAAGACGAGGAAACAGATTCAAACAGGTCAAAGTGTGTGTCCCGGGCCCATGCGGCCGGTGGCAGAGCTGCACACAGGAGCCCGGTCCCTGAGCCACTCCCGCTCCTGCCGGGGCCCCGGGCCCACCTTGCAGTCTGGGGGTCATGTCAGTCCCCCCGTCAGACCACGAGAGACTCTGAAAACCACGGGGCCCGTCTCTGCCGGCCCCACTGCCCGACTCCAGGCCTGGAGCACAAAGCGAGGCCCCATGTCTTGCCCAGAGTCATGCGCTGCCTTCCCAGCGGCCTCCTCAGGTCAGGGCTGCCCTCGCTGTGACTCGGGGGTCGCGAATGCTACTCAAAACATTGCTTTGTCAGATAAGAAGTAACACAACATAAATAAGTAACATACATAACCCTGCCCATCTGTAGAAGGCCCCGGTGCCCGGGGACCTGCTCACTCCACGTCCCTCTCCCCTCCCAGGTCTGGCATCACTCCTTCTACCAGGTGCTGCGCGCCGCCCCGGAGCAGCACCCTGTGCTGGTGACAGAGCCGCCGCTAAACGCAACGTCCAACAAGGAGAAAGTGACGCAGGTACAGGGAGGTGGGGCCGGGAGAGGGAGGTCGGCTTCTGGTCTTCCCGAGTGTCAGTGTCGGAGCCGCCTCCGGGCCTCACCTTCCCTCTGCTCAGCAAGGTGAAGATGAAGATGACAGGTGTCCCTTTCACATTGACGCCAAGGACGACGGGCACTGCTGGGAGCTGGCCGGGGGCCGGGCGCTGGCCAGGCATTGCTGCGGAAGATTCCACTTAGGCCCCATGACCCGGCTCCCGTGTCCAGGGTGACTATCGGCCCCTCTGTGCAGGGCAGAGGTTGGAGCAGCTTGAGTGGTTTGGCTGAGGTCGCAGGGCGAGCCCCTGGTAGACTCGCCTAGCCCCCCGTGGTCGGGCTCTGCGGCTCTGCTCTCAGCCGCTGTCCTGCCGCACGTCCTCCGCGGAGGTCAGATTCTGATTTAAAGCTCCCGAGTCTCTCCCCTGAGCCTGGCCCTGGGCCTGCCTGCCAGGAGGGAGGTGGGGTGCGTGTGGCTGAGTTGCCCTGGATCAAACCGGATGGCGGAGCCCGTCCAGACAGGTGGAGAAGGAGCGTGTGGCGTCCTCCTCGGGGCTGGCGCGGCGGCCCGGTGGGGGGTGGTGCTGCGGGAGCCGCCGCTGGCCACCCGCGTTCCCGTTGCGTCATTAGGCTGTTCCTAATGAGGACGTCCATGAGATAATTAGGCAAGCAGCAAGGTTTGGCCACCTGGCCCAGAGCCCCTGGAGCCCAGCAGTGTGTCCCGCAGTGAGCAGTGACCCCAGGGGCAGGCCCAGGGCTCGGAGTACCACCTGCTCGCAGCGGAAGCCCGCGCCATGGCCCAGAAACCGCAGCCCCGGCCCCCACAGCCAGGTGCGAGCCACCGCCTCCCGTGAGACGAAGCCCGAGCGGGCGATGGGTCCCCCTCTGCACGTGCATGGTTAGGTGGCAGAGGTGGAGCACAGCCAGGCCACCCGGGGCACGGCAGGCACCCACTTTGAGAACGCTGAGTGCCCACGAGGCCTTGGTGAGCTGAGCAGGATGAGTGAGGACAAGGGGCCCCTCACCCCGTCACGGTTCTCCCGAAAAGCAGCACTGAGGCGTGAGCAGACACAGAGAAAGGGATTCATTCCGAGGAACTGGCTCACGCAATTGCGGAGCTGACGCATCTGGAGTTCGGCAGCGAGATAGAGACCCGGACAGCTGACACATCCGTCCGAGTCTCAAGGCAGGGGAGGGTTCACTCCCCGGCTCAAGTAAGAGGAGTCTCTCTCACTCAGGTCTTCTGTTTGCTGCAGTGGGGCCTTTGACCGAGTGGACGAGCCCCCCACGCTGGGGAGGGTGCCGCTTTGCTCAGTCCGCTGATTCAAACGTTAGCCTCATCCAGAAACGCCCACAGGCACACCCGGAGTGACGCCTGGCCAAATATCTGGACACCCTGCGGCCCAGTCAAGTTGATGCATGAAATTAACCACTATGCAAACCACGGCGTGGCACCCGGCCTGTCTCTGGTGCTTCCCCGCCTCCCTGCAGGCCCCCTGCCTGCCCCTCTGCCCTGCCTCTCTCCAATCCACCCCCTCACTGTGTCAGGGTCCCAGCAGGAAACCAAAGTTCACTCACGTGGCGATTCTGGTGGGAGTTTAATAAAGGGATCACACACACAGGTGAGCGTTTTAGAAAAAGCGACATGAGAAGGTGCGGTATGCTGGGCCTCCTGGGGGGGCGGTGCCCGCTGTCACCCAGGCCCAGGTGCTGTGGCTTCAGAAGAAGGGCCCAGCAGGGGGCAGCGGGGACATGAGCACCCCTCCCTCTCCCCCTCCCTGGATCTGGTTCTGCGGCCCCTACGGTCAGAACCCGTGGCGGCCTGTGCACCTGGATCCCAGGGCAGACAGCCTTGGGGAAGGAGGGGCTTCTGCAGGAAAAGGGACAGCCGCTACCTGCGCCATGCAGAAGGAAGGCCACCTCGCAGCGGGAACAGGGGCATTCTTGCACCTGTGGCCCTGCCTTGACCTCCCCATCCTGCATGCCCTCCCAGCAGGCCTCCCTTCCCTGCCCAACCACCAGGGCTCCCCCAGGACCTCGAGTGGACTGAGGGGTGCAGGGCCGGTTTCCTCCCTAGAATCAGTCTGCATCACAGCAGGATTGGGGGGACTGTATTCCAGGAGAGATGCCGCTGCTGGGAGCAGCCCAGAGTACAGGGAAGGGCTGGCCTGGCATTAGGACCCTAGAATCCCCAGCTCTGCCAGCACATGTGACTTGGACAGATGACTTTTCCTTGCTGTGCCTCAGTTTCCCCATGAGAAGGGTAACAATAGTACCTCCTTGGTGATTGTGGTGAGGACAAAGTGCGTTAATACCGGTGCTAACTTGCAGGAGTGCTTAGGATACATGGAGCATCCAGCAAATGATGTCACTTACTGTTCCCTGGCCTCAGTGTTCTCATCTTTAAGATGGGAGTGGGACCTCAGGAACCCTGAAGACCCTTCTGAGCTCTGTGACCTTCCGGCCCCGCCCCCAGCAGGCCAGTGAAACTGAGGCTGGTTCTTGTCTTTGTGTTTTTTGAGGGGAGGAACCTCTGGTTCGATCACAAAATCTGCCCTCCCACCTAGAGGTCATGCCCCCTCCTCCACTGGGATCCAAATTCCGGGGGCACCGAGAGAGGCGCAGACTCAGAGGTGCTGTGACGTGGGCCGTCCACCCCTGGAGCCTCCCCACGCCTCATCTGCGTGTCCGTCCACCTGTGCACACACGCCATGTGGTTTCCAGTGCGGGGCTCTTGCAAATACAGCTACCATGAATAAGTGTGAGCTAGTCTTAGTATGGACGTGCATTTCCATTTCTCTGGGTAAATACTCAAGCCCACCTGAATGCCACCCCTTGGGAAACAGGCTTAGTAATGCGTGTTATGAACAGCGTGCTCAGTGGTGTAACCAGCCGTGTGTAATGTTGTTTTGTAAAAACGCTGTCTTGGCCCAGTTCTCAGGCCCTGGTTGGGGCCGGTCAGTCCCCTTCCTGGGCAGCTGGTTAAGTCTACACTCCACTGAGCTCTCAACACTTCTGGGCCACCGTGTGCCTGCCCTAATCGTCCTGGGGCCAGGTACCGGACAACCAAGGACAGCCTCTGTGCCCAGGAGCCCATGAAATGATTCAAACAAGACAGTCCACAGGGAGCCCCCCAAACCAACCTCACCCACCCCTGCTGGCCACACCCAAGCTGCCCAACACAGTTCCTGGAGCAAACCCCTGAGCGGTGCTGCTCACAGCCTCCTTGTCCAGAGCTGTACACAACAGGCCTGCCCTTTACCTGTCCTGGTGACAGCGTGTTTGGTCGCACCGTCAAAAGTACCTGCAAATCCTGCAGAACGCAGCTCTCCCATCTTGCAGGCCAGTCATTTGCTCACCCAGTCGGCTGTACCGACTCACTTCGTGCCTGGAGGTCGGCAGCCTGTGTTCACGCCCCGGCTGTGCTACCTGCTGCCATTCCTGTCCCCTGGTCTCTCATGTAGACAAAGTAGCACAAACCCGGGAGGGTTCACCATGGACAGGAAAGCCAGGTTGTGCCTCACCTGTTCACTGCTCTGCCCTGGTATACAGTTGGCATCCAGTAGATACTTTTTTTTTTTTATCTATTTGTTCATTTAATATTTATTTATTTATTTTCTCACTCCGTTGCCCACACTGGAGTGCAGTGGCACAATCACTGCTCACTATAGCCTTGAACTCCTGGGCTTAAGTGATCCTCCTGCCTCAGCCTCCTGAGTAGCTGGGACTACAGGCATGCACCACTACACGGAGCTAATTTTCATAAATTTTTTTTAGAGCTGGGGTCTCACTATGTTGCCCAGGCTTGTCTTGAACTCCTGGGCTCAAGTGATCCTCTCACCTCAGCCTCCCAAAGTTTTGGGATCACAGGCATGAGCCACCGCACCTGGCCCAGTAGATATTTCTTGAGCAAACAAGGTCTCTGGCATGTAGCTAACACACAACCAAGTTAGCCGTAGTTGTTTCTGTTATTATGGAACAAGGACATCATCCCGAGTCTCACTTCAATCCCAACGTCGGACTTCTGTCAAGACTGCTCGCCACCCTGAGGGCAGAAAGGAACATGCATTCAGCAAGGAGAACAAAACATCCACGAGACCATGTCATGCCCTAATCTAATCCAAGTGTCCCCACAGTCCTAGGAGGTAGCTGAGTGGGAAGGGTGCGAGCCCATTTTATGGACTGAGAAACTGGGAGTGTCCCGGAGCCGGTTAGGGGACAGCTGGCATGAGGAGGGCCATGCTTCTGAGCCCGTGGTCTGGATCTCTCTGGGGCGGCTGGGACTCTCTGGACTCTTGTTGCCTGGGTGATTAAGGAGAAGCCCACCCCCTCCTCTGTCTGCCAGCCTGGCCTCCAGGGATCGCTAATGCTTTTCCGTAGATCCTGTTTGAGACCTTCAACGTACCCGCCCTGTACGTAGCCAACCAAGCAGTCCTTTCTATGTTCGCCTCCGGCCAAACCTCCGGTGAGTGGCCCCGTGCAAGCCCTGTTCTTTCCAGCCCACCCCCTCCCCATCCCTCCCGCTGCCTGGTGACACCCCTCGTATGGTAGGAGCCCACTCCCCTACCCCCCGACGGGTAACAAAAGGAAAGAAAGAACCACAGAACCCACACTCTCCAGCCCCTTCCCCAACCACTTCCCTTTTTACTCCTCTGGGTTAAATAATTCACTCTCAGATGTTAACAATTTGTCGAACTCATTTTTTTCTTAACAGCTTTATCGAGGTGTAATTGACTTACACTAAACTGCACGTGTTTAGGGTGCACAGTCTGATAAGTTCTGCACGTGGATACGCTCATGAAACCTTCACCACAACCATGACAATGAACATAACCACCACCCCTAAAAGTTCCCCTCAAACTCCCCACACAATGCCCCACCAGCCTGTCCCCAGACAGCCACTACTGTGTCCCTACAGATGAGTGTGCATTTGCTAGAATTCTGCGTAAGTAGAATCATAAAGTATGTACTCTTTCCATGTCTCTTTTTTTCACTTGGCATAGTTACATGGAGATTCGTCTGTGTTACTGTTTGAAGCCATCGTTCATTTTTTATCACTGAGTAGTATTCCACTGTGTGAATGCACCCTGCTTTGCTTATTCACCCACGAATGGGGCGATTATAAACAAAGCTACTGGGAAAATTCGTGTACAGTACAAGTCTTTTTATAGATACATGATTTTATTTCTTTGGGGTAAATACCTAGAAATCATTGGGTCATATGATCAGTGCATATTTAACTTTTTAAAAAATCTGCCAAACTAGTTGCCAAAGTGTTTTTTTGCATTTGTACACCATTTTGCATCCCCACCAGCCATGTGGGAGGGTTCTGATTCCGCCACATATTTGTCAACACTTGGTGTGGTTAGTCTTTTAATTTTAGCCATTCTAAAATCTAATAGGTGTGCGCTGTATCTCATTGTGGTCTGGATTCACACTCCCCTAACAACCAATGATGCTGAATGTTCTACATGTGTGTTTGCCATTCCTAGACCTGCTACAGTGAAGTATCTGTTCAAATGTTTTGCCCAGTTTTTCATGGAGTTGTTCGTCTTTTTGTGTTCTGAGGATTCTTTTTACGTCCTGGATGCAAGTGTCTCATCAGGTGTATGTTTTGCAGACATTTGCTCCCTGTCTGTGGCCTCGGTTTTCATTCCCCTCACACCGTGTCTTGCAGAGCTGAAGCTTGTAATTCCCATGAAGTCCCATTTACCAATTTGGTTTTTTTGTGCGTGAATCATACTTTTGACATCATATTTAAGAAATATATGCCAAACCAAAAGGCTTTCTGCTATATTTTCTTCTAGGAGTTTCATAGATTTTAATTTTATATTCAGTTCTATGATCCATTTTGAATAAATTTTTGTATATGCAATAAGGTATAAATGAAGTGTGTGGGGGGGAGGGGAAGATATCCTATTGTTCCCACACTATTTTTTTTTTTTTTATGAGACAGAGTCTTACTTTGTTGCCCAAGCTAGAGTGAGTGCCGTGGCGTCAGCCTAGCTCACAGCAACCTCAAACTCCTGGGCTCATGCAATCCTTCTGCCTCAGCCTCCCAAGTAGCTGGGACTACAGGCATGTGCCACCATGCCCAGCTAATTTTTTCTATATATTTTTAGTTGGCCAATTAATTTCTTTCTATTTTTAGTAGAGACGGGGTCTCGCTCTTGGTCAGGCTGGTTTCGAACTCCTGACCTTGAGCAATCCACCCGCCTCGGCCTCCCAGAGTGCTAGGATTATAGGCGTGAGCCACCACGCCCGGCCCCACACTATTTATTGAAAAGACTACCTGTTCTTCATTGAATTGCCTTTGCACATTTTTGAAAATCACTTGTCCATTTGAGTAGGTGTATTTCTGTGCTCACTATCCTGTTCCGTTAATCTGTCTAATATATTTGCCCAATCCATCTGATCTATTTGTCTATCAGTTGATGCCACATTGTCTTGATTATTGAAGCTTTATAAAAAGTCTTGTAGTGATATAATGTTAATGCTACCACCACTTTGGTCTCCTGTTTCTGAAAATGTTTGGCATGCTAGGTCATTTGCATTTCCATATGAATGTTAAAATCAGTCTCTCAATTCCTTAAAAAAAAAAAACTTCTTTGGGTTTTGATTGAAATTGATTTGAATATATAGATCAATTTGGTGAGAACTGACATCTTGAAAATACTTAGTCTTCGATCCAATGAATATGGTATATCTGTTAGATCTTCCTTTATTTTCCTTGGTAATGTTTTATAGTTTGCTGTGCATGTCTTTTGTCAGATTTATCTCTAAGTGTTTCCTACATTTTGATGCTATTGTAAATAATATTTTTATTTCAATTTCTGATTGTTGCTATCATAGAAATATAATTGATTTTTGTATATTGATAGCACTCTAACTAAACTCATTTATCAGTGCTAGTAGATTTTTTTGTAGATTTCATGGAGTTTACTACTTAGGCAATTGTATTTTTTATAAATAAAGAAAATTTTTCTTCATTATTTCCAAACTGGATGCTTTTCATTGTTTTTCCTTGCGCGGTTGCACTGGCTGGACTCCTCCTTAGTATGACAGTGAGTAGAGAAGGTGAGAACAGGCGTAATTGTCTTGTTCCTGATCTTAGAGGAAGATCATTCGGTCTTCAACATTAGCATTAGGTACTACAGTTGCTGTAGATTTTTCACAGATGTCCTTTATCAATTTGGGGAGGTTATCTTGTATTCTTAGTTTGCTAAGAGTGGTTCGTTTTTTAAATCAGGAACGTTGGATTTTGTCAAATACGTTTTCTGCATCTGTTGATGTGATGACATGGATTGTCTTTTACTTCTTTAATATGGTGCATTACATAGATTTTTGAATGGTACAGCAACCTTGCGTTCTGGAGCAAAACCTATTTGGTCATAATGTATTACCCTCTTTATATGTTGTCAGATTCACTTTGCTAAAATTTTGTTTGGAGTTTCGTATCTGTGTTGGTGAGAGATAATGGCCTACCGTTTCCTTTTCTCGTGGCGTCCTATCTCTCAGGGATGGCTGTGGATTGTTGCCTCATGTCCCGTATCTTGAAGGTAGACGTCATCCTCTCTTTTACTTGTTTCAGGTGGGAGGGGGATGCTCCCCATTCTGCATCTCAACTGGAATCGGAGTCCTCCAGGAGGACCTCGTTTAGACTCACAGTTCTGGCTTGTTAGACCTAATAGGTGAAGGGCGCCAACCACCCGGACTCCTACTCAGTCTGGATGGCTCCAGACTGCTCCAGAAGCTACTGTGTTACCCAAAGTGAGGCCCTGCATTCCCCTTACACCACATCCTTGGGACTGGCACCAAGAGAGCTAGTTTGGCTTGCCAGCTAGAATGCACACCTGCTCCACTGCACTCAGACTCTCCAGACACTCGGTGCCTGCCCGGGAATCCCAGTGTCCACATCGATGCACAGAGTTCTTTAGGGAAAAAGTGTTGAGATCATGAGATTCTTCTTCTTCTTTTACCTCTTTGGCAACTACTGCTAATTCCTGCATGTCCTGGTTTAATAAGAAAACCTGCAGGCAGGCTTCTGTCCAAAACAGTTGGCCCTTTCTTCTAGCCTAGCACACTCCCCCAGGAGGAGGAAACTTGCTCCTGAGACCCTTTGCCTTCTCTTCCAAATATTGCCCCCTCCACCTTCTCTTCTTGCAGACCCAGCACCTTGTAAGGGAGGTGACGCTGTGACACCAGCGTGTTCTCTTATCTAGGAACAACTATTGAATCTGGAGAAGGAATGACATACTTCGTGCCCATCGTTGATGGCTGTCCTTTGCATCAGTCGACCTTCCAGGTGGATGTAGCTGGCCAAGACCTAACCTTATACCTCTGTCAACTCTTGGGGGACAATGAGCACTTTTTGGTGGGCACAGGTAGGAAATTGCCATTCTTGCCCAGGTACACTAGTCCCTGGGGTGAAACATCCTTCTTTGCTTGTTCAACTTACAGCCCTCAGTGTGTAAAGCTAAGGCTACTTGACTTTTATCCAAGTTCTAAAAGCAACCCTATCTATATAGAGTGAAGTTTAGTGGGTTGATAACAAGGGCCATGATGATGATGTTGATGGTGGTGATGATGGTGATGATAGTGATGGTGGTGATGATGGTGATGGTGATGATGGTGGTGATGATGGTGATGATGGTGATGGTGGTGATGGTGATGATGGTGGTGATGGTGATGGTGGTGATGGTTATGACGATGAAGAGCTAAGCTTTATAGAGAACTTACCCTATTCGAGGTATTGGGCCAAGTAAACATTTCCCATATCTTCTATCATTGCTTCTTGATACAACCCTAATAGAAGAAACAATCATTTCCATCGCAAGAAGAGGCTTAGAAAGGTGAGGCGATTTGGCCGACAGCCCGTAAGCAGCAGATTGGCAGCTGGGATGTGAACCCAAGGGCGCCAGGCGAGGCAGTGCCTGTCCCCCTTCTCGCCCGGTTCCTGGACTAGATCCCAGCCTGCGTGACCTGCGGGGCTCCCATTCCCAGCAAGCCCATAATTCTGTGCTGGCTGTTTGGTCTTCCCAGGCAAGAGGTCTGTGTCAAAAGCAAGCAAAATTGGGACCCTAAAGAATAACAGGTATTAGAGGAAAGGTGAGGATTGACTGGGACAAAGTCAAAGCATATCATGGACACCTCACACTCAGCAAGATCTTTATGTGCCTTACTTTCTCTCATTCTTACAACAGGCCCGTGAGTGAGAATGAATCCCATTCTTGCAGAGGAGGAGAGGGAAATGTAAGAGGATAATGGAGTTGCCTAAAGCCAGGAATTTGGTAAATGGCAGAGATGGGATTTGAACCCGGATTTGTCTCGCCAAAGTCCCGGCTAGGCGAAAAAAGGAAAACTTTCAGGGAATGTAGCGTCCCAGAGCCAGGGAGAGGGAAGGGAGTGATTAACAGCCTCCACTGCTGGAGGGAAAGGGGTCAGGAAAGGACTGAAGAGTGTCCCCAGGGTCTTGGAACTTGGGGGACAGAACAGACCCAGGCGAGAGCAGGTTAGGTGGAGCGAGGAAGGTAGAAGCCAGACGTCGGTGGCTGGAGAGCAGGTGGGATTTCCAGGTGAGCAGTGCCGGGAGTTCCCTGTGGTCCATGCTCGAAAACAGTGGCCGACAAAATGTAAAACCATAACACCAAAAGACACAGCTAGGTTTAAAACCTATTGTCAGCCACCCAGAATGGGGAGGGGTAAAACCTTCCAGAGATTTCCAGGTGAGGGGCTGTGGGCAATTCCCCAGAGCAGTGGGCAGCTGTGAGCGGTCAGTGGGTAAGAGAGTTGAGTCTGACTGTCCAGCCCCTAAAACACCCAGCACGTCCAGTAGCATCTCAGCTTATAAATGCTGACCTGTCTAAGCCTTCGCATCCCAGTTCTGGAACCCCCATCCCACTCTTTTCTCCCACAAACTCGGGCCTCCACGCTCAGCCCAGATCAAGAGAAACTGGACAATGAGACGAAATAGAAACAGCAGCTGCCACGGTGCCATCCTGTCCCGGCCGCGAGGAGCTCTGGAGAACTCAGCTCTTTCCTGCCTCGTCCCACTTGGCGCTTTTCCTGTGCTCTGCAGCTGACCGGGAGTGGGTCAGGGACGTGAAGGAGAACTGCTGCTACGTGGCTTTGGACTTCGACAAGGAGATGAAGACCGACTCACCTTCCTGCCAACAGAAGTACCAGCTGCCCGACGGCCAGGAGATCACCCTGGGGCAGGAGCGTTTCCTCTGCCCCGAGGTGCTCTTCCAGACGGACCTCGTAGGTGAGTCCGCGGGAGGGGACAGAAATGAGCCCAGACAGGGCGGTGGAGCTGCGAGGAAGAAGGGACGAGGGCAGCCAGGAGCGGATTCTGGTTTGAGCAGCAAATAGGCGCCCATTTCAAAAGCTCCTCTGATATCAGCCACCACTTACTAAGCACCTACTGTATGCCTGCTGGTTTTCTGACCACTGCAGGTAAGTTATATCTTTGGATCCTTCCCCAAATCTCGCATTATCCCTTTTTTACAAAGAAGAAAACTCACTGAAGAGTAGTAAATCATTTTCAAATGTGATTAAGTCCCACACCAGACTGCACGTCTCCCCTCTCCTAATGTATCGTTTGTACTCCACCTATATACGACATAATTTGAAATATAAATATGAAGACAATTAAAACAGGAAAGTAACAACCCTAGATTGGGAGGGAGGCTTAAAAATGTGGCTGACCCAGAGATTTTAAATGAATGTTGAGTTGACTGAACTCTCCGGCAGAGCAGGAACAATGACAGACCATAGAACCCCTATTCATTGGGAAAATGACGTCTGCTGGGAAGTCATGGAAAACCAAATATTCTCTGGAAACAAATTCTTAAAGTATAATCATTTGTCACATTCACAAAGGACAAAGGGGAATTCAGCCTGGGGAAGGAGCCATGTCCCTAGGATGAGGACCTGATAAGCATGTGGCACTTGTGTGAGTTAGCTGGGTTGGTCTTAGTTTTCCCGGTTAGACTGAGCAGGGGACGACGTGGTCTTAAAAACCTGGCAGGTGCACCAAAACTATCCAGGGGATGAATGGAGAAGTAATGGAAGTTCTTCGCTCACCCAACCCCAGAATCACGACGCTCGAGGACATCCCTGCCGGCCCGTCCTCAACACCTCCTATGATTAGGTCACTGGGCAGGTTTTCCCCAGAGATGAGCACACTGAGGCACTGACAGGCGCCACCTCCCCTCCCAGAAGCTCACAGCATAGAACAGGAAATAACACAGCACACCCGTCTTTTAAGGGCTGTTCTTATTATACTTGAGCTGATCTGTGTGGTCAATTGACTCAAGGAAATAAATCAGAATTGTTTTTCAAAGGCCGCCTGAGCGAGGATGCTGCCTCTACAGAAATCTTTTCGTAAAATAACTGATACCAAGGCGTGAAACATTAATAATTGTCAGTAACATTGGAATAATTCTCTCGGATGGTAGAGGAGAATTAATATTTATTTCTTCAGTCTCGAGCAGTTGAGTCCTGCAATGGGGCTGGCAGCCCACGCACTTACCTTGTTGACACGCCAGGGGCCTCGCGGTGCTAACGTTGCCCGCTGCCCCGCTGCACTCGGAGCCACCTGAGACCGGGGGTGGGGGAGTCCCACCAGCCCAGCACCCTCAGGGGGAAGGAGGAGCCGGGGCACAGCCTGCCTCTGGCCTCCAAAGTTCTTTATCTGTCTGCCCATCCCAACAGGGAAAAACACCCTTGGCATCCACATGATAGCCTTCCGCAGTGTCACCTCCTGCAGGCCCGCCCTCTGGAACATCCTCTTCAATCACGTGCTATTGTCTGGAGGGACTGGCTCCTGCACTGGCCTGTGCTCCCGGATGCAGAGAGAACTATCTGGCCTGGTGTCCCCTGAATTCACTGTGAAGGTAAGGTTCTGCCAACCCCTCCTCCGGGGCTTCCCCAGTTCATTCCACAGATATTTCTAGAATGCCTCGGATGTGCTCGGCATGGTTCCTGGCGCTTGGGAAGCATCAATAAACAAAAGGGTCAACAATCCTTGGGGTGTTGGTTCTCGTGGGGGGAGGAAGCAGTAAGCCGTACAGGTGAACACGACGTGGCGGTGAGGCCACGTGGGAGGGGGTGGGAGCCGAGGGGGAGGCGCAGCCAAGGAGGGAGGGGGCGGGGTTGGGGTGCTCAGTGCAGGGTGCTCAGAGTGGGTCTTGTCCAGCAGGTGGCAGTGGGTACATTCTTGGGGTGAGGGTGAGCGGGGTGGATGTCTGGGGAAGTGCGTCCAGGCAGGGCAACAGCCGTGCGGGGCCCAGGGCCTTGCTTCCTGGAGGAAGGGCAAGGAAGGGCTGCTGGGGCGGCTTGAGCGAGGGCGGAGAAGCTGCGTGAGGTGGAGCCTCTCGGAAGGTTGGAGCAGCGAGGGACACGATGCAGGCGGGCCCTGGAGGACAGCTCGGAGCACGGCTGGCAGGAGGTTGGGACCGTCTGGATGTGGCTGGCTGGGGACAGGAGGGACGGGGCCACCCACCCACTCCCAGCTGAGCTCAGCAGCTGCCCCAGTCTCTTCTGGGTAACTAACAGTGTTCTTCGCACCTTGGGGGGCTCTGCACCGAGAGCTGTCCCCCACATGCGCTCCCCTTCTCTGGCCTGCTCTCCGCCTGCCTCGGCCACTGCTGGCTTTCCGGGGGCAGGAGCTGCACGGCGTCCCTTGTCCAGCCAGATCTGAATCCTTCTCGTCTCACCAGCTGGCCCTCGAGCTGGCTGCAAACTCCGTTGACCAACCTCATGGTGCTCTGTGGCGTGATCTGCTGCTGCTGGCCGGATAGACCCCTGCCTCCTCAGCCTGCCGGCCACAGTCCTGCGCCGCCCTGTGCAGCCCACATGGGGGTGGGGGAAGAGCAGCCATCCCAGGGCTTCTCTCCCCATCTCTAGACCTGTCTCATTGCCATTGTCTCCTCTGCTTCTGCCACCCAGCTCTGGAGGGGACACTCTGCAAGGCGACTTCCCCCAGCGTCCAGAGGCAGGAGGCACCGACTCGCTCCCTTTGCCCCCAGAACCTCAGACTTCTCCGGAGGATTCTTTCACCCACCACCCTCAGCCCACCTGGGGTTTCAGGCCGGCTGCAGGCAGGGCCCTCCCAGAGAGAACTCTCTGGCGAGCATTCTTGATGCATCCTCTGGCCCTGCCCAGACTCCCCACCTGCCTGGCGGTGTTCCCGACTCTTCCCTCCTACTCCTTACAGTGTCCACTGCATTTGCAGACCAGGGTGACACTTGAAAGTGACCACACAGCAATGATCCTGCTCCAGAGCCACAGGGAAGAGTCAGGAATCGTATGGACAAATGCATCAGCTGGTGTCACACAAAAATGTTCTCCCAGTGCTTCCCCTCCCTCAGCCTTCAGCCCTCTTTATATCTGTCATAAAAATCCATGTACTACTGGGAAACTATTATCCATTTCCTTCCTGCCTAAGTCTGCAGCCCTCACGGTATCACCTTACCTAACACCACAAGCATTTATATAATGTTAGAAAATTGTCACCCCTCCCATCCTCCCTCTCCGAGTCTTCAGCTCTCGTCGCCTATTCTGTTTCTGGTTTTCCTCCACACGGCTCCCAGATCTCTCAAGGCTTTTATGCGTCATGAACTTTTGCTAAATCGGAGTGGAAGGCCACTGTTTAGCCCAGTACGGAAAACGAATTAGAACGGAATAGCGTACTTCTGTAAGTTTCTTGACCACATCGCAAAGGGGATCTCTTGGGCCATCTTTGTCCTGCCAGCACGTGGCTGGGCGTGTTTTGGTCCAAGCCCTTCCATCCTTCTGAGTCTTCAAGGGGTACCCTCCACTGCCCCTACCTGCCCCAGTAAAACCTGCTTTATATGAAGCCCGATGCTAACACCCGTTTCCTGTAACTTTCTTGTGACTTAGCTCTTCTCTGCCTACCTTCTCTCCTGTCCAACCCATTTCTGGAAGGGGTAGGGAGGGGGATCCACCTGTAACCATCCATAAAGCTCATTAAATTGTTCGCCTAAATAAGGGAAGATTTCTCTCCCTCAGATGAGCCCATCCGCCTTGAAAGAACAGTGCATTCCAATGGGGCCAACTTTTCAAATAATTGTTTCTCCCAACAACCTAAACCACACTGTGATGAATGTTCTTGAGCAAAAATTGTGGCCATTATATCCTCTTATCTCTTTAGAGTAGTCCCCCCACCCCGCCTTAGCATCCATTTCTAGATGTGGATTTTCAGAGCCAGAAATGCACGCACAGTTCGAGGCTTTTTGAACATCGGGGCAGGTTGCCCGTGGAAACATCCAGCCTCTCATCACGTCTTCGTGGGGGCGAGACGGCTCCAGACCCCCGCCCACGCCAGCATCTTTAAATCCGTTTTGCCAACCTGAGAAATGGGGGCGGGGGGGATGTTTGTTGTTCTTTTCTCTTTTTCTTTAAAACATATTTTGAAGAAAAGCTAGAACAGAGGCTCCCGGGCGCCTGGCGTCGGCTGCTTCTCCACCTCATGTACGGACCCTGCACATGCTTTCCCCCCCTTCTGACTCTTCCTTTCTATTTTTCTTAAAATTGTAGTGACAAATCTCTTGATCAATACCAGCAAGCAGTTTCCAAGCCAAGCACAGTTCTGTGGTGCAACAGAGCTGGTGGGCTCTGGGCCAGGCGTCTGAGAACCGTCTGCCCCCCCGGCCCTGGAGCTTGGATTTTCCAAATCCCAGTTCAGAGCTGTGTCCCTGCGGATCACTGAGTGGTGTGTCTGCCTCCCTGCGTCTCAGAATGACGCACACATTCTGCTATTACATACCTAGCACCTTAAGAAAAGTGAGTGAACAGGCAAGAACAACAACGGTCTGACCTTGAGCAAGTGACCTTAACCTTCCCGAACCTCTGCGCCCCCTCGGGACAAACGGGTGTGGAGAGATTCGCCTCCTCCCAGCCCAGAGGTGACCTGACTTGGTGTGAGAAACGCTGCTCTCTCTCCTAGAATGGAAGCCGAAAGAAATATATACTTACAGATTTTGGCATAAAAAGAAGAGCCAAGCAGAAGTGAGAGAAGGCCTTCAAAGCTCCACAACACAATGCAGAAGGAATTTCTCCGGGGTAGTTGATTATCGGCCATTGATTGATTTTGCTTAGCTGTGTTTTCTAATTTGTCTTCAAAATACATATGCCTTATGCATATTCATTATATATGTATAAAATGTGTCATATTTTTTTTAAATGCCAAGGGTACGAGTCCTCTGTGCTCCTGTTCATTTCATCTGCTAGTTTAAAGCCACAGGAAGTAGTTACAGACTGTTCTACACCTCTAATGGCAAATAATAAACTGTGTTTGCCAGGGGGGGAAGCAACTGTCCATGAAGTTCTCTCAGGGTGGACATTTTGCCACCCCAGTTTAGAGCAGCATTTTGATCTCGGTTTCTTCCCCCTTCCCCACCCCCACCCCTCCTTCCCCTCCCCTCCCCTCCCCCTCCCTCCCCTCCCCTCCCCTCCTCCACTCTCCTCTGCCCTCTGCCTCCTCAACCCCATCCAGGTGTCCGCCTGCCAGTATTCCGCCTACAGCGCTTGGGTGGGCGGTTCCATCCTGTGCTCGCTGTCTAGCTTCAAAGACATGTGGGTCACCAGAAATGAGTATGAGGACATGGGCTCCTCTATCATCGGTAGAAGGAGCTTCTGATTTGCGGCTTTGTGGACCCCGTGGCCTGTGCCGTCAACACCAGCTCCAGGCTGAGCCTCAGCTCGCAACCTGATCAGAGCTGAGGACCGACTCAGACACGAGTGCCCTTCCAACCCCCAGGTTCAATAAAAAGATCAATAAAGGACGGACTCTGCCTCTTTGTCTGGGCAGGGCTGGCGGCGGCTTACGACACTGGCCACACGGCATCACAGGACCCTCGAGGCATCAGCGCAGGGCAGGGAGGGGGCGGGGATTCCCACCCTTTCCTGTGTGCTGGTTAGCAGGGCTGTGCTATGCTGCAGTAACAAACATCCCCCAAATCTCAGTGTCATAAAACAAAAGTGTCCTTCTCACTCATGCCATGTGTCCACGGAAGGTGGACCAGGTGCCCTGTCCTGCACCATCCGCACTCAGAATCCGCTGACGGAGCAGACGCCACCTGGAACTTTGTCATTCACTGTGGACGAGCGTAAGAGTGCCCTGGTGGGTCTTACATTGGCAACTAAATGTGTCAGCCCAAAAGGGACACGTGGTACATCTCACAGTTAATTAGCCAGAACGAGTCACACGGCCCCACCCAGCCACACGTGGCCAGGAAGTGCCATCTTGCCACGGGCCCAACGCACCCACGTGGGCAGAAGGTGTGGCTGTTCTAGCTGCGCGAAAGCACCGCTGGGGGTGCCCTGAGCACCACCGTGCAAAGGCATAGTGTCTTGCAGTTAATTCTCTCCCAGTGACGTGAGGTTGGTTCTACGAAAGCCGATCTCAAGACGCAGGGACCAAAGATAAGAGAGGTCAGTTAACTGGATGGAGGTTAGTTAGGTAGTAACAGGGAGTTTGAATCCATAAATAACATCTAGTGAGAGTGCCGGGGATAAGAACAGAGAGAACTAAGGAGAGAAAGTAACCAAACAACAGAGAAGTCCCCCAAACTGTTTTTGGGGCGGAGAGGCCGGAGGCAGCCTCGCAGAGTAATGGAAGATTCCCGCATGCAGACCCTGTCTCATGAAATGTCAGAATATTGAAAATAAAGAATAAATTCTGGAGGCTTTGAGAAAAAAACAACAAAAACAGGTTAACTATAAAGTAGGGTCACCAGAAAAAAATCCAGATGCCTAGTTAAATTTGAATTTCAGCAGTATAACAAATAAATGTGCAGAATAAGCACGCCAATACGGCGTGAGTCTTCACTTGCTAAATATGACAGCCCGGCTACAAAGGAAAGAGACTCCAGTTGTATCGGAGTTCTCGACTGCAGAATCGTAGTAGAAGACAAGGGAGTAACACCATGAAGATGAGAAGAAGGATTATTTTGAACTTAAAATCCCATACCTAGTGCAACAGGTTGAAATGTTAGGAAAAAAATTATTTCAGGACAAGCAAAGAGTCCAGAAACTATCTACAAGTTATCTCTAAAAAAATAGATCAAAGACTATCTGTAAGATGAATAAACAAACAAACCTAGGAAAATAAACAGGAGCGAGTAAAGAAGCCAGACCAAACTCAGAGTTAAATCTGAGTAATTATTAATGCAGAATTTTATTAAAAAATTAATAACGCTATGGAACAAAAATCTCAGATGATCTCAAAATTGGGGGTGAGGCAGGTGAGAGAGGAGGGAATGAGGAAGGAAGTGAAATCATGGAAAATACAGGCATTGATGAACTGTAGACACTGAAAGGAAAGAGCAAGTTAGATGTGTCATTTCTCATTAAGGACAGAGGGACAGTGCCCCACGCAGACCCAGTCTGCACCCCCAGGTTCTGCTCTGACTTTCCTCAGGGTGAAATGTTGGCCCACACGATCTTCCTGGACCTGCCACCTGGCCCAGGTGACTCAGAGAGGGGAAGGTACCATTCTAGCAGCCACTGCTGTATTCCAAAGTAACATTTTTTAATCAACAGAATGTCATTACAGTTGTCAAACATTGGGTTTTTCCCCCTAGTCATTGGACGTTTCTAAAATTTTTTCTGGCCTGAAAACAAGTATCATTATTTTAATAAACTTGGAAATGTTGGCAAAGTTGCTTGCCATTATCATTCCGTTAGCCACTCACCAGGACAGTGCAGACAATAAACCTCTCACTCCGCTGACCTGCGGGCTGAAGACCACACAGACATTCATCTTCTTGATAAGTAATTTCACTTCCGATAGTGGTAGTCAACCACTTCGGTGCGGCGCTCACCGGCCGCGAAGCCTTGCCCACAGCCGGCACTCACAGTCCGCACGATAGTTTGTGCTGTGCATTGATGACGAATACGTTTTGCTCTTGTGTGATGAGGAAAGCTTTAAAGCACTGAAAGCTTGTTTGACTTTACAGGCAGCTTTAGGAAAATAACTATAATAACTCCTACTAAGGACTTGTTAAAAGGTCACAGATTCGTAGTAACTTATTAGCTGAACGTACACACTGCAACTGCAGAGATAAAAGCTGTAAACGTAAAAGCTTTTGGCTGTCGACTATAGTCGGCGCTCGTACCGAAGTGGTTAAATATATAAATCAGGATACTTTTAAGGTGGCAAACCTCTACGTAAGGCATTTGTTACTTACCAGTGGACAACAGACTCTAAATGACAGGAGCGTAATCTAAAATGTTGATATTCCAAATTTTGTACCATATGCATTAAGCTGTAAATTTTTTAAAAAAACAACTTAAGTGTAACTGATGGGAAAATAGCAATGCATGGGACATTTATAAAATGAAATTACATAATTTATAAAAACATAAAAGAACTATGGTGCTTGGTAAAACTGAAGAATAGAAAAAGAAAAGTAAAATGAAATTACGAAAGAAATTAGTGGAAGAGAATATGCCAGAAAAGCGAGAACAAAGATAAGTAGATGTGAAATAAATAGAATCGAAGCAAAATCATTTAAAAACATCAGCGAGATTTCATTTGTGAAGGGGAGAGGCCAACCCTTGAGAACGTGCGTCATGAATCTTCGCCGTTTGGGTGCAGAAGCTGCAGAACACAGCAGGCAAAGGGAGCAATTACCTGGAACCTACGGGAACTCCTTCAAATTGGGATGAACATGCCCAAATGAAACCGTTCCTACTTGCCCTCCCGCCAATGCCCTGCTCCCCCATCATGTCCTGTGTCATGCGCAGCAAGGCCATCCGCTCTCTCTGCTGCTCAGCCAGACCCTCAAGGTGATTCTTGACACTACTTCATGGCCCAGATAAAATTTTAGCAAATCTGATTGATTCTCCCTTCAAACTATATCCAGAATCCAACCATGTCACCAAGCTGTGCCATCCCTTAGGCAACGCACCATCGCCTCTGCCGGGGGTTGCAGCAGCCTCCAGTGGGCACCTTGCTTCCGCCGGGTGGCCGAGTGGGCTGTAGAACACAAGCGAGATCACATCGCTCCCGGGCTGAATCCCCAGCGGACCCACAGTGCGGTTCGCTCGCAAGGCCAGGACAGCTGCCATCAGGAAACCGGAATGCAAGTGCTGGCGAGGACCTGGAGACGCCGGAGCCCTCGTGCACTGCTGGTGGGAATGTAAAATGGTGCAGCCCCCGTGGAAAACAGCGTGGTGGTTCCTCAAAAAATTAAACATAGAATTGCCGTATGATTCAGCATTTCCACTTCTGGGTATGTACCCGAAAGAACTGCATGCAGGGTCTCCAAGAGATATTTGTACAATAACAACAAACAATAATGAGACTCCCCTGCCCTACCAAAAGCACAACTTGCTTTATGCCAGCCCTAAGTGCCCCACATAGGCCACCTCCCTCAGTCCTCACCCCGAGGACGGCAGAAGAGGCGACATGGTTACCCCGTTCCAGGGAACACAAGGGGAAACACTCAAGGCCACACGGCCGAGCAAGTGGGAAGCAGGGGCTCGGTCCTGGGCTGCTCCCGGTAGTGGCCGGGGGCATCTGGACGGTGACAGACCAGGGTGAGCGACAGCCCAGCTTGCTGGCGGCTGGGCGGGAAGAGCAGGGTGAGATGAGGGCTGTTGGCTTGGCTGGAAGCAGTTGTTAGGAAAAGGATCCATGTTTGTATCCCAGTAAGTTAAGAGTCCTCAGTAATTGGCATGCACACGTGCCCAGAAACCTGGTTTCTCCAAAGGAGAGTGATTATCGGCATTCAGCAAGAGATTTACACTAACCACTCCACGGTGAGTTTCTTCTATTAAATACACAACAATTAGTGATCTTAATAGTCCATTATGCTTAATCAGATGCCAAAAATTGCTTCATTAAAAGCCAATTGAGAGGTTTGGGTAAATAACCATAAACCCAACCCCCCATGGCTTCTCCGTTCCGGAGAGCTGATCTCCCACTTGGCTGAGTTTCCAACCCCAGCCCAAGGTGTAGCCGCCCAGGGGCAGCCCAGACCCCAGGGATAATCATTGCTCCAGAGGTCATCTTGACTCAGATCTCAGATTTGGGGGCTCATTGTGCCCCTGTACCGCAGCAGGGAAGGAGGGTGTAGAAAGGCTTGCTGGGGCCTGTCACCCCAGGGCTTCCTGACCCGACTGTGGTTTCAGCACGGCACCCTCTCCGCAGAGAATGCACCGTAGCGCTGGGCACAAACTCTGGTGCCAGCCCGGCCTGTACCTGTGCACGTCCGTGCTGGCTGCCCAGAAGCACAGAGGCAAGGCCACAGGTGACCCAGGGCTACATGGGCTGACAGCACCAACCCCGGTGCCTGGACGAGTAGACACATGAGCAAGGGACTGAGCACAGCAGCTTCCTCTGTGTCCGAGGGAAGGAAGCAGCGAGTGAGCGGGGCAGTGAGCCAGAGCCGCTGTGATGCCCATGCGCACCTGTGCTCAGACCAGCCCAGGACTGGGAGGCTCTGCCGCCCTGGGTCGTTGGGCACCTGCGGGGCCTGGCTCTCTCCCCGTCGGGGCAGCCCCAGCCCCACTCCTCTCTGGGCTCCCTGGGCCTCCCCATGGCCTGCTGTCCCCCTCCTCCATTCGTGCCTGTCTCCAGTGCTTCTGGGGAGAACGTCCTGCTCGCCTGGGACCCTGGGCCTCAGTACAATGCCACACCCTCAGCCCAGCCACGGGAGGCCAAAAGGGCCTGAGCTCTTGGGAGCAGCAGCTTCCCCTCCTACAAGATGACGGCTGCAGGATGTGGCTCGTCCCTCTGGACACAACCGGATCTCTCTTGAGCGAAGCGGCAAACTCGGGGCGGGCGGATCTCTGAAAGGCCACCCCTCGCGAGCCAGCAGGCCGTGCTGAGAGAAGACAGGGAACCCAGAGGCCTGGGCTCTGCACCCAGCCCGGTCACTCTGGCCATTCTAAGATCCACACCCACTGCCGGGACACAGCTCCCGCGGTTCCCTGAGCCACCCTTCGGGGGTCAAGACACAAATACGTGGCAGAGGGGAGCCCCTGTCCCACAGGATCCGAGAGCAGAGAGCACAAAGCAGCTGCCACGACACAGAAGCATCTTAAAATCTCGTGTCTTCTCTTTAAAATGCGTGCAGATTAATCATCGCTCCACAACACAGCTGTCTGTTTCACAGTGAAGTGTTTTAAAGCGCTCACCAATTCAATCATCTAACTCTTCCCCTGAAAGAAGGGTTGGAAGGGATTGATGTTCCAGGAAACTGTGCCCCATTGTCCTGTGAGTTCAGGCGTCTGGCTTCTGCCAGGTGCCCCCAGTGAAGCGTCTCCCCATCTGGGCACAGCAAGGATGCAGGGTCTCCGCATGGCCCCTCCAACTCAGACACACAATGACTGACGTCTAATTATGCTCATTGTATGGTTTCAAACCCCAAATCAGGCAGAGGTTTTTGTGCTGGTGCAGCGGGCAGAGAGATGGGGCAATGTCGTTTGGAATTGCAGGGGCGTTTGTTTGGGAGTTTGGGGGAACAACTGGCAGCAGATTGGAAGTCCGGGCAGCCTGGAATATCCGGGGCGAGTCTGCACGATCGCTGCCTTTCTCCTCGCTTCTCTCCTTGTTCCGGAACACGGCGGGGCTCAGGGAGCAGCCTCCGTCTGCCCACACTGTTGGAGAAAGTTCTCAGCGGCACATTCTTGAGGTCATGTTTTCGGAGACCTACAATTACTCTGAATGGAGCAGCCTGCCCCCCGCCCCGCCCTCCAGAAAGACAAAGCGGCCGCTCTGGCCACGCGAGCAGGCTCTACCGTGCCAGCTGTGCCCAAGCCGGGCCGAGCACGAGCCGCCTGGGGCTAGCGGCCCAGCTGAAGCCTTTCTTTCTTTTGCGAGGGGCTGATTGGGCCCTGAACGAGGGTGCAGTGAGCTCCCGGAGAAGCGGATGCAACATTAAGGCACATTTTACCAAGAGGATTAATTGCAGACCGCCAGCTTGTTCCTCCTCGGCACTTGCGCACGGTTTTCTGTGAGGCGGAAACTTCTTCCTCCTCCCGCCAGGGCCGGCGCTGCAGAGGTGAGGGGGGCGCTGGGCAGTGAGGGGCCCTCGTGGGAGGGGAGCCGTGAGACCCCTGGGCCCACGGCGCAGAGACGGGGCACTGGGTCGGGAGCACTGTGCAAGGAGCATCAGGCTAAGGAGCATCAGGCCACGGTCGTGGACGCAGACAGCCCCGGCTGGGAGCACTCACTGCCCCAGGAGCACCAGGTTGGGAGCACCGAGGGGCGTTTGCGAGGCTGGAGCTCTTTCCCGTGGGCCCTCGTGGGGCCAGGCCTGCTGCTCCACCTCGCAGCCCTTGGTCTGGGTGTCCGAGGAAGCCTTGGTCCTGCCAGGCAACAGGCTCGGCTGAGACAGCACAGCCCCACGGCCCCACGGCCCCACGGCCCCACGGCCCCAGTCCCAGCCGGTGGACGGTGGGGGCAGGAAGTCAGTGCTGCCGGCCTGGTTCAGCATGCCTGGCCCCGTGGGGCTCTTCTGGGCTGTGCTGCTGCGGCCGCCGTGTTGCGTTTTGCCATCACAGGTTAAGAGCAAGGCGGTGCGGCAAGGCTGACTGTATCCCAATCTCGCCAACTTTTGGTTCCAGGACGTATTACTGCATAGCAGATTGCCCACAAACTTAGCAGCTGGAAATGTCTGTTAGTCACAGTTTCGGTGGGTCTGAATTCTGGGCAGCAGTGAGGGTCTCTGCCAAGGAGGATTCCGAGCCCCGAAGGCTGGCGGGACCCGCGGGTGGGGAGCCCGGATTGCCACACGGAAGGCAGGCTGCTGACGTCTGGGAGCAGAGATTTGGGGGTCTCGTGTCCCAGCAGTGAAGCTGCCCTGACAGACCTGCTATGTCCCCTCCTCCAGGAAGCCTCTGAGACTGCCCCCATGGTGGGCAGGGGGTGAGAGTCTCCCTGATCTCTGCCCTCAGTGCAGGTGTCAGGTACCAGGTAACAGGCACCAGGCCTCGCTGTGGCCCTTCTTTGGGAAGCAGCTGTGGTGCAGACTGCAAGCAGCACAGCACGGAGCCCAGCCTCCGCAGGCCTGGGTCTGGCTCTTGGCCCTGCCACATGCTTGTCCTTTGAGCCTCAGGTTCCCCATCTGTGAAACGTGCAGGAGGGTCCCTTTGGTGAGGGTCCATGCAGTGACAGGTGTGAGAGGCGGGTTGTCACCTGCCCAGCACTGCTAATGCAGGGATGAGGGAGCAGAGCCCACACCTGATCCTGCCTCTGCCTGTGGAGGCATCATCCACGTGTGCTTTCTGGCACCTGCACCCCTGCAGGGGTCTCTCCCTCCGCAGTGAGCCTCCCACTGGAGGCTTGGCCCCTCCCGCAGCCCCTGTGGTTTGGCACCGGCCAGTAGATGTCGCCCTGACACAGGTTGGCGGGTCGGGCCCCTGGTCCTGTGAAGCTGGTGACGTCACCCACCAGGTTCTGCAAAGGGGCAGTCAGCCTGTGCCCCACAGCCCCGAGGAGGGGTGGGTCTGTGTGCGCTCCTGCATTTGGGACGGAGGGGGCTGCCCTCGCACATCCCTGTCGGACACCCTGAGGTCAGAGCACAGGAAGGGGCGTGGAGAAGAGTAGGGGCTCAGCACACAGGACACCCCCAGGGTACCAGCCCTGCCGCTTGGGCAGGAGGCTCGGCCTTGCCAGGGCTGGGTCTCCCGGGCCTGCAGTGAGGACCCGCAGGGAAGGATGCTGGGCAGCGTGCCGTGGCTGCTGTTGTCCCCTGGCATGCAGCAAACCTTGGTGAGCGCCTACTAAGCACCGGGTGCTCCGCTCAGCCCAGAGCTGGGGGAGATGCTGCCACTCTGCCAGCGCGTAAGCCTAACTGGAAGACACTGGCACAGTGGCTGCAGTGTGGCGTGGCTGGAACACGGCCCCGGGAGCGGGGCTCAGATTCCACCAGCGGCTCGTGCCCAGCCCTGCAGCAGGTGTGGTGTGTCTCCAGCACTTCGGATTCCCTCCGCCCTGCCCGGACCAGTAAAATCTTGTCATTTGAACTGTTTCAGGGTAAATTCTTGTTCCGTTGAGGACCCTGGTGGAGGCAGCAAGTGGAGCCAGTCACGTTTGCATTTCACGACGACTTCTCACCCCCGCCTTGAGGTCCGGAGATACAGGGAAGCTGTGTCGCGAGCCATTGAGGGTGTTTGTCCTGCTTTCTGGGCCTGGTCAGTGTTTCAGGAACAGGACACAGGAAGGACACAAACCAGCAAGTTCAGCACACTCTGCTGCCCAGAATGTCCCTGTAGCTTGAGATTTTCCTCCAAAATGAGCAGGGGAGAGTTGCTTGCTTCCCCGAACACTGGACATCATTCATTTTCTAGTAGGAAACCCCACAGCCCACACCCTCCTGCCTGGCCCTGGCCCTGGCCCAGTCGCAGGCCCCATCGTCTGCCACCCAGCAGAAGCCCTGACCACGTGGTGGGCGAGGGCTGGGCACCAGGGGTGGGAGGGCTCACCCAGTAAGGCAGACCGAGCTCCGGAGCAGCCTGCGAATCATTTCTGGCGTCCCCGTGTCCAAACCTGGGCCACTCTGCAACCTGGAGCACAGGTACTTCCAGTGTGATGGTCCGAAGCCGGGAGCCCTTTCTGAATAGAGAAGGCGGGAATTCTGCCACAGGCCAGGGAGCAGCCATCCCGCCTTTGACCCGTGGCTTCTCGTGCTGAGAGGCAGGACGCTCAGGCACCTGAGCCCCTGGACCCTCGGCTTTCCCACCTGCAAGCTGGGGACGAGGTCAAGAGGTCAAGCCTGTAGAACTCCCAGCAGGGCCTCTGATTCTTGGGGAGAGTCTGGGGGGAGGGGAGGTCAGTATGTGGGTTTCTTTCCTTCCCCTTCTCTGGGAGAGAGAAGCCACCTGTCCCAGTTAGCAATCCCCGAGGCTCACACGGGCCCCCGGCGGTGAGCCAGCGGCAATGACGATGATGATGGCAAAGCTTCATGATGCAGGCTCTGACTTTATCTGTTGTGTGATTCCGGGCGGGGCAGACACTCGGGCTGGAGCCGGGAGGAGGCGGCTCTCTCCGCATTTGTGCTGGTGGTGCTGAACCCGTCCATCGCGCCTCAGCACTGCCAGCGAAGGCACAGCAACATCCACGAGGACAGGAGGGACAGACGGGTGGTGGGAGGAGGCCCGGGCTGGCCTGGCTGTTGGGGCCATGAGCACAAGTCACTCCCACCCTGATCCCCGGGCACCCGGGGCAGGTCTGGGGCCTCCTTGGGACTCAGTTTCCCCAGGTACAAGTGAGGCCGACAGACTTGATCTCTAAGACCTCATTCTGCATTCACACTGTGTCTCTACGAGACTTAGGAGTCAGGCACAAAAACCCAAAGGCGGTGTGGCTGCATTTGGCAGGTAGGAGCAAGCCCTGTTGGGCAAGGCTGGGGGGCAGCCAAGGCTGGGGAGTCAGCACCTCCCCCAGGGTGCAGGGCACTGTCTCCCCAGTCCAGCCCAGCCCTATGGAGAGCAGGACAGAACCGTAAATTGGTACAGAGTCTGAGAGGACGATAGTGAGGTCAGGTCCAAGGAGGACCATGTGGAGGGTGGGAAATACCAGGGATTGGACAGGGCTGTCCCCGGTCCCAGAGATGCTCTGTCCGGGGCACGTGGCAGGGTCCAGCCATCCAGATCACGAGCCTGTTCAGCCAGGGCCAGCCCAGGGCATGGGGATGCGGGGCAGACTGGCCTCGTGGAAGCCCAAACCGCGGTTCTCTGAGACGTCTGCGGATGGACAATGAATGAATGCGTGAGATGCTGCGACTGAAGCCATCTCAGCAGGAAGACAGAGTCTGGAGTGGGGCGAGGGCCGGGCAAGGCTCCATGTCATGGTGTCATCATGTAAACTAGGAAATGACACCCCTGAAAGACACCATGCTCCCCCCATTGGAAAACAGTCATCAGTTTGCCCAAAGCCTCGGTGACAGCAGTGTCACTGTGCAACACACAAGCCTCACGATCATCTTCAGGCGGCCTCCTTCTCGGGCTGTCCTCAAGTTGCCAGTCCTGTCTTTCCAGAGAGAAAAGCCGAAAAGGCTGGAAGGAGGCCGGGCCAAGGCCGGGCCACGTCTGCTCAGCTGGGCCGGCCAGGGCCTGCTGGATGCCGAGCAGCTGCCTCTGGCCTCCAGCTGGGCCTCAGCCCAGGACAGCAGAGGCCAAGCCTCCTGCCTCGGCCCTGGCTGGGACGGCCAGACACAGGCCCTGCAAAGGCCTCTCCCTGCCCCAGCCGGGCCTGGCTGGGACACAGAGCTTTGGGCCTCCCAGATTAGAGAGCCTGAGCCAGCGGGGACCCCAGGCCAGGAAGGAGGCTCAGGAAAGGCAGTGAGTGGGTGGCACATGTGGGTGGAGAGAGAGGCATGTCTGCCCAGAGCCATCGCTCGGCCCTGCCATGTCCAGGCGGCATAGCCTTGTACTTAGCTTCTGACCTGTGTCCTCACTGGTGGACTGGGGACAACAGGACCACCCTGCCAGGCTGCAGGAATGAGGGACACATATATAGAATGTGCACCATGGTGGCCCTTGGCCATAGCAGCTCTCGCTGTCACGGCAGGGTCCAGGTCTCGGGCACAGCGCTGTGACGGCCCGCCAGTCCTGGAGCCCACGGCCCACCCCTGCCTGCTCTCCCGACCCCCGCCAGGGCTGGGCCTGTCCCCTCAGACCTGGGCCAGGGCAGAGAGTGACAGCTCCCTGCACCAGCTCTGACGGCTCTGCTTTTCAGACACTCAGACCACTTCAACTCCACCAGGACCTGGGTCCCCAAGATCTCCTAGCTACTGAGGACGTGGGGGCAGACGGGACAGTCTGAGCCCCGTCCGAGCCTCTCCTCCTGGTCAGCGCCATCTGCAGCCAAGAGCCGGAGGGCACTTTGTGATTCTGAACAGCTCAGCGAAGTCGGGGGCACCATCTGTCCCTGTCCGTCCATGGGGAAGCTTCGCGGCAGCAAGGCAGGGCCGTCCAGCTGTCTCTCCCTCTCCGGGGACAACCTCAACATCAGCCTGCTAAGGCCGGCGCCCTGGGGAACTTCCCAAATAACTCCAGCAGCTGCCTTGGCGCCTCTGGGGGGACCTGCAGGCTCAGATTGGTCTTTGTTTTAAAAGACAGAGGTTTTAACTATTGAAAGGGGGTGCACACACCCCCACCTCCCCAGTCTGCCTCCTCTGCTGCACTGCTGAGCCGGCTTCAGGCCAAGCCTCAGGAGGATCTCGGGCTGGGCTCCCTGCAGTCTCTGTGGCCTTGGTGGCTTTCGGCAGGGCCCCATGTGATTGGCTCAGGCGGTCCCCGACCCCCAGCAGGCGATACAGGCACGGGTGCAGGGGGACAGGCTCTTGGCAAGCTCACCCAGCTGGTCCAAACCCGCCCATGGAGTCAGACTTTCTTCTCGTCATGCTCTGGGCTCAGCTAAGATTAACCTGCAAGAACCACACTTGTGAGGCTCCCTGAGCACATTTCCTGGGAAACAGCAGCTGGGTGTGTTTATTTCTCCTTCAGTAAAGTCATCATCCTCTGTGGTCTGGAAGTCAAGCCCTTCCTCCACCTGGACGGGTGGCCTTATGTTTCGCTCTGCGACCCTCTTCCCCAGGCCCATGTGGAGACACCTGTGCTGTCCAGGTACGGCCGAGCTCGAGGTCTCCTGGGGTGAAGCAGGAGGCCCCGCAGCACCCTGGGAAGACAATGAGCATCAGCTGACACTGACGTGGCTTCTACTTGTGGACTCACTCACTGATTCACTCATTCAACCAGCACCTGCTGAGAACCCGCCACCCTCTGGGAACACGGGACCAGATGCCACGGAGCGTGGATGCAGCAGGAGCGGCAGGCAGTGTAGTCCTGGGCTGCATATTTGCTGAGTTATTTTTCAGGGGAGAAAAACAAAATTTCATATGGTTCACACCACTGTTACTTTGGTTTTTCTATTATAGTAATGAAGCCAAAGCTTATCCTAGATGAAACAATGGCTAACATTCAATGATGGCTTATTTTGTATCAGACACTGTTCTAAGAACTTGACATGCGTTGACTCTTTTAATCTATGTTAATATTATTTTAATACCTAATCTACTTCAATATATTCATCCCCATCTTACAGATGAGGAAGTTGAGGCCCAGAGAGGTTAAGCAACTTGCCCAAGATCACACAGTGGCAGAGCCCAGGCTCTCAACAATGACATTAAACCAAGCTGCTCAGGAGCTAGAGATTTCTCCTGTTTATGTCTTGTAAACCCTGTTCCCTTTTGGTTTTAAATGTAACACTGTGGAGTCTTGCAATAAAACTTATTAGGAGGACTTATATTTTTATAATAACTTCTGGGTGATACCTCTGAAAATATTGTTTTTTCTTCTGTCCTTAATCCTCCTGAGTTTACTCTCCAAAGACCTGGGATCGATCTCCTCTTACCCTGGTGTTTGCAATGCACAGAGCAGGCTCCAGGCTCCCTCCTCCAGAGAACCTCCAAACCGCAAGGTCTGGAAACACCCACTCACCCAAAGGGCCAAAGTGACAAGCAAAGAATCTCCACGGTTCCCAGCCCAGCCGCACCTGAACTGCATCACCCCCCACCCACCTCCTTCCCACCTGGGAAAGCTGACTGTCCGAAACCCCCTCCACTGGGAAGGGGCAGTTCCAAATGCACAGCAGTGCTGCCATGTTCAAGCATGAGCTGAATTCCCTTTATTTAAACTGGATTCCTCATCTTCTTACACCCCCAGTCTCGCCGATAACTAACGAGAGCTCCATCTGGTCCACCCTAGGAATCTCTCTCTGGCAAATACTAAGTCAGGTCGAAGCCAGACTCGCTGTCAGTGTCATGTCCCCTCCCTCAGGTCTGACCTTCTCCTTGCTCAGGGTACCTACCGGCTCATCCGTGTCCTACAATAATCCTGGAGTGGGAAAAGCACAGGCCAGGGGGGCAGAGCTGCTGGGGATCTGGTTCCAGAACTCAGGACTTGCAACCCTACCACGTGCTCAGGCAGGTGTGCCGGGCGGTGGGGAGGGAGGTTGCCCAGGGAGCAAGGGCAGGGGCAGGCTGGCTGCAGGAGGTCGGTGGCTGCGCACAGCCTCCCCAGACCTCCCCGGAACAAGGCAGAGTCGAGGTTGGGTGGAGGGGGGGGCACAGGATGGACAGGTGAGAGATTTGACAGAGTCAGAGAGCTGACAATAAATCAATAATCTGATGGATGGATGGATGGGTAGATAGATAGATGATGGATGGACAGATGGACAGGTGGATAAATAGATTAATGATGGATAGATGGAAGGATAGATAGATGATAGGTGGATGGATGGATGGATAGATAGTAGATGATGGATGAATAGATAGATAGGGATGACAGATGAATGAATGGATGGATAGGTAGATAACAGACAGACAGATGGATGAGTGGATAGATAGATGAGAGGTAAATAGACAGACAGGAGACATGCTAGGAGACAGATAGGGAAGCTGTGCAGGGACCACCCTGGCCCCAGGCCCCTCCTCCCACCACTGCTCTTTCTGCAGACTCGGATGTTCTTGCCGCGCTTCCCCAGGGCGAAGCTTGTCCCCAGAACTGTGATGATGAGGCACCTTCCATCTGGAAGACTTGTGCTCACTGATGATCATTCCCTCCCGCCCAGGCTGGGACTCACGGTGAGCAGGAGCTAAGCAGACAAGTCCCACCCCAGGTGTCTGTGTGGCGGCTGCCCTGCCCGGGGTCTAGGCTGCCCAGGGCCGGGATTGGGGACAGGTCACGCCAGAATGGCATCTGCCAACTGCTCTTGTCCCAGCTCGACTGCTGTGTGACCTGGGACTGATGTCCAACCTCTCTGAACCTCAGCCCTCCCATTGGAACATTGGGCAACACCACTGTTCCCCAGCCACCGGCTCCCAGTGTGCCGCCAGAACAAAAGGGAACAACCGCTCTGTAAACCATTGGTGTCTAATAAATTAAGGGATGTTCATCATTACTCTCCCAAGACCAGTTATAAGAACCGTGACAGTGATGACGATGACGGTAGGGATGATGGTGGCGGTGTCAACGATGACATTAACAACATCGGTGGTATCTCCCGTTACTGACCGTACCGGTTGGTGAGGGGCTGGGCGGAGTCTGCTCTGCACCATTTCATTCCACCCACGGATGCAGGGTGTAAGTATCGGAGCTGGAACTTGGCCCTGGGGCTGCCGGTCTCCAGAACCGGGTCTTCCTTCATCACTGCACCTGTCTTCCTCCCTGTCCCAACGGCCCCAGGTCCCCGCAGCAGGCTGAAGCCCCAGCCCCAGGGAAGCCAGCCTGGAGAGCCTGCTGTCCCATCCCACCCTTCAGATTGGCTGCCTCTCCCCAGACAACCTTGCAGGCTGTGCGTGGCCACCTGCTGTGTGTGACTACTGCGCTGTCCCCTCCAGCCTCTCAGGGCCGTGGGCTACAGTCCTGGCTCCATCCTTGGGAGTGGTCCCACCTGGGGGCGACGCAGAGCCACAGAGAGCAGACAGGTGGCCAGGAGGGCGAGGGCAGAGGAGCAGACAGGAAGGGCTCTGGGGGCCACATGCACGCTTCTGCGCTGGGGGACCTTGGCTCTCATCCATGCCGGAGCATCTTCCTCCTGGTTCCGATGTTCCTAGCACCTGGGGGAAGCTTCCCCTTTGCCAGGGACCGCCCACCTCAGCCCCATGTGGAGCCTCACACCCAGGTTCCAAAGCTGCCCGCCTGGCGTGTTCTCCCAGAGGGCTGGCCGGCCACTCTGGCCCCTGGACAGCCCTGGCCTCTGGGCTGCAGCTGTGGACGCCCACTGGGAGCCGGAGTGGCAAAAGGCTGTTCTGAGACGGAGAAGCAAGTGTGACCTTGGAAGCCATGTGCTGCGGCAGCCTGGGGCAGGTGGCCGTCCTAGTGCCCTGACCCTGGTGACCTCCAGTTGGCTTCTCACCAAGCGCAGCCTCCACTTTGTGACCCTGGGCCATATCTCCCTTGCCCAGTCAGCTCCAGACCCCACAGGCCCCTGGACGGTCCCTCTGGCTCCCTGGGTCATCCCTTGTGTCCATTCCCAGAGACCAGAGGGTGCTGCGGAGTAGCCCCATCCTTCCCACTCCCAGGCTCAGGATGCTGCCTTTGGGAGGGAAGCAGAAATGACCGGCCCCTGGGTCGCAGCCCAGGCCTGGCCGCCTGCCTCGGCCGTGAGGCTGGACCCCACCACCCCCGCCACTAGGGGGGGCCTGCCCCTCACAGACCTGGACGGTGCCCTACTCTGCCGGCTCCTCCCTGCCGCTGAAGGTAGAGTGAGGTAAGGTAGAGCGGAGTCACCATGATTAATTGGTGAACATAGCTCGTCCCAGAATCGGAGAACAAATGGGTCACCCTTGGAGGTTTTACCAAGAGCATGCACATGTCACCTCTGAGGCTGCATGTGTCACCAGCCAATGGGGAGAAGCTTCCGGAAGGTGTCAGGAAGCAGTGACTGAACGAGAATCAGCCCAAGACCAAAGAATGGTGATAATGGCAGACGAAACCGCCAGGCACCGTTAGAGATGGCATTAGGGACAAAGCCAAAATATTCTCTTTGGTTTGCTGTGTCCACAGGACCCACATCTTGAACAGTCTAAACATACAGTCGGCCTTCGAACAATGCGGAGTCAGGGCCACCGACCAGCCAGCCGACCGCACAGTTGCAAATCTGCATATTCCTTTTGACTCCCTGAAAACTTAGCTGCTAAGAGCCCGCTGTTGAGCAGAAGCCTCACCGATAATACAAATAGCCGATTAACACACCCTTTGCCTATGTGGGAGGACAATGCAAAGCACCTGTCCTTAATACCCTGCCGCCAGGGTTGGGGTGTCCAGGCGTGGACTGGGCTGTAATGAGCGTGGGTAAACCTTTGCTCTGACCCCCTCAGCCCTCAGCATAGCAGGGGCCTCAAGGGCTGGAAGGGGACTTAGGGGCCATTCAGTCTGAGCCCTTAGCCAAGGCTTGAAAGCCCTTGCCACACCCCCAAGTTGCCATCCAAGTACCACTTGGTTGCCTCCAGCCACGGGCCGCTCTCTCATTCCCAAGGCAGCCACGCCATCTTGGGAGAGTTGCTGGGAGCCTGATGTGAAGGAAATAAAGTGCTCTGGGAGCGAGGTAGAGATTTCTCTTTACACATTCAGCACGAGGAAAGAAGGCACTTTAATTTTTCTAAGCATACCTATGCATGCATAAGAAAATTCTGCATTTGTTTGTTCTATTCAATAACTTCTCATAGAAGCCAACCCGTCTCCTTCTCCCGAGATCCCGGAATGAGGCCATTGCCTGAGTCTGCGTCACGGAACTGGGTGACGCCGACGGGCCCTTGCGCGGGAGTGGGCAGAGCGTCCAGTCGTGTTGGACGTGGCGGCGGGCGTTGCCCCAGACCCAGGGGCCCCGCCGGGCAATCTGGGCCGGCGGGTCCGCTCACACGCCACTATTTTGAGAAACAGGGACATCGAAAATAGAAAGGCCCTAATTCCCAGCCTGAACCGCTCCTCTCGCGGGCTGGGAAAATTCTGGGAGAAATGACTGAAATCAAAGATGTTTTGACTAGTTCTTGGTCAATAATGCCCCAAACCCAAGGCAGAGTTTTTTGTTTGAGTGTGGGGCGCGGCGGCAACGCCATTCTAAGATGGCGCCCGTATCCGGTGG
>VBSM01003154.1:481713-499363 GCA_008086735.1 Cheirogaleus medius
CCCGCCTCGGCCTCCCAGAGTGCTAGGATTACAGGCGTGAGCCACCGCGCCGGCGTGTGTTCTAGAAGTGGAACAGTCACCACGAAGCCAGCCAGTGGCAAGCGCACCAATGAAACCTGCACACTTGGGTGGCTGAGTCGCCCACTAGGATGTGCCGTGCACCACCACCCCTCCCCGGACCGTGCACCTTGCACTTCTTGTTATGCGAGGGGAGTGGCCCTCTCCCTTGTTTAAGCCAGTGCATCCCAAACTCAAGTGTACATAAGAATTCCCAGGAAAATCCAGATTCCCAGACCCAATGCCCCGAGATCCCTATTTGTGGGTCTGGGGTTGGATCCAGGGATTTCTTTCCTGATAAGCTCCCAGGGGCTGCCGCTGACCCCAGACCACACTTTGAGTAGCAAAGCCACTGCTGTGGGGAGGGGCCGGGAGAGGAAACAGAAAGTTCTGGAACATTGCGTGAGTCGTGGATATGAACCAATTAACCGATGCGCTCTCCAAGGGCAGGGCCGGCTCTCACCATCCACGTGCTCACCTCCTGCGGCTCGTCTCCATGACCCCGCCAGGTCCACCCCATACTCCAGCCCTTCCCGACACTGCCCTTCACGGGACGAGATGGCATTCTTTGCTCTCGTTGATTTACGAAGCCCACCGTGTGCTGTGCCCGCCGCAGGCCTGTTATTTCCTGACAAGCTCCCCCGTGATGTGACGCTGCTGTCCACAGGCCACACGTGGGCTCTCCTGGGGCCAAGGGCTTCCCCTCCCCACCCCCCAACATGAAAGTGGGGGCCGAGAGCAGTTCGTGCCCCTCTCTGGTGCCAGGTGCCGACAGGTGGGAGCGAAGGCGGGCGCCGTCAGGAGAAGCCCCCCCCATGCAGCCACCAGCCCTCCCACACGCGGGATCCGTCCACTCACGCTAGGATGACTCACAGCAGTTTCTCCAGTTAATTTCTCAAAGGAAACAGCTCAGGGCCACCTCATCTCCTCCTCTAAACCGCAGCATCCCTGCACTCTTTACGGGCGTCCTGACCCAGGACGCTGCGGGGAGGGTGGCCGCCCCGCCACCCACCAGCTGGCCGATGGGGGCCTGCAGATGGCGGGGTGGGGGGTCCCTGTCCTGCTAACTGGACGGTTCGGCCTCAGCTTCCTGGTTGGGAAAACAGCACAGGCCCTTGGGCCTGAGAGCACAGGTCCGGGACCCTGTGGGGTCTCAGGAAACGGCTGCACTCCCCCAGGGGGGCGGGGAGCACCTGGGAGGAGGTGCCCAGACAGGGAGGAGGAGCAGGCTCAGCTGCAGGGATGGGTGGGCACGGGAGTCCCCCATTCTAGCCAGGAGCAGCAGCCCCCACACAGCCGGGGCATCTGCAGATCTGGACAGTGACGGAAGGGGCTGGGCGAGGGGAGGGGAGAGCAGGTGGAAATGGAGGGAAGAGGAGGAGGAGGAAGCAGCTCTCACGACTTGAACAACGAGCAGGCCCCGTCTTGTGCCCATCCTGTGTCTGGTAGAACACAGTAGCCCTGCACGAAGGCTGTGTTTCTATCCTTACTTTACAGAAAAGGAGACTGAGGCTTAAGGGAAGGCCGCCCAGTCCTGACAGGCAGTGCTCAAATGGGGGCTCCACCAAAACGCAAGCTCTGAACCCACAGAACCCCGAGGAGGCAGAGGACAAGGAGGCCGTGGCTGGGTGGAGCGGGGAGCAGGTGCTCAGGGCTCAGGCTCCCAGCCCTGCAGAGGGAGCAGGCGGGCCAGAGGGCTGGGTGGGGGAGAGGGGAGTGCAGCGGCCCCTGGGCTTCCGCAGGGGTCCTCAGGATGACGTAGGTGCTGTCCCGAAACAGAGGATGTGCAGAGTGTGGGGACGCCGGGAGAAGGACGTGGCAGGCCTAGGCGTGAGTGTGCAGGGTCAGGGACGTGGACTGCAGACCTGGGAGAGAGGACCTGGCTGGGGGTCTGGAGAGGGAGGAGGATGCCAGGGGCCACAGCATCCGAATGAGTGGAAGGACAGACCTGGGAAGAGGGGCAAGCAGAGAGCGACCTTTGTGGTCAGAGCTGCCGGAAAAGAGAATCTCTAGGAGGAGCAGGACAGGAAGTGGGGGGGATGGGAGCAGGACGCTCTTCCGGAAGCTTGGGCTTCTCCTCTCCTCTCCCTTCCCTGGTCAGTGTAGTCGTCTGCCAGGGCTGCCGTAACAGCACAGACGGGGCCTTAAACAGCAGAACTAATCTTTCTCCTTTCTGGACGCTGAAGTCAAGATCAAGGTGTCTCGGGGATGATCACTCTCCTTGGCGTGTAGACGGCCGTCTCCTCCCTGTGTCCTCACAGGTCATCCATCTGTGTGTGTCTGTGTCCCAGCCTCCTCTTCCGATAAGGACTCCAGTCCTACTGGGTCAGGCCCACCCTAGTGACCTTGTTTTAACCTAATAGCCTCTCTAAAGACCCCACCTCAAAACCTAGTCGCATTCTGAGGTGCTGGAGGGTAGGACATCGACGCAGGAATGTGGGAGGACACAATTCAGCCTGTCCCCCCAGTCACAGCTTGAACTCGAGCTCTAATTTAGCGTTGGTCTGAATACCCCGATTCTTCCAGCTCTGGGATTTTTTGTGACATTATCACATCGCCCACCCAACTCCTGAAGTTCTCCACTGGGACGTCCCACGCACCCCTCCAAGACCCCTCCTCCCTCACCCAGGCCCCTCGTTTCTCACCTGCACCTGCGCGGTTGCGGCTGCGACTCCCCTAGCCGGTCTCCCGCCCCACTAGAATCCTCCCTCCCACTCCCCACATGGCGGCCTTTTGAAAACGCAGATTGAATCTCTCCACTGTCTTCCTCAAAGCCCTTGGGGCTGCCCCACTGCTCTCTGGACAAAGACCAAATCTCAGAGCCTGGCCTGCAGGTCCCTCCGGGCACTGGCCTCTCAAGCCGCATTTTGAGTGACCGACTGTGTAGTCATACTTTGTCCCTGTCGGTCTTTTCCGTTTGTTGAATGCCTCAAGTCATCTCCCTCATTAGAGATTTGGCAAATGCTGTTGCTTCCTCCTGGGGTGTCCTCCCACCCCCGCACCTGCGGAGTCAGCCTGGGGCAACTTCACCGAGAAGCTTCTGTGCTCCCTCGTCTAATCCACGGGCACACCTGTGTACGGAGCACCTGCTTCATTGCAGACAGCATTGTGGTGGTTGCCATAGAGCGGCCCGAGACTAACATGGCTCTGATAGGGGAAGAGGGGTAACAGATGGGTAAATGAAATACACACACCAATGTCTGGTGCTGCTGGGCAGACGGAAGCCACCTCTTGGAGGAAGTGGTCTTTTCACTGAGACCTACATGACAAGAAGGAGCCAGGCATCCGAAAACCAGGGAAGAGCACCCCAGGTGCAGGGAGCAACTTGTGCAAAGGCCCTGAGGTAGGGAGGAGTGTGGTGTGTTGCAGAATCAAGGAAAGCACAATTACTGGAGCCAGTGGCAACAGGGCAAGGCGAGTCCCCGGGGAGGATGGAAACTGAAGCCTGTAGGATTTGACAGCCCAACCAAAGAGTCTACAGTTTATGCCATTGGAGAGTTTTAAGTAAAGATGGGATGTGATATGGTCTATGCAGTTAAAAGGTCACTCTGGCTGTCCTAAGGAGAAGAGAGTATCAACAAGGAAGAGGAAGGCAAGAAGACCCATCGGGAGGGGACTGTAGAAGCCCAAGAGAGAGTGGACAGTGACCAGGACTCAGGTGACTGAGTAAAGCTGGGGAACAGGCACAGACTAGTCTATGTTTTAAAATTCTGTTTAAGGCCAGGTATGGTGGCTCACACCTGTGATCCTGGCACTTTGGGAGGCTGAGGCAGGAGGATCACTTGAGCCCAGGAGTTTGAGGCTGCAGTGAGCTATGATGATGCCATTGCATTCAAGCCTGGGCAAAAGAGTGAGACCCTGTCTCAAAAGGAAACAAAAAAACATTGATTTAAGAGAACTTGCTGAGGTTGAATACAGGTGGCAAGAGGAAGGGACTCAGGACAACTCTGGAAGTTCGACCTGAGCATCTGGGTGGACCATGCTGAGAGGGGAAAGACTGGGGGCAGAGTGGGGCCCAGGCTCAGGTGGACGGGGGGCAGGATGGAGCACTGCTCTGCAGCCATCGGTGCTGGAGCCGCCCAGTGCCCATTTCTGTCGCACACGGGCTGCGTGTAACCTCCTGTCTCAGGCGCATCCCTCCGCCAGACTGTGACCTGCACTCTGGCTGGGACTCCTCTCTCTCCCATCCCCAGTCACCCCAGCGGCCCGGCACCCAGAAGCCCCGGCACCCAGAAGCCCCGGCACATGCTGGTGCCGGGCGAGGGTTGTGGCCGTACATCAGTGAAGGATGGCAGAAGACAGACGCCAGGGACCATGGCACCCGTCCACAGCAGGAAGTCAGCAGCCCTTTGGCAACTTGGTGCCTCGGCTTCCCCCAGAGTCACCTTTAACATCAACTACAATGAGAACTCATTTTGGAACGATCATCTACACGTTTTATGACTAATTATAAGAAACCAGCATCCCAGAGCCCAACAAGCACCTACAGTAATTCACCCTAAATCACCGTCCGGGACAACTGCAGTCCCAGCCAGCGTCGGCATCTGCCCGGCACAGGAGCTGCAGCCCCGGGGAGGGCGAGGGACGAGGACGTGGATCCTTTACACTCTCAGACACATCTGTCCCACCAACGTCTCAAACCACAGTCACGAATCCTGATTTGAGTCGCCAGCTCTCGGTGCTCAGGAGAATGCCCACGCGGGTAGCTGCTCCCTCTCCGACACCTGGGCCTTGGTTGTCCTCTCGGCTACAGGTGACCCACGCGGCAGCACCAGGCTCTGCCCTCCCCCCACCTGTTCTGGGCAGTGCAATTCGGGGAATGGTCTCCCTCACCCTTCCTGGGCGATGCACTGGGACTAACGAGAAGCTTCGGTGTCTGTCTGGGTGGGAAGACTGGGATGCCAAGACTTGTTAAGCAAATGTGTTTCCTCTTCGGAGAATGGCCGTCCCTGCCAGCTCCCCGCCTGGACGGAGTGGAGTGCGTAATGGACCTCCGCTGAGCTCGGGCCGAGCAACGGGAGGGCCGGAGGACGGAGAAACATGCTCTTTTGAAAGCGAAAATGAACCATAATGACCCAGAAGTGTGTTTGTGCTTCGTTCCAGACTCCTGGTGGTGGAATACGTGAGAACGCTTTCAATTTTGTTATTGAGACACCACTGATGTGGGAACATGCTGTGTGTGGGGCGTGCTCTTCGGCGCTGGGAAAACGGCTTGTCTTAATAAGCTCTGGAGCTAATGCGAGAGGCTTGCAGAGGCACATTGTAGAAAAGCCATTTGGCTGACAGCAGAGCGCCCCCAAAGCAAAACAGACGCAGGGTACAGAAGTCAGGGGATGGGTTCCGGAAGAGACCAGCGTGCGAGGCGGCCAGACCGAGCAAACAAAAGTGCAGGATGCCCCGTTACATTGGAATCCCAGACAAACAACCAATAATTTTTAGGTATGAGTATGTCCAAGTATCGCAGGAGACACACATATACTAAAACAAATGCTGATAATCGCTTGTTTATCTGGGATTCCAGCGTAACTGGGCATCCTGCGTTTCATCGGGCAACCCGACCTGGGCAGCAAAGCTCTCGTGCGGGGTCTTACATAGGTTTGAGGTATTGTTTCTGAAGGTTGACTTCTTGTTAGAAAGGGGATTCGTTTAGCAAGCAGTTTTACAAGTGATTCACAGGGCACTGTTGGCTACGGGCCGGGCTCCCTTCAGCCCCCTGAGCACACAGCTCCAGGGCCACGGGCGACGCAGAAAGCCCAGTCCTTTGTCTTTACCGAACCCTGTGGGGGAGGGACTCTTGTCCCTTTCTACCGATGACTGTGGAAAGCTCAGATAATGGCAAGGATCACCCAAGCTCGCGCAGCGTATCAGCCACGTTTCCTTACTTGTCAGCAAGAGAAAAATGGGTTCTGTCTAGTATAAGCAGAAAAGAAATTTATGAGAAGAATAAAGGGCAGTGCACAACGTTGCGGGAAGGAAGGGAAAATGCTGCTCCGAAGCTACGCAGACAGAGCTGCAGAACTGGCCAGGGGAGGGGGCTGCGGACACCCACACCACGGGACAAGACAGGGTCCCTCCCCTGGTCTCAGCCTCCTATCTCCACGGTTCTGACCTACAGTTCAGGGCAGACGTCTGATTGGATAGGTCATTCAAGAGTGGTGCATCTGATTGTCCCTGAAGTTTAGGGCAGGTGCATCTGATTGGTCAAAAAGTTCAGGGAAAGAACATCTGATTGGCCAAATCATCCCGGGCAGGCCCATCTGATTGCCCGAGTCGGGCCGCACTCCCGTGTGGGCTTCCAGGAAGGCCGGGCAGCCAGAAGGACCGGCGCTTTGAGATTCTGCGGTGGAAGGGCGGGTTCTCCTCGCCAAGGTGTCAGAGGGCAGGTAGTGGAGAAAAACAACATCAGCAACAAATGTCATCTGTGCTCAGCTGCCGAGCCAGGGGCGGGAAACAGAAGTGAGCCCAGGTTGGCCCAAGTCCGAGCTCTTGTTCCTCCCCTTCCCCGCCACCCTTTGCAAACCCAGCTCCGGCGAGCTCCACATGGCCGGCACAGGGCACCGCGGAGGGCGCCACTGTGGGATGAATAAATTAGCTTCAAAATGTGTCCTCCATGATGACAGTCTCCGCAGGGTGGCTTTGCCACCGGTGCTGTTCTAAGTCACAAAGCCATTCCCATCGTGGACCTCGTTATCCCTGCAGATCAGTCGATGGTGCAGATAACTGCGGCGGCCGTGTGCTCTGGTAGCCAGGACGATCCCGTGTTACACCTGTTGCCCGGTGTCGTCGTTGACAGCGCCCGCCCTCGCTCTAACAACCACAAGGGGTGGGGGATAAATAGTCCCCTACAGAAGGGGAGACGAGGGCTCAGAGACACAGAACAAGGCAGGGTTTGCCACCGTGGTGCTATTGCAGGATGGTGTCCCTGGAGGTGGCCTTCCTCGTGATTTTTATTTTCGTTTGTACATCCAGTATTTCCTTTGTTATTTTTTCCAGACACATAAATGGAGATTAATAAAATAGACGTCTTGGCCTCTGGCTCCCACAGTCACATCTTCCTGGCTGCGTTCCTGCGGCCCAGCATAAATCCAGGGTGGTTTTCTGCAGGGTTCCCCGTACGGCAGCGCCTTCCTGTCAACTGCGCTTGGCAACTGGGCCAGGAGGCAGCTAGAGCTGATGCCTAATGGCTAGAGACGGCGTGTTCCCCAGCCCCACGACAGGTAAGCACAGAGCCACCTCCAGTGCCCAGAACTTTCCAGGACAACCCTCCAACCTCTGGGTTCTGTTTCCGGTCTGGAACATGGAGGCTATGCAGTGCCTGCTCTGTTAAAACCAGCCCTGCCTCCAGGGTCAGGTGTACAGCTTAACAGATGAACTGCAAGCTCTGGGCCGTCAACCATGGCTGCCCCACACCTAGGCTGCATTAACAGGAGTATTATGTCCAGGACAAGGGAGGTGAGAGCATCAGATTCCGGAAGGGAGGTGGAGTTCTAGGAATGGATGCAGAAGAAGTGGCCCCAGGAGCACCTGAAGGCAGGGGACGTGCAGGGTGGAGAAGAATTGCCTCGTGGGGGAGTGGAAGCTGCTCTCTCCTGGGGAATGTTCCCCATGAAGGGTGATGAGACCTGCCCTGCGCACCCCAGACAGCCAAGCTGTCGGCTGGAGGTCGTGCCAGCGTAACGGCAGCTCCCATGCACTGGGCACTTGCCATGTGCCCGGCTCGGAGACACAGCCACTGTCTGAAGGCCGGCGGCCTCCCCAGCCTGAAAGTCCTGCCCCCTCCCACCCACAGAGGCCTCGGGAGTGTCTATAACTCACCCGCGTCGTGCGTCCAGAGCCTGGAGTCCCACCTAGCTCAGGCCTGGCCGGTGCTCCCAGCCACAAATGCTTCTCTGTGCACAGAACCTTCTGCGACTGAAGCAGCCTGTCTCTCAAGGCAGCTGACAGGTCTGCACTGTTCACCTGCCACCTGTTGACGCTGTTATGATTCCTGGGGTGACCAAGGAGGTGACCGGCTCCACCCTGCTCTGCGCAGCTTCCAGGTTGTCTCGGGAAGCAGTAAGTGCCCCGAGAAGGATGAGGGCTCCTCCCGCAGAGGCTCATGGCAGTGACTGGGGGCGGGGATTTGCGCAGCCTGCAGAGCCTTGGCACAGGTGGCTTCTCAGAGCCACTTCCACATGGGGACCCTCTGAAAAGCTTCCAGAGAACAAAAGAGCTCCCACTTCCCGGCCAAGGTCAGGCCCGCAGGTGGGTGCACAGCGGTGCTGAGCCTCTCTGAGACCTGCCTGTGAAACCTGGGGAGGAGGAGTGGCTCAGGGAGGCTGGCTAATGGCAGGTGCAGAGAGCAGGGCCAGCAGGTGGAGACTCCTGTGGCCCCCGGGCCTCACTCAGGGGCTCAGCCCAGCACAGGCCTGGAAATAGCATCCTCCCCACTCAGCCCAGCACGGCAGGGATGGCTAGGGGGGCCATTCTCCTCCCTCCGTCCTTGCCCAGCCCGAGCCCTCTGCCCCTGCCCCACATGTGTGGGTCCTGCTGGGGACGTCTAGCCAACAGGCTCCACTGGCTGTTTCACATGGGAGAAAACAAGGAAGAAACTTCCTTTGGGACACAGCGCTGCTGAGTAATTCTGAAAGGACCAAACTCCAGGTCTGATTCCCCAACCAGCCCTCTGTCCAGCGCCACGGTGACACCCCCTCCCCCATCCCTGTTTCCCTCCAGAACCACCATGGCCTGCATTTACTGAGCACTTACTGCATGCTGGGCCCTGGGAGAGATGCTGCGAGCATCCTTTCCTTGGGTTTCCCAACCGCTCTCTGTATAGATGGTCTGAATCCCACCTCCACCATAATGGGGGCGGGGGTGGGTGCTGAGGTTTGGGGAAAGTCTGTAACATGCCCTGGGTGGCAGAGCTAGGAAGGGGTGAAGCCCGCATGTGTGCTCTAGTTGGACTGCGGAGCCTGGCTCCCCACGGTACCCTGCCCTGGGTGGCTCTAGTATCTGAGAGCAGGCATCGTGCAATGAAACACCCGCCTTTCAGAGCAAAAAGAGCCGGTGAGAGGAGTCGAATCGGCCCCTTGGTGGTCTGGCCAGGTGCGGTTGGCCTGGTGAATTAACCTTCTGAGGATGCTTCCTGTATTGCTGAAGCCAGAAAGCTAAAAACTACATTTCCCACATGCCCCTGCAGGGTGGGTCCTGCATGCAAATTAGGCACTGCATGCAAATGAACTCCTCCAATCATACGCCTGTGTGAGTCCTGGGCGCCTACATTTCTGTGATGAGCACAGCCCTGGGGACGTTGGGCTGTTAGTGCTAGGTGACTGGCTTCATTGGTGCCATAAGGCAGCTGTGCAGGTGGCAGCGGCTGGCCCCTGGATCACAGCCCCATGGAAGGTTCTGGAAGTGAGCTCTTCCAAGGGCAGCCTCCTGATCCCCGTCTTCCTTCTTATGGCCAGAATTTCCTGGAGACCAGCCCAGGACTTCAACCCTAGCCAGTCCAACGTTCCTTGTTTTAAACCCTAAATCTAGAATGGTAGCTAAACTTGGCTGACAAACATGGTAATTTTCATTATAGGCAGAAAGGAGACGAATGTTCAAATTGTGCCCATTTTACAGATGAGGGTACTGAGGCACAGAAAGGATAATCAACCCAGAGTCCTGCCAAAGTCCCTCGTGGTGCTGAGACTCCTGTCCTGCCTCTTAGCTCTGGGCAGGAAAGGGGTTCAGTGCAGACACAGAGTAAAACGCACATGTTAGCCTTTGGGCCCTCCCACCTTGAATTTCCTTCCCAGAGGAGCTTTCCATAGACGCTCAGTCATCAGTGCACTTCCATTGTAAAATCCTACAATGCTACTAGGTAATAGGATTCATGTCATTTGTAGGGAATAAATTTTAAAATGCAGGAAAACAAAAACCAATTGTTTTGAGTTGATTATGCAACTTGTGATCCATTGTAATAGATGCATATGATATGCAGATTTATGCACATGCTTCTGAATGTGAAATTGCATAATCCCATATCTTGCCCTTCTAAATCTCTTTGGCAAAATGCAGGCTTTGCATCGGGGTGTGTTTGGACACCAAATTGAGCTTGAATAAAAAGATTACAGAAAAGGGAACCTCTGGCCCATCATTTTCTGCCTCATTTCAGCTACAATTTCATGGCTCTATCTTCAGGATCAAGCCAAAATGCTTTTAATGGCCTTAATGCAGGCTAAGAGTCCAGGGAAGCGCCGGATCATCCCACCTGCAGCTGTGGCCCCGATGACCAAGGCCCAGGGTGCCCATCAGGCCTGACTCTGCCCAGGCTCCCACTGGGCAATGAGCCTGCAAAGGCCGAGCTTCCCTGTCCCATGCTGGGTGTTTCCCATTAGGGAGCGAGGGAGAGGAGGAGGGCAGGGATGCCTGGCGTGATGGCCCAGCATGTGCACAGAACCCAGTGCCTCCCAGGGCGTGGGCTGGGAAGGGGCTGGTCTCTCTGCTCCAGTGTCCCCAGGCTGAGTTGAAACCATGCAGGAGAGAAGCAGGACCTGTCATCTGCTTGCCGTCCAGCAACAGCCTTGGACCTGCAGGCCTCCAAGGGCAGCCCTGGAGACCCACCTGCACCCCCTTGTAGGAAAAGGGCTTCCCATCCAGGGCTGGGATGGGAAGCAGGAGGCAGCCAGGTGAGCGAGCACCGCCCCTCCTTCTATAGGTGGGGAGCCCCACCAGGGCAGGGTGGCCTGCCCAGGTGTGCGGGACTGGCCTGGAGCTGGCTCCTGACTCTGCGCCCAGGGCTCCGTCCCTGCTGTCACCTGTCTGTTCCTTCACAGAGATTTGGGTTCTTCCCCTTCCCCGCCTCAGGCGCCCCAGGCAGCAACTGCCGGTGACTGACCTTCCCTGCAGTCCCCAGTGGCCAGGCCTGGCACCCTTGCTGTTTGTCCTTCCCTTTCTGGCCACACCCAGCCCTTTCCTGAAGGCCTCTATCCAGAGTGAGAGGGACAGCCGCAGGGAGTCCCTTATTCTAGGGCACCAGCCCTCGCCTGGGACCCAGGAGCCCCGTTAGATGCTCCTGTCTGCCAGCCCCAGGCGGGTCCCTGGGCACCTCGGTTTCCTCATCTTGAATGCTGAGAGGTTCACCCTACATCCCATAGACAACATTGGAGAAATCTGGCTCCCGCCGGGCACACAGCCGGCATTCACGAAATGTCGGGAGCAGCTTTTCTCTCCAGTTATATCAGTGGTGTGAGCCTTTTGAGGATGGTGAAACCCTTGAGAATCTGATGAAAGGAACTGACCCTCTTCCCAGGAACAAGAAAATCTGCATTAGCATAAAGAGCAGACGGAAGGTGGTGGGGGGAGGGGTCCCAGGCCACCTCCATCAGTCTTTGGTCAGGGAATGAAAGCCCAGCGTGGCTGGCCTGCCGGAGCCTCCAGGGCTCCTGACGGCTCCCCTGTGACTGACCTCAGGGGGAGGAGAAGGAAATCTGCAGGTAGCAGAGCCTTAGAAGGAGACCATAGATGTGCCTCACCTGCCCCTGCTCCCTCCCCACCTGCCTCACCAGCCAGACTCATTGGAGCTCTGCAACAGGGAGGGGACATCCCTCCATCTGACCTGAGGTGGCAGGTGACAGACAGGAGAGTTGCTCTGCAAAAGTTGCCTCCATGCTCCGTAGGCATCTTCGTGGGCCCCTCCCCCTCAGCATCGGTGAGATATCCAGAGCTGGGTGTTATCATATCCGACTGCCTAAGGACACGCAAAATCCCCAACCCTGCCATATTCGATGATTTCCAATGCTATGGTGCTCAGCTTCATGATCAAATATTCTATTTTGTTTATTCCTTTGGCCATTGGTGGCTGTTTTGGAAATTAGATTGCTCATTAGCACTTTCCAGATTTAAAAACACTTCATTATGAAGCAGGGTAAGCGTGGAATGGAGATGTATGTGCGTGGTAACAAGACGTCGCCGTCAGCAGTGTGTCCTTTCGGGGGTTCGTCCTCCTCCCTCTGCCGCGGCACCTGGCGCTGCTCCCCTCCAACTGTCAGCTTGGGGGCGGGGAAGGGTCCTTCCAGGTAGGTAAACTGAGACACTAGGCTGCGCTCCTGAAAGAGGAGGGGTGGGGACGTGCCCCTGGCTACACTATGCAGCCAAAGAATCAAGAGGCCAGCCCACCTGTGGCCGTCATTTTAGAGTTCCATGAAATCTACAGAAATCTACAGGCTTTGTCATGCATGACGTCCCCTCTCCCACGTGAGCTTTCACTCGACAAACATCCAGCCAGCCCTGCCACGTGTCGGCATTCTTCCAGGCGTCTGGAGCACATTGAGGTCGCAGGGGCTAAGATCCCTGTCTGAGCAACAACCCTGACGCGTAGGGCTGTTACCCGACCAGTAGGTAAGTTAACAAGGAATAGCTGCACCGTCAAAAGGTGATGACACGCAGGGGACCCAGCATGAGTGTTGGGGTGCAGATGCCATGTTTAAATACGGTGGTCCCTCCTCATGAAGGTGACACGTGAGCTGCGGCATGAGGTGGCAGTGAGGGACCAGGAAGCATTCATACTGGGGTTCACCTTCATGGCAGAATTAACAGAGTCCGCGGACACGTTTGGCGGGGTGTGACGGTGGGAGGGTGGCGAGTTTCCACCTGAGCAACTGACTGCAAGGTTGGAGGTGCCACCGCCCAGGACAGGGGTGTCGGTCAGGTGCTGAGCCAGGTCCCGTGGAGATGGCAGGCAGGTCTACACAGCGAGAGTGCAGGGGCCACGTCTGGGGGGAATGAGCCATGGGCTGGGTGACAGCGCCAGGGAGCAACTGCCCTTAGATCTAGAGAAGAGGCCACGTCCAGCCAGGCTGCTCAGCTTTAAGAGGAAGCAAGAAGAGGAGCACCTGAGAGGGAGGCTGGGGAGGCACCTCGAGGGGTATGGGGGAGACCAGCATGGCATGGTGTCCTCGTAGCCGACACCACGGAGGGGCTGGGTCATCTGCCCTGGGCCAGCGAGATGAGGACTGGGGACTGACTGGGCATTTGGCGATGCTGCGGCCACTCACTGGCTCAGAAACATGGTCCAGCTCACGCAGCCGGGCAGTGGGGTTTGCGGGATCTGTGGTGGACGCCAATCCCCGAGCTGAGCTGGGGTTCGGGTCCTGGGTCCTGGGCGGTTCCTCGTTCACCATGGTCAGGATGGACCAGGTGAGACTGGCCCGACGTGCACAGGGACGCAAAGCCATCCCTTCGCTGGGTGCAGAAATACAGCCCCAGGAGTGGCACCCTGGGGGACATCCGTGCAGTTCTATAAGGTGCCACCTGTGCCAGGTGGAGGGGAGGTTGCGCTGAGTCTCCCAGGAACAGGGAGGAGGTCTCCTGCTGGCTTCCTCCCTGCAACTGCTCTTGTCTGGGGCCTGGAGCCGACTGAGCCGGCCAGGGAGCAGGGAGCAGGGGCAGGGACGTTCTAAGCATGTAAGCCAGGGGCCGGAAAAACAGGACAAATCTATGTTGCAGGTGGGTCCTCAGATGTTTTCTGTGTTTCCCTGCATCACACAGACCAGCAGAGCAGAAATAAGGGGTGGGCCTGTGCCCATCTGCACTTTGGCCCCAGCTTTTGAACTAGACGACACCCCACCCCCAAATGCGGTAGTTTCGGAGAGGAAAGCAGGGTGCCACCATCCTGTGGCTTGTGCGCCAGACGCCCATGTCCACGTTGACCCCGTGGACTCTGGACTTGCACGGGACTGAGAGGCGGTCACGCTTCTCCAAGCCTCGGGGCTTGCACACTCCGTCCTGGGCAGCTCACTGCCTCTCGGGTGTTGTCACTGGGCCACAAGCAGGACGGCCGTCTGACTCAGCATGCGACCCTCCACTGTGACTGCTTCTCAGGTGCCGCACATCGTCGCAATCGCAACAAGCAGAAGCCCGGACAAAAGTGCAGCCAAGTCCTGCTGGGCACCCCACGGGAGGACAAGCAGGGCTTTTAATAAATGAGCAAATCACCAAGAAGCCGTGGCGACCTTTCCCCAGGGCCCACGTCGGACACGGTGGGAGAGCCGTGGACTCGTGCTGTGGCCGGCTCCTCCCTGGGTCTGGGCCGGCAGAGGAGAACCAGCCTATGGCGAGGCAGCGAATCTAGGAGTGGGCTGTGCTGTTGTCACCTCCGAAGGGCCCTCGGGCAGACTACGGCTGCGGATTTGTAGTTTAATGGGCCTGAAACCCAGAACATCCTCACACTCAGCCGGGAGACGGCTCCTTCCTGGCCCTTCACAGCTCCGTGAACTCAATTTGCCAAGCTCTCCCGCAGCTTCCTGCTGGAGCTAGACCTGGCGAAAGCCTGCCGCTCGCCCCGCCACCCCTCTGCAGGCGCTGTGGGAGGGCTCTGGCAGCAGAGGTCCTAGGACGAGGTTCATTCTGGGGACAGATGAGGACGGGCCTAATGGATTGAGAGCTGCCTCCCAAAAGCCTGGTGGCCCGTGTACCTGGCCCCAGGGCGCCCTTCCTGGTCCAATGGGTGCAGGCACAGGCTGGCTGCCCCTGGGCCCTGGGAAAATGGGCACAGAGTTGCAATACCTCTGCATTCCTTCGCCAGGCCCGCTGTGACAAAACACCACACAGGGGCGGCTTACACAGCAGACATTTATTGTCTCCCCGTCCTGGAGGCTGGAAGTCCGAGACCAAGGTGTCGCAGGGCTGGTTCCTCCCGAGGCCTCTCTCCTTGGCTTGCAGATGGCCGTCTTGTCCCTGTGTCGTTGCGTGGTCGTCCCTCTGTGTGTGGCTCTGTCCTAACCGCCTCTTCTAATAAGGACCTGGTGCTACGGGATTAGGGCCCACCATCGTGAGCAGAGCCGGCCCTGCGTCCTGCTGCAGCCGCTGCTGACTGTGATGTTCCTCACACTCTGGCCTGGGATTTGGATGAAGTGGTTGGCAAAAACAAAGCAATGCCTGCTGCTCCTCAAGCTGCCTGGACGGCGTCCGACAGAGGCCAATTTAGGCACTGAAGCAGGAGGTCCTTTAAAATCCTCCACAGGATGACTCAAGTCTATGCTCTAGTCTCAGACCTCTGGACGGGGGCCTTCCCAGGAGATGGCAGCTGTGGGTGGTCCTGCCTCCAGGAAGCCTTGCGGGAAGGAACCTGGAACAGGCTACCTAGGGGAGGTGGAGGGGGGCACAGCTGGGATGGGCCGAGGCCATTGGATGGAGCAGTGACAGAGCTCCGGTTGGAAAACGGGCTCAGTGTCAGCCACTCCAGCCGAGGAATTGTCCCCTCCAGGCAGGTGGGAGCTAATTATGCTCAAAAGCAAACCTACCGTCCAGAATCGATCTGCTAACTCGACAGCAGTCGCCCATGTCAGACATGTCCAATCTGTGTGACTGGGCTCACATGAAAACCAATTAAAAGCTTCATAACCTCGAGGTCAGCGCCCTGCTTCTAGCCCTGTCACCATGAAGAGTTTGCATATCAGACTGTGATTTCTCCCAGAGAGGTTGTCATTTGCTGCAGCAGTCAGTATGCAGGTGAGAAAGGGGAGAGATGGCCTTCCACACAAAGAGCTGGCCTGGGATGAAATGGGTCACCCCACCATGGTCCCACTGGACGACCAAGGGAGAGTGCCACATCCTGAGCTTCCTGAGCACATGGTCTGATGTTATCTCTGGCTCTCCGGAGGACCCACGAGCTAGGTGTCAGTATACACCTGTGTAGCAAGCTCAGCACTCAACCTGGCTCTAGAGTGTCCCGTGACCAAGAGATGACACAATTTCTGCTTCGGAGATAGGGAAACTGAGGCATAGAGGTTAAGTGATGTTCCCCAGGCAAGGTGGAAAGTGGTGGATTCTAACTTCAAGGCCCACACTCTTCCACTTCAACCTTCCACAGGGACATGATTTCCCTGCACCCACCAACCTCCCCGTGATCGATGACCGAGAGCTGCCACGTGCTGAGTGCGAATCGTGCTGTTGCACAGTGATCTCATGTAAGCCACTCTGCAGGCAGAGGGTCACTGGGCCAGCTCTGCAGATGAGGAGCTGGGGTTGAGAGGGGCTGTGGGTTTGCTGCAGGCAGGGTGCCTCGGGGTGGGAGAAGGAGGGTGCAGGCACAGGGAATGCCGAACCCCCCAGTCCCAGCACGACCACTCACAAGCATGGGTCTGAGGGTGCCTCATGATTTTGTGTCTCTCCTCACTTACTCTGCTTTGTGATAACTCCTCATAGAATAAGAGAGGGAGCTGTTGGAGAAACAGCAGTGAACACACGGCGGTCCCTGCCCTCGTGTAACTTGGAGCCAAGGTAGGAAGAAGAGGTGGCAGATGTTAGTGACATGCACACACAGGGTCAGCACTGTCGCTGTCTCATCCTGAGCACCCAGCATTCTTTAATTAGCAATGTTATCATCAGCATTTATTGCATACTTCTTAGCATATGTTGAGGAGCATGTTCTGAATATTAATGTTTATGGAACACTTGCATTCACAGAACCAGGCTTAGGAGGTTTAGTCTGAAGCCCATTTCTTCCCGCAGTGACCATTCCGGGGCTGATCAGGCAGCAGCAGATGTGGTGTCATTGCAGATGGTTGCAGATGCACTGGTTTCCTCACTATATGGCTGGAGCTGGGGTAAATACAGCAAGAGATGGGACAGGCAATGATCAGAGGGACCATGGGCTTCCTCCCCAGCACAGGGCTGCCAGAGAATGAAGCCTCAGACCTTCTCCTCCCCTCCCATGGGTAAGGGTGCAGGGCTTTGGGTCAAAGCCCAATTCAGCACTTACTCTGTGACCTTGAACAAGTTACTTAAGGTGACCTGTGCTTGCGCTTCAGTTTCTGTGAAAGAGGACAGTAATCATACCAACTTCCTGGGATTTCGATGATGGCTATGGGTGCAGGAAGCTCAGGACATGGCGCTCTTGCTTGGTCGTCCAGTGGGACCATGGTGGGGTGACCTGGGCCATCCTTCAGCCCTTTGTGTTGACAGCTTCTGGTGAGTCTTTGGCCCCAGAGCCCACGGAAGGTCATCTCTCCCCTTTCTTACCTGTGTACCAACAGCTGCAACAAATTGCAACCGCTGTGGAAGAAATTACAAGTCTAATATATAAACTCATCACAGTGACAGGGCTAGAAGCAAGGCAGTGACCTCGAGGTTATGAAGTTTTTAATTGGTTTTCATGTGAGTCAGTCACACAGATTGGTCATGTCTGACGTGGGCGATGGCTGTCGAGTTAGACGATCGATTTGGGATGATGTGTCTGCTCTGAACACAGCACGAGTGCCTGGCACCCAGTTAGCTCCATCCTCACATTTGCCGCGCAGGTGACGATTCTCTTTGAAGTTGCTGGAGACAGAAGCATGACAGCAAACTCATTCTCACAAAAGCAAAGGGTGCTGGAGTTTTAAACATTTATTTTCAGATTTGCTAGAAAAGAATACAATATAAATCATGTCAGCGCCTTTGTCTGGCTGAGTCTTAGTCCCTCCCTCCTAGAAGGCAGGTGGCAGGTCTCGGGCAGGTGTGGCTGGTCAACCAGCTCTCTCAGGGAAAGTAGCAGAGGTGTAGCATTGGCCATGAGGCATGAAAAAACCCAGTCTGGGCCGGGCGCGGTGGCTCACGCCTGTAATCCTAGCACTCTGGGAGG
>VBSM01003154.1:499463-512671 GCA_008086735.1 Cheirogaleus medius
AAAAAAGAAAAAACCCAGTCTGAAGAGACAAAGAAGTTATCAGAGCAAAACTCAAATATGACACAGGTGTTAGAATTATCAGCTAGGGAATTTAACAGTAATTAATCTGTTAAAGGATCTAATGGAAAAAGTAGATGACATACAAAAACAGATGGGTAATGTAAACACAGAGCTGGGAACTCTAAGCACCAACTAAAAAGAAGTGCTAGAAATAATAATAAAAGAATCAGAAACAAAAATGAAAATGCCTCCGATAGGTTTATCAGCACACTCGACACAGCCCAGGAAGGAATCTGAACCTGCAGGTGGAGCAATAGAAACTTCTCAAAATGAAATTGAAAGAGAAAAAAGAATCGATGAGAACAAACATAGGAGGGCGGTGGGACAATATCAAAGATGTCACACACATGTAACTGGAGTACTAGGAAAATAAGAAAGAATAGAGGAGAGAAATATCTGAAGTTATAATGTGAAAGAACTTTCCAGAGTTATTGAGAGACACGAAGTACATACGCAGAAAGCTCAGAGAACACCAAACGTGATAAATACCAACACACACACACACACACACACACACATCACGTTAAAACTGCAAAAAACCAAAGACAAAGAGAAGTTCTTGGAAGAGGCCAGAGGAATGAGACATGCCACCTACAGGGGAGTGAGGATGAAGTCGCAGTGACTTCCCACCAGAGACCATGCAAGCAAGAACAGAGTGCCGTCAGCTATTTCAGGTTGAAATTTAAAAACCACAAAAGTATAAGAATTTTATATCTAGAAAAATTATCCTTTAAAAGCAGAGGAAAAATAAAGACTTTCTCAAAGTGTGGGGGGAAGGGGAACCCCGAGGAATTCATCCTCAGCAGACCTGCCACGTGAGAAATGCTTCAAAGAAGGTCTTCGGGCAGAAGGAAAACAGTATCGTCAGAAATGTGGGTCTACATAAAGAAAGGAAGAGCATCAAAGAAGGAATAAGCGAAAGTAAAATAAAATATTTTATTTTTCTTATTCTTAATTGACCTAAGAGATAACTGTTTCCTTAAAGCAAAACTAGTAACAATGTATTGGGTTACTGTTCTCTCTAAGGAGGAGGGGCTGGGGCAGGGGTTTATGCTAAATGGATTGGCCAAGTATACATATTCAACAGGTTATAGGAGGGGCTATGCATATTCATGAAGATGATCCTGATGCATGCATATTGAACAAACATGCATGTTACATGACCCCTGTCCAATCTGGAGTGGAGACTTAACATTTAAATGTATGACAGTTAGGCTCTGTATGTCCAAAGGTCTCTTCGGGACACAAAGACACTCAAGTGTGCCTTCTCTGTAAACCCAGCCAGAATCAGCCCGTGGCTGGTGGTTTTATCAAGAGAAAGTTACTGAAGTCAGTCCCTTGTCCAACTGGAGTTTTGGCTCGTGGAAGCAGGCGGGGAGGGTCAGCGGCAGTGGACGAGCTGCCCTTGTTTTAACCTTGCTTGCCTCGAGGCCGGTGTGTTTAGCAGCTAGAGAAAAAGAAAGACCTTGAGGCAGTTAGAATGCAGGGTATTCTTTAAGGGCAGGGGTGCATGACCTGACTCTTGCTGGCATTAGGTCCTGTTTGTAATTCAGTATCTTATGCCACAAAGGGTCCCTCTGTCAGTCTTATGAGCTCTATTGTAACATGAATGCTGGTCAGTTGTTGTGTCTACACCCCCAGAAGGGAGGGGGTATGACAAGGTGTGTCCAACCTCCCGTCCCATCATGGCTGAGAAATCAGTTTTAAGGTTTCTCTGGGGTTCCCTTGGCCTGGAGGGGGTCCATTCCATCAGTTGTGGGCTTAGAATTTTATTTTGTTCACAATGCTCACTGAAAAGAGCAAGTAGGAAAATCAAGATAATTTTAAAGAAAAAAATACCCATCACGTATCAATGCAGTGGATTTTTTGTTTTAAGCAATCCTTAAATCCAATGCAATTTTATATTCTTTTTTTTTTTAACCCAGGACAGAGTGAACGATTGGTGGCACAGATCCACAGTGCCCCACTGACGTGGCATGGTACAAGGGCATTTAAATGTGTGTGGCTCGAGGCCAGCGTCATCTTGAATGGCCTGGTCGGAGAAGGCCTTCTTCCCACCGGGGCTGTCGATTGGGTCGGGGCCAGTTCCCAGGACGGGAGAGTGGCTCCCAGCCAGCTCATGACATTCCAGAAGTATCTTCTCAAAATGAGAATTGGGAGCAGGTTTAGGGAGGGGGCCCAGGCAGCCTGAGGGTTGGAAGAGACCTCCAGCCCCTCACAGGCTCTCAGCTTTCTTTAGTCCCTTTCAAGTCCCACCGGGTGGACAAAGGAGGATCATAAATCCCAAAGGCTGGATTGAGGGAGCCGCCACCAGAAGGCTGGGAACGGTGGCTCTGGGACAGAGAGTCCCAGTCTCAACAAGAGGCCCAGGAACACGGGAGATGCTCACCCAGCTAACACCTGCTGTGTGCCTGGCCCCAGCGCACAGAGATGGTACACGCCTGCCCTGCTTTGGAAAATAAACAAAAACAAAGCTCGTAATAGCATCTATTGGAGGGAGTACCGCCTTTCTTTGTGACAGCCTTTTGATACTCAGTACCTATTACTTACCATCCCAATAAACCCCAAAAGTATTTATATCCCTATTAGGAAACCCAAGGCTCAGAAAGTTCCAGAACAGACACAAGGTCTCATGCAGGTCAGTGCAGATCCCTCCAGAGCCCAGAATGTTGGGCTGTTTCCACCGTTCCTTGCAGCTGTGATTCTCGACGGGGCTGTTTCTGTCCTCCAGGGGACGCTGGGCACTATCTGGAGACGTCTTCCATTGTCATGATTTGGGTGTCACTGGCGTTGAGTGTGTCAGGGGGGCCCGGGATGCTGCTGAGCCTCCTACCACACAGCGGGCAGCCTCCACAAAGCATTATCTGGCCCCAAAAGTCCGTAGGGCTGATTTGAGAAACCGGTCCACAGTCTCACTGCTGCTGAGCCGCGACTTTGAGAGCTTGAGGACTGCTGAGCAGCACCGGAAAAGGAACAGGAAGAAGGAGGGCCTTTCTGGGGGCCGGCATCGATTCTTGGGAGGTGTCCTAGGAGCGTCGTTACCCAGCAAGCTCTGGCTGGAGAGACGCAGAGCAGCTGTTCCTGCCGTGGCCCGGGAGCAGCCTGGCACCTTGCTCTCGAGTGCCCTGCACCGTGTGGCCGAGATGGGGGGCCGGGCCAGACTGGGTTTGTGGGGTGCAGCTGAGTCCTCCTCGCAGGGCTCTGTGAGAGCAATCATCGATTCACTGCTGTGGGGGTGCTGAATGGTGTCTCTGCCACAAAAGATATGTCCGTGTCCTACCCCCGGAACCTGTGAATGTGACCTTATTTGGGGAAAAGGTCTCTGCAGGTGTAATTAAGTTAAGGACGTCAAGATGAGATCATCCTGGATCACCTCCCTGGGCCAGTATCCTTATAAGAGCCAGAAGAGGAGACACACAGAGACACGGGAAGGCCACGTGAGGACGGAGGCAGAGACCAGAGTGTAGACCTGCCTACAAGCCAGGCAATACCAAAGGCTGCTGGCCACCACCAGAAGCTGGGAGAGAGGCAGGGGACAGACTCTCCCTCTGAGCCCCAAGCAGGAGCCAACCATTGACTGCAGACCGCAGGCCCCCAGAACTGAGGGAGAATGCATTTCTGTTGTTTTAACTCACCCAGTTTGTGGCATAAAGCCCCAGAAAACTAATACAACTGTCTTGGCCTTTTGGTTTCAGATCCTTAAAGGGAAACTGCCCAGGGTACCATGGATTCCAAAACATTGACAAGAATCTTTGATCTGGGATGCCAGGGCCCGGATCACAGAGCCTTTCGGCACCTGTGGGGTCTCCAGGCACATCACACAGGGTGAGCAATGTTCAGAACGGCCGGCACGGAATTCATAAGAAGGCCTTCCTGTGGAGTCGAAACAGATGTTTACAGATGAAAAAAAGAGTAGTGCTTTTCCCTGCTAATTTGGACTATGATCATAGTGACGATCTGATAAAGATTTGTTCATATATTTATGTATTTTATATATATGCACAATAATACTGACATTTTCTTGTGCATTTTGGCTGTTCACAAAGCACTTCTATACTGTCAGGCAGGCACCACCCGACAGCCCAGATAGGGAGACTGAGGCCCAGCAACCAGGTCAGTGCTTTGGGATTCTTTCCACTGCAAAGAGCATGAGACCCAACTCAGAGGGCTTCAGAGACTGTGGCTTTCATGGCTGGAAGCGCAGAGGAGGGCGCTGGAGGGAGAGGTGTCACTCTGCACCCTATTAACCCTTCCCTCGGATTCCCCCCGCTCTGCTTCCCACCTCTGTCCTTGATCTGGGGACCTCCCTCCCTGGGCACAAGGTGACAGCTGGGTTTCTGTACTTCCTTCCTTCCTTTCTTTCCTTTTTATTTATTATTATTATTTTTTTGAGACAGTCTTGCTCTGTCACCCAGGCTAGAGTGCAGTGGCATCATCATAGCTCACTGCAACCTCAGACTCCTGGGCTCAAGCAATCCTCCTGCCTCAGCCTCCCAAGTAGCTGGGACTACAGGTACATACCATGATGCCCAGCTAATTTTTCTATTTTTTAGTAGAGACGGGGGTCTCACTCTTGCTCAGGCTGGTCTTGAACTCCTGAGCTCAGGCGATCCTCCCTCCTTGGCCTCTCAGAACATTAGGATTACAGGCATGAGCCACCGCACCCAGCCTGCACTTCCTTTCTTATACCCAACTTCAAGCGTGCGCAACCCTTGCCGTTCACACAGGGCCCGTGCCTAGAAGGGCTCCAGCCTTGGTTTAATGTCCTGCTGTTGCCATCTTAAAATTCTCAGTAATTTATCTTTGAACTTTGCGTGTTATAACTGAAGTCCGTGGGACAGCGGAGCTTCTCTGTGACAGGAGGCTCGAGCAGTTGTGTGCTCACCATTCCCTGCTGTACTGTTCCCCTACAGTGTTTGTGACCCCCCTATGAGCACAGAATTCTGGTAGACCCACAACGCCTGGGAGCTGAGCAAGACTCAAAGAGAACACAGGTCAGTGTGCTATGTCCACAAATGAGTGAGCGTGGTTCGGCCCAGAGAACCCGGTTTCCACTTAAGCCAGAACTCACTTCAAATGCAAAAAGAAGACAAGGGCCTGCTAAGAACGGAAACAACAAAGAAACTGTCTTAGTTTGAGCCGCTGCAATAAAACACCGCTGACTGAGGGGCTCACACAACAGACATTTATTGTCTCACATTCCGGAGGCTGGAAGTCCAAGATCAAGGTTGGTTCCTCCCAAGGCCTCTCTCCTTGGCTTACAGATGGCCACCTTCTCCCTGTGTCGTCACGTGGTCATGCCTCTGTGTGTGTCTGCATCCTAATCTCATTTTAAAAGGACTCCAGTCCTGTGGGATTAGGGTCCACCCTGAAGACCTCATTGTAACACAATTACCTCCTTAAAGTCCGTACCTCCAGATACAGTTGCAGTCTGAGGTCTTGGGGGTTAGGGGGACGTGGAGGAGTGGGGCACAGTTCAGCCCGTGACAGAACCATATCACATTTTTCCTTGCTCATGTGACTTCCCTGTGTGAGCCACTCATTATGCTGAAAATGATGACACAGAAGGAAAGGAAAAGTCCTTCCTTACCCATCAGTACGTGGCAGGTCGAGAGTCCAGACTGTGAGCATACTGAGGAGTAAAATAAAAACAGTTGATTTAGTTTTGTCCTATAAGAACAAAATACATATGTGGGCGTGAGCTACAAAATACAAACAGTGTAATCTCTGCAATTCCACACTTGAGTGTGACACTCTTATATGTGCATTTAAAACCAGCATCACGGGGTATAAAGGTGAATGGGAAATGCATGCTAATAATTTGAATTTAGATTTTTTTCTTTACTTAGAACAATATTAAGGTGAAAGTTAAAAAATACTACAAGGGGTCGAGAGAGAAAATGAGGAAATAAGGAACAAGTTTTATCTTTGAGTGCCTTTAATGGCAATTTATTCTTGCTTTTTACACAAGGGGCTCTGCATTTTCATTTTGAACTGGGCAAAATCATTAGGTAGCCCGCCTTGCTGGGCCTGACCAAGCACTGGCTCAAATTCCCAGGCACACCCTGATTGGATCATCTCCAGACCAATTGCTGCAGGAGAGAGGGGATGCCTGTGTGCTGATTGGTGCATGTGCCCTACACTGACCAATCATGGAGGGGATCCCTGTCAGAGCCCACCCTGAGCTGGGGGCAGGGCCAGTCCCTCCCACTCCAGGTCTGCGTGGTGGAGGGGAGGTTCCCAGGAAGACCTAGGTGCTATTGGGAGAAGGAAGACGGGGTGGACTCTGGGTAGACAGCCAGTACATATCCACTCTGTGGTTTTCTAAGGCCTTGGCCTTAGAGTCCAAGAATCTTGCCTTTGAGAATCTACCACCATTTGAATCAATTGTACAACGAATCCTTTGTTTGATGCCCACCTCCCTAGAGAAGCTCTGAGCGCACTGAGGGCAGGGCCGTGCTTGCTGGAGGGCTGCAGTGTCCACAGCTGGGGTGGTGCCTGGTAACAGGAGGCCTTCCCTCACGGATGAACAACAGAGCCCCGACGCTCATGCGAGGTCATGCTGGGGGCTAAAACCCAGGACCCCTGACAAGTTCTTTTGGACCACCCTCCCCTTGTGGGACAAAGTTCCAGAATGATCTTTAAGGTGCACGTCTACAGAAAGAGGCGCTGTTAAGACACCAGCTGTGTACCTGGCCTCACTCTGTGGACAGGGCATATTTGACTCACCATAATGGCGGGACTTGATGGCACAGAACAGTACCTAATTACAGAGCTTTACTCAAACCCTACTTTTTCCTTCTAGATGATTCTACAGGTCAGCCTTATTCTCATTCCAAATAAGTGCATCAGTCCTCCACTGCGGCATCAATTTACCCAGCTTGGTGGGAGAAGGCGTATACACAAAGGCTGCATTATAATTTCCCCAGCGGATGTTTTGGGGCCCGCTGAAGTTGGCTGTGTAGCAGATAGGTCCCCAGAGCTGCTGGTGAATAACAGGCCGGCGCGCTGGACAAGCACCAAGTCGCTAAGCACTCCAATAGTGCGCTTCAGGAATTAGTCAATAATGACCCAAAATTACCCATTTGCTAGATAGTGGGCCAGCACAAAGCGGGAAGGGGGCTGATTTCCAACAACCTACTCATTAACCAGAGTGAGAGATGGGGCCTGTCAGGGTGAGAGGAGAGACAGGGGCTGCCGATACTCTCACTCCGGCATCCTCTGGTCACCTCGAGGGGCGGTCAGTGAGCTGCCACTGCTGGCTGGGGCTTGCAGAGGGAGGGGACTCCTCCTCCAGGTCCCTCGTCATGTGTGGGCTGCTTCAGGGATGTTCCTGCTGGTTGTGTAGCCCGGACCTTGAAGAGGAAGGGCTGGGACTGGCTCGGCTCCCCAGGGCCCAGCACGGAGCCCTGCAGACACGTGCCACGGCAGCAGCTGGAACAGGATAAAAGATGGCTCTGCTCCCTCTGAAGCCAGAGCAGATGACCAAGAGCTTGGTCTGATTAAGACAAAAATTTAGGTATAAATTAAATTCTGAGGTCTGTTTAGACCCCTAGGACCATGGGGAAGAAGATTCTGGTAGTGTTTTGGGGGTGGATGCTGATGTAGGCTCTAAGGCAGAAAGGACTGGGTTTGAATTCTGCACCTGCTGTCTGCCATCTCCTTCCACCCCACGGACAGAGAGACTGGGACTTTGGGGCCAGGTCACCCCACCCCACAGGGGAGAAGGCAGGTGCTCAGGGACCAGATGGGTCTGCTGCACAGGTGGGGAGACTGGTGCTCGGGGAACAGACCACAGGACAATGTCTCACTGACGTGTGGGCGCTCCGCTTGCACAAGGCTATGCTCAGAGTGCTGCACCGTGGGTGACAGCAAAGGGGTGCATCCCCGAGCCACCAGCCCACCTCCCCCACCCAGAGGGAAAAGGTGGTGGTTTCAAAACACATCTGCAAATTCTTCAGCACTCTCCCATCAAGAGGTGGAGCCTAATTTCCATCCTCCGTGACTCACTTCTAACAAACAGAACGTGGCAAATGCCATGCTGCACGACTTCGTAGGCTGGATCCTAAGACGTGACAGGGCTCGTGCTGGCGCACGCTCCCGCTTCCTCTTGGAACCCGATGCCGAGCCGCGGGGAAGCCCAGGCCCCGAGCAGGAGACTCGTGTTGGAGTCCCAGCCAGCAGCCCCAGCTGAGGTCCCAGCCAACAGCCAGCGGCACCCACTGCCAGCCAAGGGAGGGAGGGAGCCTTCCACGTGACCACAGCGAAGCCACCGTCCGGGAGTGCAGCCACACGAGGGCCCCTAGATGAGCCCGGCCACCCCCAGTCATGTGTGAAAGGGAAACATACATGGTGTTGTTGCTTTAAAGCCTCTATGTTCTGGGGTGGTCTGTTGCTAGAACACAGAACAAGGTTCTAACGTGACAGGCCAGGTCCCTGGGGCACAGCGTTCAGCCCTCGGAGGTGGGGGACCCAGACATATAAAAAGTGGTCTCCATCCAATCACCTTCTTCATGTCTCTCGCAGAACGGCCCTGACACTGAATTACCTCTGGAAAGGCTGCCCTTTGCTTTCGACCCTGCCCTGCGACAGCCTTCATAAGTGCCATGTCCATGTGTGACCTTCAGCGTTTCACCGTGAAGGTGTCACCTTAAAAATGTGTTCACCATCCAGCAGGCAGGTGGGGAGGGACTGCACGGGGGCGGTGGCTCCCCCCCAGAACGGGCCGCCCTCCTCCCTTCCCGAAGATTGTATTTGCGCACAAGAAAGCCAAGGCAGGGTCTTTTCGGGGCGTCAGTTCGTAGCTCTGCACAGAAGTTCAAATTATGCAATTGCCGCTTCGTTCTCAGCCGCCGCTGCCAGGGGAATTGTGCGCCGCAGACAGGGGCTATTAAGTTGTCTGGTTAGAACGCATCTCCCCGAGCCCGGGCCCAGCTTCCATTCTTCCCGGGGTGGCGTCGACGTGTCACGGGGCACACTCCTTTGTTTCCAGTGGGTGGGAACCCGAGGCTCCCACGCTTCCCTGACTCTCCCTGTCCCCACCTGCACCAGAGCCCTTTGGTGTCACTTTGACGTTCTTCTAGTCTCCTGGTCCCTCCTCATTCTTTCATTGAAAAAGAACATTCTGGATAATTCTCAGCACTGCTCTCCTGCATCGGAGGCCATGCGTTGATTCATTCTGGGGCCAGTCCTGGTGATGATGTTTTTGCCAATGTCCCAAGAGACCTAAGTGCCCCAGGGCATGTAGAATGTGAAGACCCACAGTCCTCCCATCTGCTCGGTTTGCCTGAAAATCCTCACTCTCAGAGGCAGGCACCCGTCAACCTCCACCCAGGTTGCCCTGGCAGTGAACCAACTGGGGCCACTGCAGGAGTGACGCTGTGTCCTTAAGCTGCCAGAGCCACCAAGGCCGGCTAACCAAGGGAGGGAAGTGCCCAAACCCAGGCCTCTGGGGCATGGGGCTTGCACTCACTCTCACTGTCCCTAAACATCACTCTGGCCCTGTGATTTCCCTGCCATGGGGAAGCCCTGGGGACAGTGGAGCCCTGGGGACACCATCTGACTCAGTCTGGCAGAGGTAGGACAAGTACCTGCCATGGCAAATGGCGTCATTCTGAAAGGCTGAGAGCAGAGGCCCAGGAAAATTTCTCTCTGTTCTATAAGAAAATGCACATGGCCCCCAAGAATGCTTCCTTCCAGGAAAGACCACCGACGCAGGTACACCCTTAATCTTTATTCCTGCATTTGCTCTAAATCTGCACTGTCAGCACCTGTGTCTTTCATTTTCCTGGTGGCAGCTGTGCCTCGCTTTCCCAGGGGCGTTAGAAACGGCCCCTGCCTCCTTCCCGGGGTCGCTAGACATCAGCCTGTCTCCAGGGCTCCGCGATGCAGTCTGGAAGGCGGAGGCCAGGGGCTGCCGGGAGAGCTTGAGAGGCTGTTTTCCTGCCTCTCCCGGGTCCCTAGAAACCTGAGCTTATGCAACATGTTCTTTTGGGTGGAAAAAAGAAAAATCCTCATCGATCACCAAGTCTGGGTGGTAGAACAGGCAGAATTGTGAAACAGAACATTTTTTATGGTTTTATCTGCCCTATGTGGCCACTTCTCCCTTTTTGTTCTGGAGTTTTCCTGTTGTGATAGATAGCACGCACATTTCTAAGCCTTGCTCTGTTCTCCAGAAATGGCCTTAGGTTTGTGCCAGCCAGGGGCTCCTCTGGACAGGAACTCCCCGTGCCTGGTTTCTCCTTCCTCGTCGCAGCCTGGTGGAGTTTCCAGGGCTGCTGGAACCAGTGAGCACAAACCAGGGGCTACACAACAGACACTCGCTGGTCTCACAGTTCTGGGGATCCTTTGTGTCTCTCCCAGCTCCGGGTGGTGGCTGGCAATCCTGGGTGTCCCCAGCTTGTAGACGCATCACCCATCTCTGCCTCCGTCCTCCCTTCATCTCTTCTCTGTGTCCCCTCCCCCGCTTCTGTTCTAAGGACGCTCGTCGCTGGATTGGTGGCCCACTCTCACCCAGAATAATCGCACCCTCGATTTAATTACATCTGCAAAGAGTCTTTTTCCAAATACAGGCAGGTGCATGGATTCTGGGTGGACATACCCTTCGCGGGTCACCGCTCAACCCACATGGCCCTTTGAGGCAGATTCTCTTATCTCCCCCCACCGAATTGATGACAAACCAAACATGTTTAGAGACGGCCATGCTGGGAAAGGCCATGCTGGGCACCTCGAGGCTGACCCTCCTCACTCCCTGAGCTCCCCTGGGCTCATGTTCCTGCCAGGGCCCTGCACACCCTCCTGGGTCAAGTCCCTCAATGCCACGTGCTGAGCTCTGAGCTCCCGACGAGCCTGGCGAGTGCCACCAGCCTGCCAAGCAGCCAGCCCACCGCGGACACTGGCCTGTGCCCCTTCTCCCTCCTCTCTCACCTCCATCCTTGAGGGTCTCGTTTCCACCAGGGCTTTCAGTACACTCCTCTGCTGACACACTCACTCCGTGTCCTGCAACTCCACCTGGAGTATCATCCTCTGATGCGTAACAAGCCCACGGTGAAACTATGGTTGACCCCTGAACAACAGAGGGACTGGGGGCACCAATGCCCCAACTCACAGTTGAAAATCCATGTGTGACTTTTCACTCCCCCAAAATGTAACTACTACTAGCCTACTGTGGACTGGAAGTCTTAGCGATAACATAAACGGTTGATTAATGTATATTTCATGTTATCCCTACTATATACTGTATTATTACAATACAGTAAGCTAGAGAAAAGACAATGTCATAAAAAATCATAAGGATGAGAAAACGCATTTACTACTCGTTAAGTGAGAGTGGATGGTCGCACAGGCTTTCATCCTCGACGTCTGCATGTGGAGTAGGCTGAGGAGGAGGAGGGAGGGCAGGGTTGGTCTTGCTGTCTCAGGAGTGGCTGAGGCAGAAAATTCACATCTAATGGACTGCACAGATGTTCAGACCTGTGTTGTTCAAGGTCAACTGTACTCCTTTGTTTTCATCATGATTCTGCTCCTTCTGCCGTCTACCTGTCCAGGAACTGGCAACACCAACCTGTTGCTTCCAAAGCCTCCACACCTTGAAGCTGAACTTGACCCCTTTCTCCTTCCGCCTGTATTCTCAAAGCACACTGTCGACAGCAGATTCTGAGGCTCCGTCCTCGAACACGCCTCCATTCTCACCCCCTAGATCCTCCTTGCCGGAGGCCTCCCTGCCCCCAGCTTCTCAGACTCATCAGGCTGAGTCCAACCCCAGGCCTTTGCCCAGCTGGTCCCTGTGCCTGGATGAACTGTCACTTTATCCAGTGTTCATTCCAACATCCAATCAGGCAGGACTTGATGATGACGTCCGTGTATAAGGAGGTACATGACAGGTCCTTGGAGCAGAGCTGCCTATTGCTGAGACTGCTTGAAGCCAAAGCCCGTGGCCTTGCCCTCCAAAGTAAGCTTGCCAGTGAATAATTCTTTCAGTATACGGATGTCCCAAATATGGCAGAGGATATATTAATACTTACACTGAAAATATTTATCCATTGTTTAATTGAAATTCATATTTGCCTGTGCATCCTGCATTTGAAAAAAATATCATCTATAGTTCATCCTTTTTTTTAAGATCAGTTTTAGGTTCACAGCAAAGTTGAATGAAAAGGAAAGAGAGTGTTCACACACCCACTGCCCCCACACATGCAGGGCTCCCCCATTACCAACATCCCTACCAGAGTGGTGCATTTGTTACAAATGATGAACCTACAGTGCCACATCATGATCGCCCAAAGCCCAGAGTTTGCATTAGTGCTTACTCTAGGTGTTGTATGCTCAGTGGATTTTGACAAATGTATAATGACACCATGTACCCACCATTGCAGTATCATGCAGAATAGTTTCACTGTCCCCAAAATCCCCTGTGCTCCACCTGTTCATCCCTCCCTCCCCCAGCCTGTGGCAACCACTGAACTTTTTCCTGTCGTCGTGGGTTTGTCGTTTCCAAAATGTCACAGAGCTGGAATTGTACAGTGTTATGCTAGCCTTTCCAGACCGGCTTCTTTCACTTAGTAATGTGCATTTAAGATTCTGTTACCGAGGTAATCGGGTTTTCCCCCAAAGGTGGGACTCTTGCCATTCGGCGTGGTGGAGCCAGTGGGGGAAGCTGGAAGCCCGTGTTAGGCAGGGCAGGCGTATTCGACCCGCCGAGGAATGGAGAAGTGGGCGTGTGGCTCACAATTGACGATGGGGGTTAAAATATAGGATTTCTTTTAATGAAGGGATTGAGTATTAAAAGTAGAGGGTGGAATATTTATGTCTTTTCTGGGAATGGGAGAATTTCTCAGAACCGGAACACCAGCTTCTCCTTGTCCTTTCGTGGTCTCTTCCGCTTGTCACCATGTGATTGTCCACCGTCAGAGCGCCGGTGGGAGTGTCTTTTTAGCATGGAAATTAGATTATAATAATGTTAGGAGTTTCTAGAGGTCAAGTGGACCATAATCTTGGATCCCGCTGTCTTACTAGTTCTGACCATCTGGTCATGAGGGCCCCAGGCATCCTGCTCCTTAGAGAGAAGGGGGTTAGGCAGGCAGAGTTGGGGGGCAGGGGCAGTCCTCAGCCATGTTAGGCACAGTTGGGGGACAGGGGGCAGTCCTCAG
>VBSM01003154.1:512719-527469 GCA_008086735.1 Cheirogaleus medius
GGGGGCAGGGGCAGTCCTCAGCCATGTTAGGCAGAGTTGGGAGGCAGGGTGCTGTCCTCAGCCATGTTAGGCAGAGTAGGGGGCAGGGGCAGTCCTCAGCCATGTTAGGCAGAGTTAGGGGCAGGGGGCAGTCCTCAGCCATGTCAGGCAGAGTTAGGGGCAGGGGGCGGTCCTCAGTCATGTTAGGCAGAGTTGGGGGGCAGGGGCAGTCCTCAGCCATGTCAGGCAGAGTTGGAGGAAGGAGGTCAAAGGCTCAGTTACGTTCCACGGGCATCACACCTGGTTCCTCCAGGTCTTTTCAAGGCTTGCAGCTCATTTCTTTTTATTGCTGAATAATATTCCACAGTCTGGATGTACCACAGTTTTTTCTCTGCTCTACTGAACGACATCGTGGTTGCTTCCAAGTTTGGTCAATTATGAATAAAGCTGCTATAAACACCTGTGTGCAGATGTTTGCGTGGACGTAATTTCAACTCATTTGAGTAAATACCAGAGAGTGCAGTTGCTGCTTCCTGCGGTAAGAGTGTGTTTAGTGTCGTAAGAAACCGCCAAACTGCCGCCCACAGCGGCCGCGCCACTGCGCATTCCCGCCGGCGGTGAATACAGCGCTGTGGCTCCACGTCCTCACAGCGTGCGGTGTCGTCCGGGTTTTGAATTTCGACCATTCTAACAGGTGTGCAGTGCGACTCATTGTTCTTGTAATTTGCCGTTCCCTGGTGACATGTGACGTGGAGCATCTCTTTGTGTCTTGCACTTTTATGTGCTGAGTCTGGCAGCCCTCGCCACAGAAAAGGCCACCAGCATTCATGCTGCCCTGGAATGATCTCTCTCCACATCTGCCAGGCCCGCTAGGCTGGGCTTCCCGAGGGAAGGTCCGGCATCTCCTTCCTGTCTGTGTCTGGGCAGAGAGGGCATCGTCTGGGTTTCCAAGCCACATGTGTCTACCCGCCAGCCAGCTTTGTACCGCCAGACACCACTGCCAGGGTGGCCTCCTTCCTGCCCTTTACATGGTAACTTGGCATTTGTGTCCAGAGAAATGGTTCCATCTCCTAACAATGACAAAGAGGTAATCAGCCAAAGAAACGACTCCTGGTTTGAGGATAAAACTTCAATCTTGAATCCACTTGTGACATCACCCATGCTGGAGAGCAGCCTTCCCTCCAGTCCCTGGACGGCTGAGCACCAGCCGCATCTTTCTCTGGGGCAGCCTCTTGCTCATCAGCAATGGAAGGGACAACCGCGCTGGCCACTGAGTGAGCGTTGAAAGAGCACAGGGTCTCTCCAGCTGGCAGCTCTACCAGAGCAATAAAAGTGATGCCAGGAATTGGACGCCGGGGCTGGAGACAGCTGTGTCCCTTGTCAGCAGGCCCAGCCTCCGGGCTCCCTTCTGTGGCTGCATCCTGAAGGCCACATGCCATGCTCACCACGCTGTCCCGCAGTGACAAAATAGAGAGTGTGCAGGAAGACTGGCAGGGCTGGACCTGACCTTCGTGTGCACGTGGAAAGCCCCTGCTGCCACAGCCTGATGTTAGTTGAAAGTGACCAATTTTGCTCCTGTTTAAGTGACAGAAGGCAGGATTGTTCTTTAAGGCAAGCCCATAAAGGGGAAAAGCCAACCCCAACAGGCAATTCACAGAGGGGAAAATGCAAATGAAGCAGACAGCAATGAGAACTGCTCAAACCCAGGAACAATCAGAGAAATGCAAAGTAAGATGCATGTATTCCCTGCACACCCACCAGATTTGCAAGAGTGAGAGAGCCGGCAGCGCGCTGGCAAGATGGCGGGAAGCAGAGCCTTCGGGACCGCCTGGGCGGGAGACCCGGTCCCTGCCCGCCTGGGGAGGATTCCACAGGGCATTCTGGGTGGCCACAACCATGCAGTCAGGCTCAGGAATGCAGGCCCAAGAGAGGCTCTCCCTGCGTCCTCCCAGAAGGGCACCCTGCACCCGTCCAGCACTGTGTGTGGGAATGAGGGCAGCCCAGAGCCCGGCAGTCGATGACTGTGTTAGCAAAACACCACGAAATCGGAACCCTTGTGTGCTGCTGGTGGGAATGTAAAATAGTGCAGCCTCTGTGGAAAACAGTATGGCTGCTCTTCAAAAAATTAAACAGAATTACCATATGATCCAGCAACTCCACTTCTGGGCACATACCCCAAAGAATTGAAAGTAGGGACTCTAATAGGAATTTGTACACCTATGTTCATAGCATCATTAGCTGCAACAGCCAAGAGGTAGAGACAGCCCAAGTGCCCATTAAAAGATGAATAGATAAGCAAATTATGGTCTATACAAACAATGGAACATGATTCAGCCTCAAAAAGGAAGGAAATTCTGACACGTGCTACAATGTGGGTGATCCCTGAGGACACTGAGCTGGGTGAAATCTGCCAGACACAGAAGGACAAATACTGCGTGATTCCACTTATATGAGGTCCCTGGAGCCAGTCAAGTTCATAGGGACACAAAGAGGAGTGGGGGTACCAGGGGCTGGGGGAGGGGGAGAGGGAGTTAGTGAGTAATGGGGACAGAGTTTCAGTTTGGGAAGGTGGGAAAGTTCTGGAGATGGATGGAGGTGATGGTATGCAACAATGTGAATGTACTTAATGCCGATGAACAGAACGTTCAAAAATGGCTAAGATCGTCAATTTTACGGTATGTATATTTTACCATAATTTTTAAAAAACCTGACAACAAACAACAAAACAACACTGAGTGAAAAAAGTACAAAACTGGGTGGGATCTGGGGCACAACAGCATTTAGCACAAACGCTCATGGGAAACAGTGTCCATGTTTTGTAAGGAGGCGTGCGCATTGTGCATGTGCATTAAACCTTCTCTAGGGGAAGGGGGGGGGACCCGAGGCAGGGGTGGCAGCAGGGGCCGTGCACTGAACACGGTTGAGGGGGAGGGAAGAGTTCAGTCCCTGCACGCCCAGACCCCAAGTTAAAGGAAAAACCAAGAGTCAGCCACGCGCCAGGCTGGGAGGGAGGGAAGGAGCAGCGACTCAGGCCTTGGTGGACCCAGGGCAGGACGAGTGATCCCTGCCCTGAGCAGCCACTGCAGCCGCCAGTCAGGGCCGCAGGTCCCTGCTTTGTCATCAGTTACTGTCATGCCTGCGCTGGGGGCTCCGTCTCATGCTCGATCAGGAGCCTGCGGATCCTGCTCGGGGCTCAGAACACATGTGCCCGCAGACGGCTGTTGGCTTTGGCTGCCCGAAGTCCGCTCTTTTTTTTTTTTTTTTCTAGAAAGACCACCCCGATCCTTCCTAGAAAAGCAGGCTGCCCTGCCTCCTTCCACACTTATGTTCCCAGGGGGCTCACCCCTCCCTGGCAGCAGAAATAGGCAAGCGACCAGAGCTTGGCCTAGCTGAGCACCTGCTCGTCCTAGCAGTGGTTGGTTCGCAGATCAGCAGCATGCAGCCAGGCCCATGGCGGTCAGTGTGGGAGTAGGCCTCACGTTCCGGAATATCACCAAAAGCATTGGCAAAGAGAGGTGCTCTTTTGGCTGAGTCCAAGTCCACAGGTGGGAGAAGACCGATGTCCCAGCTTGAAGACAGTCAGGCGGAGGAAAAGATTCTTTCCTTTTTGTCTGTTCAGGCCCTTACCGGGTTGGATGCCCACCCCCGCCCCGCAACAACACGGAGACTGCTCTCTGCTGGCCCCGTCCATAGCTCCAAATGCTCGTCTCATCCAGAAATACCCTCACAAACACATCCAGAAGAGTGTGTGACCAAATGCCTGGGCGCCCTGTGGCCCAGTCAAGGTGACACATAAAATTCACCATCACACACAGTGAGACCACTGACCACAGAATTAAGAAGCGCACCAGCTGGCTCTCTCTGCCAGAGCAGCAGCCAGGCGACGCGGTCTCAGGCCTGTCCCTCGTCCCCACTCCCGGTCTCCCTCCTCTCTGCGTTCCCAGGCCCCTGCATTCCTGCACAGACCTCTCGGGCCAGTGGGGTCTTTCTCATGGACAAGGGCTGGCATCTCCGAACAATCCTGCCCTCTGTTTTATTGTTTGTTGGGTAAACGAGCTGGATTATGAAGAACAACCTTCTTCCTGATTCTTCCTCCACACAAGCAACCCAACCAGCCTGGCCTGTTCTGAACCCGGGAGGCTGGCACCCCGACAGCTTCCAGGGGGCCCCTCCTCCAGACATGAGCCTCCCAGCTCCCCTCTCTACAAGTGGCCTCCTTTCCCTCAGCCGCCCCCTCTTTCTCTTGATAGGTGATGTTGGAAAATCCCTTAAGAAGCCAGTTTTGTCCAACCTGTGCAGAGTGTGCCTATTCGGCACATGTCCACCGTGCCGGGCTCGCGCCTGCTCCCAGGACGCAGGGACGACGGAGGCAGGGCTCCTCTCTCAGTCTAATCAGCTCAGCACCCAAAGTCAACACCACGGTGGGAGGAAAGGGGGCTGCTTGGAGCCCAGGGGACAAGGATGTCATCCAGCCTCAGGAAAGACAGTCTGTCCCATCGGAGCCCTGAGGACCCTTTAGGGTTGGAATTACCCAGGAAAAGCGGGAGCATCCCTAGCAGAGGGAGCGCCATCGGCAAAGACAGGATGCTCCAGGCACATTTGGCCCCCGTGGGGCACAGGGCACAAGCCACGGACTGTCCTAAGCTCCAGGCAAACACCTGGAGGTGGGGCCACGCGGACAGCCTTCCCTGCCATCGTGAGGCACGTACGGTTTGTTCTGCAGATGGGGAAGGGTCCTCGGCATGCTCAGAAGTGAGACCTCCTCTCCTCACCCTAACGGACGGGAAGCAGCCCTGTGTTCCTAGAGGACCACAGTCCGGGAGGCATCCTGGAGTTCTCCGGAAGCCACCCCCACCCCTGCTGTCAGGCGCAGCTGCCGTCATTCGGAGAAAAGGAATTGAGTGCGGAGACCAGGAGCTGCGTGCGCCGGGCTGTCTCTGTGAGGACAGCTCCTTGAAGACCCTGGAGCCCGAGGGCGCCACCCGAAGAGCCACCGGATTGTCACAGCGGTGAAGGTAAACCCGCTTTCCCAACCGCTGCATTCCAAAGGCCGTGCCACCATGCGTGAGACAAAGGTGTTGTGTTCTGGCTGCCAAAGTAACTCTCTCTCTCTCACCCTGTGGTCAGAGGGAACAAAGAGCTGATTGAGGATTCTGGATTCCCGCTCCCTGAGCTCTCCTGTGCATCTTCCTCAAGGTGCAATTGGACCGAAGTCGAGACACAGGGCCCGGCGGGGATAATGCCATGATTGCTGGGTCTCGAGTTAAATAAAAAAATGTGTGCCATTCGTCATCCGAGAAACGGCTTCGCCAGGTGCAGAGCCCAACCCAGAGGGTGGCCTGGGAGAGGTGGGCTTTGATTTAAGAACCTCCAGTCTCTTCAATTTTCTTGAGTGTTTTTGTGGCTGGAACCCAGGGAATAACCTTGGGAGGAAAATAATGTATGGATTTTTGGTATTTTAAAATGAATCGTATCAGAGTCATATTTCCTTTTGGGGTCAGGTTGAAAGCCAAGCCCCAAGGTCACCTCAAGGTCCCTGTTACCCACAGGTAACATGACTTCCAGGCTCTGTCTGATGTCTCCTCCTTCATCCCACAGGCCTGGGACCATTGCCTAAAATGCAATGAGTAAAAACGGCGTTTTACTCAGTCTTTGGTGTCTCTAAGGATTTTAGCTCAGTTAAAGTGTCTTTTCCACAGATAGTGTTATCAAGTTCTCCACCTGACAGCTGAAGTCAGTTCCAACGGCCTGGGGAGGGAGCAGCCAGGTGTGCGTAGGACGCCGGGCTGTAGGTTTCCCTCCTTTTCCTCTGTGTAGTATCGGGCTCGCGTCTGCGGCTCTCACTCAGTGCTAAACAGTTCTGGGAAATCAATGTTATTGCCCCCGGGTTTTCAGAGTGGAGACAGGCTCGGAGAGGTGGACTGAATTACCCAACATCGTGCAGCCAGCAACTGGCAGGGCTGAGGTTTCATTGTTTTACAACCTTACTGATATATAATTGACGTACAATAAACTGCCCGTGTTTAAAGTGTACAGTTTCATAAGTTTTGACGTATCTGCCTACCGAGGTTGTCCGACCTCAGCACTGTGGGTATTTGGGGCCGGATGATTCTTTGTGCTGGGGGCTGTCTCCCCAATTACAGGATGCTCAGCCGCATCGCTGGCCCCTACCCTCTAGATGCTGGTAGCAACCCCCCAGATCTGACGACAAAAATGTCTCCCGACATTATCACACAGTCTCTGAGGGTCAAAATTCATCCCCAGCTGGGAACTGCTAGTGTCACCCATGAAACCATCACCACAGTCAAGCGATGAATATGTCCATCGTCCCCCAGTGTCCTCACGTCCCCAACAACACCCCTGCACGACTGCCGGTCTGTTTTCTGTCACTATAGGTTTTGCTTGAATTTTCTAGCATGTGTTTTCTACACGGCATGTGTATTTCGGGGTGTCTGGGTTTCACTAAGCATCGTTGCTTTGAGATTGAGCCAGACCGCTGCACGTTTCAACAGCTTTGTGTCACTGAGTTGTCCTCGTGGTATGGACGTACTGCGCTTTACGTAACCTGTTGATGGACTTTTGGGTTGTTAGCAGTTTGGGGCTAACATGAGCAAAGCTGTTATAAACATCCATGCGCGGGTCTCTCTGTGGATATGGGCTTTAGTTCCTCCTCGGTAGGTTGCTAGCGGTGGGATGGCTAGGGCACGTGGAAAAGGTGCGTTTACCTTTATGGGAAACTGCCACACTGTGCCCCAAAGTGGCCCATAGCTTCTGACTCCGAGTTCAGTTCTCTTTGGTTCCCACTCGGTGGTTTTCCAGATCCAGAGACCAGGAGGAGGAGAAGGCAGACCAGGTGGGTGAGACTCCTGGGTAAGGGAAGATTTGGGATCATTTAGAAAATGCAAGAAGAGGAGTGGAAAAGGCGAGAAGGGAGCATCAGACCCCACCCACCCAACGGGGGTCCTCACCACCCAGCCAGGACCAGATGTGGCTGCCCTGCCTGAACCCCCACCCCTTATCCCACGCTTCTTACCTCTCACACCCTAAATGCTAAAACTTCATTCCTGGGAACCTGGGGCCTCTCTTGGCCCTAGGATGGGTCACATTCCATGGAAATGGTAGTCAATTTCAAAGCTTTAATTCTTTCAAACCAGCAGGGATGCTCTACTGGAAAAAGAACTTCCCTCTTCTTGGAAAACTTCCTCCTACACATCAGTTTTCACAGGGCTGCTTTATGTCTTGACTGCTTCAGTGTCAAATTCTATTCAACTTTTTCCCCTTGGTTGCATCTATGCATAACATACTTGGATCATAGTAGTCAACTCACAATCGACTTCCAAAAAATCTAATATGTCAATTTATTTGTTCTGAATACACGTGGCTTCAGATCTTAACTGCAAATTCTGCTAAAATGGAAGTATTTTGAATCTACAGGGCAGGTCTGGAAGGGCTGGAGAACTGGTCGGAATCTTTGTGAAATTTTTTCCTTTCTTTAAAATCCTTTAATAAAGATTTAAAGAGTGATCTCATGACATAATGTATAATCCCCAATTCTTGCATTTAAATCTTCTTTTCCAAAGCTAAATATAAACCTTTCAACTAGGTAAACAAATAAATAAGACTGCAAAGACTTTTTCTTATTTCTAGAAATGTGAGGATTAAATTTTAATCCATAATTTTAATGAGAAACAGATTAGCTCTATGTAATACACTAAGAATTCACCCTGGATAGAATAGTATTTTAGATCATTATGTTTTTTGACTCAGAGAATGGTTAAACTTTAGGTTTTTGGCTAGCTGAATGAATCAGAATCACTTGAAAACCGTGGCTGTTAGAGAGCATTTCTAGAACACCACAAACTGTCATCTCTGATAAGGCCAGAATGGGAGAAATACTTTTTTCATTGGATATCTATTTTATAGTGTCTGAATTTTTTTTACTATTTGTGTAATAATGTTATCATTTTAAAAGAATGCAAAACATGATTTGTGAAGAATCACCCATAATTCCCAATATTAAGGAACAAACATTGTTAACCTTTTAGCATGTATTTTCACGGGTGAATTTTTATGTATGTATGTATGTTATGCATGAATGTATGTGACGTTATGAATAAGTATATAATAGCAAAAGCATTTTCAAACTAGTCACTTTTCAATCTATTAATAAACATATTAGAGACATATTCCTGCATTAATAATATACAAACATATCTCTTTGGGCTCAGTTCCAGACCACTACAATAAGACGGATATTGCAATAGAGTGTGTCATGTGATTTTTTTTTTTTTGGTTTTACAATATAAAAGTTATGTTTACACTATTCTGTAATCTATTAAGTGAACAGTAGCATTCTGTCTAAAAAATAGATATACTTTAATTAGAAAATGCTTTATTGCTAAAAAATGCTAATGATCGCAGCCTTCGGGGAGTCATAATCTTTTTGCTGGTGCAGGGTCTTGCCTGATGTTGCTGGCTGCCGACTGATGAGGGAGGAGGTTGGGTTGGCTGCGACAGTTACTTAAAATAAGAGAGTGATAAAGTTTGCTGCATCAGCTGACTCTTCCTTTCATGAAAGATTTCTCCATAGCATGAAATGCTGTTTGATGGCCTTTTGCCCACAGTAAAATTTCTTTCACAATTGGAGTCAGTTCTCTCAAACCTTGCCACAGCTTTATCAACTCAGTATATGCAATATTCTAAATCCTTTGCTGTCATTTTAACAACATCCATAGCATCTTCACCAGGAGTAGATCCCATCCCCAGAAACCACTTTCTTTGCTCATCCATAAGAAGCAACTCCTCATCCATTCAAGTTTGATCATGAGACTGCAGCAATTCAGTCACATCTTCAGGCTCCACTTCTAACTCTAGTTCTCTTGCTATTTCCACCACATCTGCAGTGACTTCCACCAGTGAAGTTTCAAACCCCTCAAAGTCATCCAAGAGGGTTGGAATCAATGTTTTCCAAAATCCTGTTAATGTTGATATTTTGACCACATCTCATGAATCATGAATGTTCTTAATGGCATATAGAATGGTGAATCCTTTCCAGAAGGTTTTCAAGTGACTTTGCCCAGATCCATCAGAAGAATCACTATCTATGGCAGCTATAGCCTTACGAAATGTATTTCTTAGATAATAAGACTTGAAAGTCAAAATTACTCCTTGATCCGTGGGCTACAGAATGATGTTGTGTTAGCAGGTGTGGAAACAACATTAATCTCTTGCATGTCTCCATCAGAGCTCTTGGGTGACCAGGTACACTGTCCGTGAGCAGTAATATTTTGAAAGGAATCTTTTTTTCTGAGCAGTAGGTCTCAACAGTGGGCATGAAATATTCAGTAAACCACGCTGTAAACAGACCTGCTGTCATCCAGGCTTGGTTGTTCCACTGATAGAGCGCAGGCAGAGTAGATTGAGCATAATTCTAAAGGGCGCTAGGATTTTCAGAATGGTAAATGAGCATTGGCTCCAACTTAAAGTCACCAGCTGCATTAGCTCCTAACAAGAGAGTCAGCCTGTCCTTTGAAGCTTTGAAGTCAGGCATTGGCGTCGCCTCTCCAGCTATGAAATTCCTAGATGGTATTGTCTTCCAGTAAAAGGTTGTTTTTCATCTGCATTGAAAATCTGTTGTTTCACATAGTCATCTTCAGCAATGATCTTAGCTAGATCTGGGTAACTTGCTGCAGCCTCTCCATCAGCACTTGCTGCTTCACCTTGCACTTGTATGTTCAGGAGGCGGCTTCTTTCCTTAAACCTCATGGACCAACCTCTGCCAGCTTCAGACTTTCTTCTGCAGCTTCCTCCCCTCCCTCAGCCTTCATAGAATTGAAGAGAGTTAGGGCCTTGCTCTGGGTTAGACTTTGGCTTAAGGGAATGTCGTGGCTGGTTTGATCTTCTGTCCAGATATCTCATACTCTCTCCATGTCAGCGATAAGGTTGTTTCACTTTCTTATCATTCGAGTGTTCGCTGGAGTAGCACTTCTACTTTCCTTCAAGAGCTTTTCCTTGGCATTCATGTGACTCTTCCTTTCATTGAATACTTAGAGGCCATCGCAGGGTTATTAACTGGCCCAATTTCAATTTTGTTGTGTCTCGGGGAATAGCGAGGCCCAAGGAGAGGGGGAGAGATGGGAAGGGCTGGTCAGTGGAGCAGGCAGAACACACACACACATTTATTGATAAAGTTCTCTGTCTTATATGGGCACGGCACATGGCACCCCAAAACAATTACAATGGTAACGTCAGAGAGCACTGATCAAAAATCACCATAACAGATTTAATAATAATGGAAAAATTGGAAATATTATGAGAATCACCGAAACATGACGCAGAGACAGGAAGTGAGCACAGGCTGTTGGAAACAGGGTGTCCATTTATCCCACTGAATTCTCACCACAGCCTGATGCCATATTTGTCATCATGATCCCCATTGCAGAAATGAGAAAACAGAGGCTTAGAAGATTAAGTTACTTGTCCCATGTCACATAGTAGTGGGTAACAGGCAGGACTCAAATTCAGGTGTCTTTGATGTGAAGCCCAAGCTTTCCAACACTGTAGACTCTAATGCTGGCGTTTTAGGAGTGTGTGTGTGTGGTTCTAATACTCTCCTCCTCATTGATATGGGAGGGCAGGGACTGTGTGCTCTCTGGGGGCAGGAATTACCCATGTCAGTGTCCTCCTCCACTGGTGGGAGCCGTCAACCAAGTGCCAGTCCCTGGGAAATCGTTCCCGCATCTCTATGTAAAACGCGGCTGCACTGTCAGCATCGCTGAGGCCAGTCCATCCTACTTCTGCTTCTCCTTCCCTCCCGAACGGGGAAGGAATGTGGCATTTCCCATCCCCTTGAGCTTAGGCATGGCCACGTGGCTTTCCTCAGCGACAAGGCCGAGTGGAAGTGGATGAGTCACTTCCCGGTGGATGCATTGAAGAGCTGGCTGGCGGGTGATTCTCGTTGCTCCCTCTTCCTTTGCTATGACAGTCTGGGAGGCACAGGGAGGACAGCTGCTCTGGAGAGTCACCCTGGTCCCCAGTGGTGAGGAAGAAATAAACCTCGTTATGTTGAGCCACCTGCAGTCAGGAGATGTTTGTTACCACGGCACACCCCAGCCCATGCGGGCTGATACAGGTCTCTTCCTGCCGCGTCCTGCGCCTCTCCTGTCTCCTCTTTGGGAGGCGACTCTGAGCCGGCCTGCGGTATTCTGCACTCTGACCACAGCCAGCCTCGCTGCCCGTCGGCAGCCCCGTCTCCGCCCTTGCTGGTGCAGGGTGGGTCTGTGCTGTGAGACGCACAGCAGAATGTTTGAGGACACTGCCATCCCCGGACCAGACCAACAGCTGCCACACCGGCCATCTGTTCCCGGGGTGGGTGGGGACCCTCTGTGCAGACGACGTGTTGCATCTGTACCCACGTGTTAGAGTTTGTGTGTGAAGCCCTGGGCTTTAATGGGCCGCCGTGGGACCTGCCTGTCAAGCCACTGCAATCCAATTAGCTCCAGCCTCCTCCTCTAATTATCACCAGCACTCTACCACAGTTGGTTTTGCAGGCTGTTTTACAGCTCTTAGCGGTTATTAATCCCAAGACACAGAGAGAGGTCATGTTAAAAATAAGGCCACCAGAGTGCTGAAATGAAGTCTTTGGAAGCAAGTCAGAGCTCCACGTGGAACCGTCTTTCGGTCCTGACCTCGTGGTACCAACGTCAGACGCACACGTGGCACCCCCTCCCCTCCCCCACGCCACACAACGGGCCCCAGCTGGGGAGAGGAAGTAGCCATTCTCCTCCCGCTGATGGGAAGCTTCTTAAGCCAGACACGGCCGGCTAGCGCTTTCATTTCCTGACCATGCCTTCGGTGTAACTTGCTATTTTTGAGAACATGTGTGGCAACCAACACTCATGCCCACAGACGTCTATGAGGCTGTCTAAGCTCTCAGTACAGAATTAAAATTAAAACACAAAGATTTTAGGTGTGGAAGTAATCTGTATTTAGTTGTTATTAAGATTATTTATTTCATATTCCACGGTTGTCTTTGCATCATTATCCTGCCTTTATTGAGGCCTAATTCTTTTTTTTTTCCTCTGTGCCTTTTATAGCAGCAAAATATGGTCACCCCTTTGGCCTGATAACACACTTAGGTAAACTCGGCAGTGGCGCTCACGTTTAGTGGCACTCGGCAAAGGCACAGAGAGAAGCTGGGGACAAGTCACTCTCTCTCTCCGTGAGAGACTGTGGTTATAATTCTCTGTAATGTGCGGTCCGTAATTAAGTTATTACTGGGCCAATTAACCTTTGATGCAAAGGGCCTGTAACACAAAGCCTTGTTTAATAAGAGCCTTAATCACTGCTAGTTAGGGAGGGTCTGCAGGCTGAGTGTCCCAAGGGTTAAGCCAAAACCCCTCCTGCGTCCAGCGTTCACCTTCTGGGCTGGAAAGAGCTCACCTGCCCATCTGTTCACCCTCCAGCCAACACCTCCAGCCAACGCCCCAACCGCAGTCTCCACACTGGCCACGTTTCGCCGCTCCCTGGACACGTCCCATGGCCACGTGCACTCCCCGTGAGACAACCCAGAGTGTTCCTGCCCCAGCCAGACTCGGGCTCCCAAGGGATGTGCCCAGGTGGCCCACGGGAAACCTCTCCACACAGGTGCCACCAACTTTTGCTCTTTGGTCCAGCCGAGAGGACAATGACCGTTTCCTACAGCAGTGGGCACGGGAAAGATGCCATCTTCCTTTTACTTGCAGAATTTTCATTGAAAGGGGCCATTCGTGTGGAGGTGACCAGAACATAGCACGGTGGCTTCCCGAGCATGCCAGGACGTCTGGGCGGCGCAGATGGTAGTTTCACATCAGCACAAGTCGGCGGATTTTGCTCTTGTTCTCAGATTTCTGAAACTTCCTTTAAAATCAGTCTTAAGTGCTGTAACCCCTTTGTACCTGCCACCGAAATTCTTGAATCTGAGCGTGCACTTGGAACGCAACGTGGTTGGAGCCACTGACCTCACGGTATTGAAACTGAACCCAAATCACCACCCCAGCGCTCCATGGCTGTTCCTTTCGCCAACAGGAGCTGTGCAGAGTCTAATCCAACTTCCAAAGGCCCTTTCTTAGTGATGTGAGGCATCCCCCACGCCACCTCCAGCCTTCTGTTTCCAGATTAAATGACTCCAGTTCTCTCCACCAGTCTTGATAAGAGCAGCAGCTAACGTTTGCAGGGCATTTATTTGGTGGTGGGCTCTGTGCTAAGCCAGCTCCGTGTGAGATTTCATTTACGCTCATTTCATCAAACCCAGTGAAACACACGCGATCACCACGTGTTTGTCCAACAAGGAATGTGGGGCTCGGCGAGCCCAGCTAAGCCCCCCAACGTCACGGGGCTGGTGCAAACGGTGCAGGCGTCAGAGAGAGGGCCGGGGCTCCATGCGCCAGGTCACCGCTCGGCCCGAGCCAGGTCCGCGCTCCACTGCACCGGCCGGGCCAGCAGCCTCGAGCAGGCAGGTCCCTTCTCAGTGTCCCAGACGTTTGAGACATGCTTCCACCGGCCGGGCTTGCCACATATACAAGGACAGCCTAATTTTATGTTTGTTTCGTTGAGGGCGTGCAGGTGTGGTGGTTTTAAGATCCACAAAGTTGCAGGGGCACAATTACCATCAGTGAGGATTGTGCATCATCTAAACTGGAGAAATTCTGGAATCTGGGAAGCCTGGCTCAGCCCTCCCCCTCCTCCTGCTCGGGCTTATCCCCAACCGCCACCTCAGAAATGCAGCTGGAATAAAACCAGATGAGGGTTGAGACAGTGCTTGTGCTTTTTGCTTATTTTTAGAGTCTGTCTTGACAAAAATTTGTTATCCTGTTATGCACTATTTTAATGATAATTAACAATGTAACTGTTAGTTAATAATGAATAAATGATAATATGATTATAACAATGACTAAATGAGAATTAAAGTGAAAAAGCCTGACTATAGCATCACATTTGCAGCCCTATAATATCTCCCACGTAGTGGGACAACGTAGTGGGACAATGAAGGGGACACCTGGTGATGGGGGTACCCTCTCATGCTGCCTCCAGTCTTCGTGTGAGACAGGAAGAGACAGGGGCTGAGAGAGGTGAGAGGAGCCCAGACCACCTAGATAATATCGGGCCCAGGCGGCCACCAGATGATAGCCAGGGGCGGGCAGAGGGGCAGAATTTGTGGTTTGCAAACGGCTCAAGCAGGGAAGACACTGGTGAGTCAGGAGCTTGGGGTGTCCCTGCTCTCCAACTCCTTGATCCTGTGCCTGGGGGCAGGGGCCTACCCTGGGTGGGCAGGGGGTGGTTACGGCCCCCTGGGAGACACACCCTGGGGGACAGTGGGGCTGTGGCCAAGCCTAGAGAAAAGGGGGAGCAGGACCCCATGTTCTGGGAACCCCCACTGGCTCCGGCCTGTACAGCCCCAGAAATGGCCTCTGGTCTTAGGTCCCCAGGCCCAGCCCCAGCCAGAGGGCAGAGAAGGGGTCGAGTAGGGGCTGCGCCTGCTTTCTTAAAACACCGCAAATCCCGATCTGAACCCTGTAGTTAAGTACCGTACATTCTGCTCTCTAAAGAAGTGAAAGTTAAATCGCCTTAGGAAATGATCCCATTGTTATGCTTTGCACTGGGCCTGCGGCTAGATTCTTATAAGGAATTAGAGGCTTTAGGAACCCCCCACCTCCGGGGAGGCTGTCTGTGGGAAAAGGCCTCCGTCTCCTTGTCAAAAAAAGGTAGATAATTCACCACTTGCAATTTTCTTT
>VBSM01003154.1:527569-537884 GCA_008086735.1 Cheirogaleus medius
TCGGCCTCCCAGAGAGCTAGGATTACAGGCGTGAGCCACCGTGCCCGGCCTGCAATTTTCTTTTGACTTTTATGTTACTTATTACATCTAGAATTAATTTCCTTAACTCTGACCCAGGAAGGGCGAAGGAAGCCTTTTTCAAAGTGGGAAACTTACCAAGTGTCTCCACACGCTTGGCAGACAGCGGCAATAGACCAGATTCATCGCTTTATTGATCATCTGTGTAAAAAAAACCCAAAAAACCTCATATTGCCTTCAGAGAAGTCAATGCATAGGAGGTGACTCTTCTAACGAAACCCGGCTATACAGATTTGGATAAATTCAACTGCTGTGCTTCCGAAGAGATTTTTCAAGTAGTGCGTCGTGACCCTGTGCACGTGTTGCCCATAAGAGTCTGTCCTGCCCTGGCCGTCCCCCACACAGCGCTCAGCACTGTCTTCTTTGCAGGGGAAGCAGAAACCCTCGCCTTCTTTCTGCGTCCGGTTCTGCGCTCCAGGCCAGGATGTGTGTGTAGCTCGCCCTGCCGCCTCCACGGTGCTGGGTGCGCTGGCGTCCCTAGGTGCAGCTCCACCGCGTTTCTCATGCTGGATTGATCTGGAAACCCGGACTCGAGATCCAACATTGGCTGACCCCAGTCCGCAAACATCAAGGGTGCGCTGGGCTCAGCAAACACCGTCCAGGTAAAAACAGCCCTCCCCCGGGGATTTGCAGCCCTGCCCAGGAGGAGCAAGTGCTGCTGAGTGTGGAGGGCCCTGCCTGGGTGGGGCCACAGGAGAGCCAGGAGCAGAACTGGAAGGTTCTTTGAAGGGAGCTGAGGTGCGGCCAACTTTGAAAGAGGATGAAGAAGGAGTGGGGCTGAGAAGGTAGAGACATCCACGGGACAGGTTTACCCGGAGGAGGGGTCTGGATCTGACCCAGGGGGGATGGACGCCAGCCAGGAGTGAAAGTAGGTGCAGTTCGGGGCTAGACCAAGCCCTGGTGAGGGCGGGAGAGCGTGAGGCAGGGTTAGAGATTCACAATTATCGACAGATGGTGCAGGACAGGATGCAGAGACACGCCAGCCCCAAGGCAGGTAGAGGAGGTCGGCGGGACGTGGAGATGTGAGGGATGGGGCGGGAACAGGGTGCAGGATGCCTCCTGGTCCTAGCCTAGAGCACTAAGTGGACAGGGGTGTCGCCTGCCCCCAGCAGAGGGCCTGGAGGAGGAGCAGGCGCTGTGGAAAGGAGTGCTGAGTTCCCTTTCAGAGTGGGACACTCGGCAGAGGATACGGAGCAGATGTGGGAGTGGACAAGGCCACCGAGGAGCACTGGGGAGTGAGAGAAGGGAGAGGCCAGGGACAGAGCTGGGGTGGCCCCAGTGTTTCAGGGTGACCCACGGAAGGGTGCTCAAGGCGGGGGTGGGGTCAGACAGGCGGGAAACCCAGGACGCATGGGAAATCACTATCGTGGGAGGCGTCTGTGCACGCTTAGGGTGCAAGGAGTCAGCCGTGCAGACGCCATTGACGGAAACCACCGCCTGGGAACTCTGTCTTGGTTGATCCAGCGGATGTCGGTTGTGCCAGGCACATCCAGCTCTGCTCTGTGATGCATCGCCGCAACGGCAGAAGTGTTTCTGGATCCCAGTGCTGCACATCCCTTTCTGGGCAGCTTTAAGATTGCGCACGCCACAGTAACATGTGGGTGAAGGGTGTCCGTGGCACAGCTCTCTACGTGCACGGACACCCATGAGAAGCATGTACGTGCGCACTGTTTTGTACATGGAATCGGACCATACGTGACATTCGAAATTGTACTTTTGCCACTCGATTAGGGATCGGGACCATCTGTTTTGGGTCTATAAATTTAGGTCATTTCTGCATTTTTATCAGCTGCATAGTATTCCATGTTATATGTGTGCCAAATTTTATCTGTGCCGAGCATTTATATTTGTGAGATTAATCCATTTTTCGAGCTTAATCCATGTGCTGTATGGCAGTAGTGCATTCTCTGTGTCGCCGTGAGTATGGCATGATTTATTCATTCACACCACTGCTGGCAGGCCTTTGGGTGCTCTGCTAGTCAGGGTTCTCCAGAGAAACAGAACCAATAGGAGATTTTATATATATTAATATATACAGGGTGTCCCCAAAGTCTCCAAAGGAAACATTTTGTAATGAATTATTTTGTAAATAAAGGTACATTTAGCTACAATTTTGCATTTTCCCTATGCATGGCGATTTTGGGGATACTCTGTATACACACGCACACACACACACACACATGCATATGCACATACAGACACAGGTAGAGAGAGAGAGGAGCGGGATTTAGCAGTGGACTTGCCTTACACGATTCTGGCGGCTGAAAGTCCCACAGTCTGCCCTGTGTGAGCTGGAGAACCAGGAAGGCTGGTAGCATGTCCAAGTCCAAGTCCAAAGGCCTCTGTACCAGGGGAGCCCATGGTGTCACTCTCAGTCTGAGGCCAAAGAAGAGGGGTGTCCCAGCTCCAGAAGAGAGAGTGGCTTTGCCCGTCCCCTGCCTTTTTGTTCTGTCCTTGCCCCCCGCAGATGGGATGGTGCCCGCGCATCCTGGGTGAGGGCAGATCTTCCTCACTCTGTGCACTGGTTCAAGTACCAACCTCTCCTGGAAACACCCTCATGGACCTACCCAGAATAATGCCTTACCAGCACTGTGGGTGTCCCTTAACTCAGTCAAGCTGACAGGTAAGATTAGTGATCAAAAGTACTTTCCAGTTTGGGGTGGTTATAAACCGAGGTACAAGTGATCACCTTTGAGCACAAATCCTTTTGCAATGATGCGACTATGTCCTTAGAATAAGTTGCTAGAAATTGGGTTCCCGGGCTCTTATATTTCACACTTGGACACGTACGGCCACATTGCAGTCACCTTGGTTGCAACTTCGCGCCCCATCGCCTAGTCCTGCAGGAATTCCCCATTTCTCACATCCTGGAAGACACTGGGTTGTATCTGTCTTTGCTCCTCTGTTTGGAAAAAATAAAATGAGTAGTTTTGATTATTATCTCAAATTATTAGTGAGTAAAGATTTTTTGATATGTTTACTTGTCAATTGTTTATTTGTTTCAAAGAGATTCATTGATATTTTTCAATAGTCTGATGAGTTTTGCTTATATAATTTGTTTTCCAGTTTACATGCAGTAAAAGCCCTTCTTTTTGTTGCACAATTCTGTGAGTTTTGGCAAATGCACAGTCACGTAATCACCGTGCTATTGAGATGAAAAGCAGTTCCACATCCCCCCCCATACCCCACCCCCGCAAATTCCCTCCTGGTGCTTCTTTGCGGTCTCTTCCCAGCCCAGCCCCTGGCGGCCACCGATCTCTTCTCCATACCCAGGGCTTTGCCTCTTGAGAGGAGTCATACAGTGCTCAGCTGTCTGAGTCTGCCTGCTTCCTCTCCACACGTGTTTGAAACCCGCCACGATGTTGCAGGCACCGAGAGTTGCTCCTCTCGGTTGCTGGGCAGTGTTCTATTACACGGGTGTGCCAGGGTGTTTACCCACTCACTCACTGAAGGACATTAGTTTGGGTTGTTTCCCCATTTTGGCAATTATGAATAAATCTGCTATAAACATTCAGACCAGTTTTAGTGTGAACATAAGATTTTCATTTCTTTTGGGTAAATACCTCGGCTGGACATAGGAAGTGCATGTCTCCTTTCAGGAGGAACAGCCAAACTGTCTCCAACATGGCTGAGCCATGTCACATCCCCACCGGCCACGTGTGGGAGTTCCAGTTGCTCCACATCTTCCCCAAGACTTTTCCCAAGCAGCCATTCTAACAGGTGTGCTGTTTTAGTTTACATTTCCCCATTTCCCTAGTGGTAGCAGATGTGGAGCATCCTTTCACGGGGTTCTTTGCCATCTGTCTATCTTCTTTGGTGAGGAGGCTGTCCAAATCTTTTGCCCGTTTTTTAAAATTGGCTAGTTGTTTGTTTTCTTATTGATGATTTTTGAGAGCTTTTGAGTACCGTAGATCCAAGCCCTTTGTCAGATATGTGATTTGCAAGTATTTCCTCCTAGTCTGTGCCTTGGCTTTTCATTCTGTTTATAGTATGTCTTTCAAAGAGGAAAAGTTTTAAACTTTGATGAAGCCCAATTTATCAACTTTTTCCTTTTATGAATCATGCTTTTGTTGTCATAACTAAGGACTCTTTGCCTAACTCAAGGACAAAAAAGATTCTCTCCTAGGTTTTCTTTTAAAATTTTTATAGCTTTAAATACACTTAACAGATGCTCTCACACCCATTTTGCTTGATTTCTTTTCTTTGGTGGTTGTTATATATGAGGTCCCAATTCACATGTGGTCAGACTTCATCTTTTCCTGTAGAATATCTGACATGTTTCGAAAGGACTTCCAGCCTTCTCCACCCCAAGAAATAAGAATAATCATCTGTGGCTTTTCTCTAATATTTTATTTTACATTTATTGGTTAAATCTTTAATTCGTCTGAAATTTATTTTGCTATGAGAAGTGGGTTAGAGATTTAGCTATATTTTTCAAAAATTGCTAGGCCTGTACTACATTATTTATTGAACAGTCCTATTTTTTATACATTTTTAAAAGCACACTTATGATAAATTCCCTCCCAGATTTCCTCCCCTCCTTCCCACCCTTCATCGCCTCCTTCCTTTCTTCCTTCACTTGCTAAAAGCATATGGAGCACGTAGCAAGTGCCAGCCTCCGTGTGTGCTACAGATCAAGGTGAGCAGGAGAAACCTGAAACTTAGTGATTAGCAAGACCTTCCAAAGCACACAGCACTAGCACACAGATCATATTTTAGCTGTGTTGTAAACAATGAATAATATATAGTCAAAGAAGCGTGGTGATGTTACCTTCCCAACGGAGGGGTTCATTTGCTTGGTGGATATTAAGTTGACACAGCCACATCTGTTATAGCAAGGGGGTTTATTACTTGGTACAGGTAGGAGCAAACTGGAGATAGTTCCCAAACAGGGTGTCCCAAAACAATGGGGCTGGGCTGCTTTTATAAGCATAGGGTAATGAGGTGTGATCCGATTGGATCTTGCAACAAAGTGATGTTGAGAAGCATGATCTGATTGGACCTTGCCATGGGGTGATGCCAGGGCTTGATCTGATTGGATCCTGGATCCTGACATGTGAGGTCTGCTTCTTAATTCAGTTCCCACTCCTCCATCCAAGGACTGAGATTCCACCCATGGAACCTCAGGGGTGGTTCGTCTGGGCATGCCTGACCTTCAACTTGGGGATCCATGGCAACCGGAAAACTCACAACTTTGTTACATAAAAGTAGAGCCAGATTGGTCTGGTGTGGTCACGGTGGGAATGGAAAAATGTGGAGGAAAGAGAGAGTCTGGTGTAGGAAACACTTGAAAGAAGATCATTATGTATAGCGTGCGGGCCATTGTTAGGTTAGTATTATTTCTGTATTGGTTGATTGCTTTATCAGTCTATACTTATGCCCATTACACTTGGTAATTATTGTAGCTTTTTGGTATATTTAAGTTTGAATAGGGCAGTTTCTTTTTTACTAGTTTTCTTTTTGAAGGTTTTTCATGCTATTTTAAAGTCAATTTTTATTGCAGTCTAGCATATCTATAAAAAATGCATAAATCATAAGTACACAGCTGGATGGATTTTCCCAAAGTGAACGCACCCATGTGAGCAGACCCAGATCAAGAAACAGAACATTTCAGCATCTAGACATTTTCCCCAGGCTCCCTCTGAGTCCCAAATTCCAACACCATAGACCGTGTCTGCCTGTTACTCAGCTTTGTATAGAGGGAATTATATAGTACTTTCCTCTGAAGCACACGGCACTAGCTCACAGATCATAATTATAACGTGTGTATAATATGTTATGCTTCTTTCACTCAACATGGCAATTGTGAGATTAACGCATGCTTTTGCATGGAGCAATAGTTCATGCATCTTTATTGCTGACTGGTATTCCATTCATTTATTAAATCATATCACTGTTGATGAACCTTTGGGTGGTGGTTTAGTACTTTCAGGCTGCTATAACAAAATACCATGGACTGGGTGGTTTAAACAACAAAGATTTATTTCTTATAATTTTGGAGGCTGGGAAATCTGAGAGCAAGGTGCTGGCAGATTTGGTGTCTGGTGAGGACCCACTTCCTGGTTCATAGATGACACCTTCCCACTGTGTCCCCTTCCCAAGGAAGAGAGCAGAAGCAGGCTCTCTCCAGACTCTTATAAGGGCACTGATTCCATCCACCCTTATGACCCCATTTAATCCTAATTACCTCCCAAAGACTCCACCTCCTAATACCATCACATTAGGGGTAGGATTTCAACATATGAATTTGGGGGAGACATCAATACTCGGTTCATAACAGGTGTTTCCAGTTTTGCCACATAATGAATGCCATGTGTCTTTATAATGCACCCATACACCCATTCCTCTGGAGTGCACCCCTCAGAATTGAGCTGCTGCGTCATAGTAGACACTGCCAAACAATTTTCCAAAGTGGTTGTGTCCATTGACACTCCCCCGAGCAGGGCATGGGTGTGCCTATGGCCCCGTGTCATGTCCACACTCGATATGTACTGCCTTTTCTATTTTAGCCAACTAGACTTGAAGGTCATCTCATTGTCAACTTATTTTGCACATCCTCGATGACTAATGAAATTGAGTACCTTTGCACACACGTGCAGGCCATTTGACCGCCTCTTTTGTGAGGGACCTGTTCAAGCCTTTTACCCATTTTATTGGTTTGTCTCTGTCTTTTCTACTTATTCTTTTATATATTCTACATATAAATATACTGCATTTTGAATGTTTATCCCTTCAGATAAACTGCATGTTAAGCTCAAAAAAAAAAAAAAAAAATCCCGCCATGATTTTGTTTAGGATTGCGTTGAACTTGATGCTGTTTGGAGGAGAAGTCGTGCCCTGACAGTAGCGAGTCTCCCTATCCAAGAACAGCAAGGTCAGCGGGGCTTATGTAAGTAAATAAGCAAGTGAGAAGTACCACTTCTTGCAAGGTGTGGTTCTGAGTGGATTACATAGGTCTGCTCTTTTTAACTCTCTCGGCAACACTGTACTGCTTCTATTCCCATTTTAGGTACGGAAGTTGAGAAAAAGAGAGGACAGGAAACTTGCCTACGCTCAACCAGTTAGTAAGTGGGAGAGCTGGGATTTGAAACCAGGCAGTTTGGCTTAACAGTCCCTGTTCTTACACAGTCCTATGCTAGTTCTTTGTTCCTTCTACCTTTTTTCCTTTTCCCCAATAGAGTTTATAGTTTGTTTCTTCTTATAATTTTAGCAAAGCTCTCATTATGTTTGTCTTGGCATGTTTTCCCCCTTGTTCTGTTGATACTAGGAATGGTATTGTTTTTCTTCGTTTACAACTGGCTGCTGTTCATATGTAGGAAAGCTACTGGTTTTGAACAGACTCCTTACTAAACTCTTCCATGAGGCTACAGTTTCAGTGTATATCCTTTTAGACTTTTCATCAGGAAAATCATAATGCTTCCCCAAATGGTAAATTTTCCCCGATCGCGTTGACTAGCACTGTAGAGAAATGGTAAGTAGTGGTAATGCTACCAGGTGCACATTTACTGTTCCTGAATTAAATGAGATTGATTCAGTATTTCATACTGAACACGGCACTGGCTTTGGTTTGATATATACAACCGAATAATACTAAAATATTTTCAAACGATTCCTTCTTTTGCCAAGAAATTTTGTCTGATCAAACATATTTCCTAATAGATTTGCGAATATTGGAACATTCTGTCATTACTGGAATAAACCTCACTTGGTCACAGTGTGTCATTTTTGTAAAGCTCTGCTGTATTCTGTCTGTTGATCATTTTAAAGGTTTTGCTTTTTTGTTTGCTTGTCAAACAAAGCCCAAGGGTCTATGAGTTGGTTATAATGCCTCAGCCTCCGGAGTTGCTGGGACTACAGGTGCATACCACCACTCCTGGCTAGTATTTTTAAAAAAAGTTTTTTTGTAGTGATGGAGGTGGGTCTCACAATTTTTCCCAGGCTGGTCTTGAACTCCTGGCCTCAAGTGATCCTCCCTGTCTTGGCCTCCCAAAGTCCTATGATTACAGGCGTGAGCCACCAGACTGGGCCGCAAGACAGTTTTTTATACAGTGGTCCCCCACATCCACGGGTTCACTTTCCATATGGCTTCAGTTATCTGGGGTCACTTGTGGCATGAAAATATTAAATGGAACATTTCAGAAATAAACAATTAATAAATTTTAAACTGTGTGCTGTTCTGAGGAGTGTGATGAAATCTCAGGCCATCCTGCTCTGTCCCACCCTGGACATGAATACCCCCCTTTGTCCACACTGCATATGCCACGTGCCTTTCAGTAGCTGTCTGGGTTATCAGGAAAAACATGGGATTATGTTTTTATTATTATTAAGGATAATTTTAATTATTATTAAGGATTATTATGCAGGATTCAGTACTGCCCAAAGTTCTGAGCATCCACTGTGGGGCTTGGAATGCGTCCCTGTGGACAAGGGGGGACGACTGTATTATTTTGGGTTTCTTCAAAAGCTTTGCCTGAAGCAAGGACTTGAACCCAGGCTGCTGTGCTTGAGAGTTGGCCCCAGGAAGCGGGAGTGAGAGAGAGAAGAGAAAGCAGACCCAGAAGGAGGAAATCCCCACATAAAGGTGTTTTGTCCAGGTCTCTGCTGTAAGTAAGGGAGCCTCCAAAGGAAATTCTGAGAACCACAGAATGTGCCCTAGCAGGATGGTTCACCTGCCCAGTGGAGGCTGGGCACCTCCGTCTCCCAGCCTCCAGCTCTGCTTCTCCCAGGATCAGCAGTTGCCCCTAGGGGCACTCACCTTGCATCTCTACAGGCTGTGCAGCACCAGGGAGGCTGGGGAAGCAGCCTCCTGCACCTCCTGCAGCCCCCTGCCCCGCTGTGCTGTCGCCCCTCCTGCCCACTGCCCCCCACATCCACTCTAGTCCAGCAGGAAAAGCTGCAGACCAGCCCCTCTTATCATCTGAGATTCCGAGAAAAATGAACTCGCCCTCCACTTTCCCGGTTAGCAGCCCTGACACTTATGTTCAAAGTCCCAGGAGGCTTTTCTAACAAATCCATGGCAAATAAACTTATGGAAAATTAATAGAGAGTAATAAAAGTCCACGTTAAGATGCAGAGGTGAAACATGGGAGGCATTTCTGCATGGGAGTTGGGGGATTTGTAAAATCTGGCTCTGTTTATATCACCAGGTTTATGTGACTGAACTAGCAGTTGTCAGGAAATCATGGAGAAATGAGTGAATTTTCCAATATTTGATGTGTGAGGGAACACAAGGGATGCGAACCTCTTCCTGTAATGGAAAATAAGTAGGAAAATAATTGCAAAAACATGGGAGAATCTGGCAAAGATGAGGGAATGGGGCAGACTTGCTGACCGGAGCAACGACCTTTACCTGTGCACACTTCACCTTACCTGGCTTCACCTGTGCATGCAGGCCTGCCTTTCTGTGGCTCTGACCTTACGTCCTTGAGCAAGTTGCATCACCTCCTGGGGCCTCAGCATCCCACCTGTAAGATAAGGATTGGGTTAGCTTGCTCCCACCTGGGCAGATGGAGCGCCCTGCTCAGAAGAAGTGCTGGCCTCCAACAAACATGCCCCGACCCCGGGAGCTTTCCTGTGGGAGACAGACAGGGACAGCTGCTCAGTGCAATGAGCATCTGGGTTAATCTACGCTACAAAATATGTATAATGCTTTCCCCAGGACAGAAAGGGTGGTTATGTCTCACATCCCTAACGGTACGGTGTCCCAGTTTCTAGTTCTCTGTAAAATAGTTACTCTTTCCAGAAAGCCCTAGCGTGCTCAGGAGTGTGCAGGGGGGCCATCCATGTTCGTGGTGACTGACGGCTGCATGCTTCAGGTTTTACAAGAAAAAAGAAAAGACCGTCCGATGGAAACGTCATCTCTTCCTGCAAGCTCATTGAACTTCGTTCGCATCACCAGGCGTATGGGGGAACCCGGGGGGATTCTGGGGAAGGGAGCTCACAGAAACAAAAACAGGGGAGTCCTGCATCCAAGAAGCAAAAAGGATTCTGCCTCCTCTCCCTAAACTGAAACTAAAACAAGGTACTCAGCGACGTGCACAGCAAAGGTCCACCAGGAGGAACTGCTGAAAGAAGCCCTGCTTCAAAGACGCAATGACTTCGTGTTGCTTCTAGGAGCCAGAGAGAAGGTCCCCCCACCTGGAATACCTTCTCTGGGCATTCAAGTGTGGATAAAGGCACAGCTGCAGTTTTCTGATCCCAAACCTTTTCATAAGGGCACTTTTTTTTTTGCTTTTAT
>VBSM01003154.1:537984-605855 GCA_008086735.1 Cheirogaleus medius
TCATTCATTCATTTTTTTTTTTAATTCAGCAGGTGCTTTGGGTTGTGTGCATGGCCCCCTGCTGGCATTAGGGGGGGGGCTGTGCAGGTGGTTTGGTCCAGGCCTGGGGGCTATCCAGGAGGTTAGACCTCCGAGGGGCTGAGGTCGGGTGTGAGGTCGGGTGCGCTGGCCGAGGAGCGCAGAGGCATCCTGAGGGCACTGCATTTTATATTTTGTCAGCAATGAGGAAAAAGACAGAAGAAAAAGCGTGAAACTAAGAAAAACGTGCCAGGGGTTGACCAGTATACAGGAAAAGGCTCCTAAAAGTGGACTTTTATGGGACAACAGTTCTTTAGCAATGCTTGTTTTGTTTCCCGATGCGTAGTGGAGGTCTGGTGTCCCTGGCCGGTCACGTGAGCAGTGGGGCCTTTTCCAATGTGGGGCTCAGTTTGGGAGTGGGTGCCGGGGCTCAAGGTGTGCCTCCTCCTCAGAAAGAAGGCTGGGGATGTGCCTCCCGATGGGATGCCAGCTCCTGACGTCTCGTTTGTCTGGAATTCCAGTCTCCTACTTGTCAACTTAAGGCCCAGGGAGGGAATGTTTAGGATCTTCCTTCATCCAGGTGACCTCTAGCAAATTTCCTGACCTTCTGTCTGCACAGACTGGGGAGGGGAGGGGAGCTTCAAACACAGGCCTGTCTTTCTCACCTTGGGGCCCCTGCCCTTCCCCTGGGCTCCCGGAGAATGAACTACCTGTTGAAAGAACGTGTACAGACTGAGTGAAGGGCTTGGAGCCTGGAACCCTCCCCTGGGCCAGGTGACTTTTGTGACCTGACTGTTGCATCTAACCCGCCTACCCAAAACGAGAGGCCCCCCGTTCTCTGCTGGTCAGAGGTGATCTAGGGTATGTTTGGTTTTCTGTGCATGTTGCATAAAAATGAGCTCCACAGTCATCAAAGGCCTGCTGCTGCCTGCCGGGCCTGGACTGGCTGCAGGTTGCTGCCCCAGGGAGCTTCCAGGTTAGTGGGAGGAAAAGGAGTGACTGGCCAGTTAGTGCACGGTGCCACCGAGTTTGTGAAAGAGGTGGCCACTGAGTGCTGTCCCTAACTCAGGGTGGAGGGAGGGGGAGGCATAAAACACCCGGAAGAGGGCTGAGTGGTTTGAACACCCCTGGGACTGAACATGGGCCCTTGGCAGAATAACCTACTTCTTGTTCCACGAGTGGGGACACAGCCACCCAGTAGTCACAATAGTAGCAGTAACAGCAGTACTCCAAGTGTTTCCTTTTGGTTGATATTAGTGATACTCTCGCTCTATATTCCCTCATTGAATCTTACTCCCATTTCACAGATCAGGAGCCTGAAACTCAGAGGAGTGAAGCCACTTGCCTTAGGACACCCAGCTAGTAGAGGGCTGGGGGAGCTGGGATTGCACCCCAGGCAGCATTGGGGGGCCCAGCCCTTCACCCCAACACTTGCCATGGCTCAATGCATGTCACCCAGCTGGAAAGAGCAGCCAGGTGGCAGCTAGAAAACTAGCCAGAATTCCTGTTCCTGTGGCGTGAGATAGAGCTACAGTCAGTGGGTGAAAATTGACCTTTCTGATGAGACTTCTTGATGGGATCCGCATTTTGCTGCTGCTGAGGTTGAAAGCATAGTCAGGGAACGGTTTGATTTCACTGGTTCTAGTATAAGACTGATGTCCGTCTTCGGGAAGAAGATGCCTCGACACATGCCTTCTTTGTGGGTCGGGGGAAGATGTGCCCACACCCAACACCCAGAACCTGCCCTGCGTTTGGGGATGGCTGCCTGGGTCACTCTGGATGTACGTGACCCAGGGACAGGTCAGCTGCAGCACAGGTCACTTCCTGGGAGATTAAGCTCTTAAAAGCCTGCTGGGCCACCAGGAGTTTGTGGGCAGCAGCAGTGCTGCGCTGGGCTCCCTGATTGGCTGCCAGATGTCAGTGCAGAGTGGGGGACTGGCACCGCGGAAGACCAGAGACGGTGTTTGAAAGTTGTCCTTGTTGGGTACGGCAGCTACTCTGGGGGTAGCTCCGGGAGGGGTGTGCTGGCTGCATTAGGCCACAGACTCCTAATCTGAGGCCGCGGGTTCTGAGTGCTGGGCCCAGGTGTGCAGAGGGCTTGGGCCCACCCCCCAGAAAATCTGATGTGGCAGGAAATGCAGGACTGGGGTTCTCCAGAGAGATTTTGCCCTGAGGAGTTCTGGGAGCACACTTTGAGAAACACTGCAGTTCTTAGGAGGAAGAACAGCTGGAGAAAGTCCTGAGCTGCTTAACTTAAAAAGGCTTCAGCTGGGAGACTGTCTGGGAGGCATCCATGGGGGGGTTGTCACTGCACACCTACCGTGGCCCTGGACGGGGCGGGGCTGGGGCAGGTCTCTTCCAAAAAATTTATTTCCTCTCTCTAAAAGTGTTATTTATAAAAGACTGTGTGTTCTCTTACATAGTCCTTGCAACATTTTCTCATGAAAAATTGAAATATCCAGCAAAGCTGGAAGAATTACACAGTGGATTTATCTCCACTTACAGATTCTGCCATTAATCATTTACTAGCCTTCTCGTGCATTTTTAAGTCAACATCTAAAATTTTTCTTCATAGGTTTAAATATTTGCAAAGGATGTAGTACCTCCTCTGTGAAGTAGATATTGATATTTTAAAAGTAACCATTGCCTAACTCTTTAACTCTCCACTGGGATACAACCCACTGTGCTGCCCGTTTTTCATGGAAAAAGACATAAATGAGCTTTAGGAAATTCTCATTGTTCTTTTCCTGAATTTGTACAGCCACTTTTCCCAAAGAATTTTATCCTAATGTAATAGACTTGTATGCCCATGAGTCGTTTATTAATTAATCTAGCATACTTCTCTGCAAGAAAAATATACATAATTGAGTTTTATAAAAATTTCCTGGTACTTCAAGTTGCTAAGTATTTTTTAAAAATCACGTCTGAATTGAAAAAGCTATAGAGTCATTGCTGGGGCACAGTTGATCAAAAACTAGAAATACTACAGATTTGTAGAAATGGAAAAAGGGAATTACTGGAGATGCATCTGTTAAAAGACAGTGGGTGTTTTTGGTGTTTAACTAAAGCCATAGTTGAATTACCCGCCTTTTTTTGGTCTTAGGAGGTCCCATGACCTGGGGTGTGCACGCCCCCAGCTTTACTCTGGGGGTTTCAGATGTTGGGCCGGCCCCGTGGCTGCGCTCGGGTTGGGCAGCTCGACGACGCGGGCCTCTGGGCTGACGGGTTCCCAGGCAGGCGGTGTGGAGCCCCTGATGGCCCATGTCCACCAGGATCACGCTCCTGGGACGTTTACCAAGGCTAGGCGTGGGCGAGTGTAGGATTCGTGGCCGTGGTTAAGCAGTGAATTTTCTCTTGAACAGAGTCCCAGTAACCCTGGGAATGGAATTCTTGCAGACTGTCCCGGCAAGGCCTGGCCTGTGCCGCTCCTAACTCCCCAAACACAAGGACACGTCAGTGCCACCTTCTGGGTTCCAGAGAGTTCCAAGGCTCACTCGCTTCCCTAGGGCAACCGCGTGGTCACCAAGGCTTTGGAATCAGGAAACGCTGCCGGCTGCTGAAGGAATAGAAAGGCTGTCATGGCAGCTTCTGTCCTGCAGCGCCTGCCTCGGGCTTGTTTTGGTTCTTTGGGGTCTCCGTGGGGACCGTCTGGGCTAGGGTTAAGCAACTCGGGCTTGGTGGCGGTGGCAGTTGGGACTGTTCTGTCTCTTTTGAGCCTGCCTGTTTGTGACAAGGTTCTTTGAGCTGCAGGAGACGGACACCCACTTCATACTATGTTAAGGGGGTGGCGGGGCTGTGCATTTCAGGGATATGGGGGTGGGGGTCAGCTCTGGACCCCACAGCCAGTTTTACACGCTCAGCTCTTTCAAAGCTCCTGGCGCCTAGTCCAGGTGGCAGTGGCACGGGGACCACCTTCCCTCAGATGCAGTTTCCCATCCCAGGTGGGCCTCTGGGGGGCGTGCCCAGCCATGTCAGGGTACCTGGGGCCAGGGTGTCGTGGGGCGCTCCTCCTCAGGGGAGGCAGGGTCACTGAGGGCCAAAGGGGCCCACAAAGCTGTCTCCCTCCATCCCTCCTCCTCAGTGGAATCCCAGTGACTTTGCAGCGTGAAAATCACGGTGATGGTGAGTATCTGGGCCACGCTGGTCCCTAAGTGCTTTCCAAGCACAGACTCACGCCACCCTCACCACAGCCCTGAGAGGGGGGCCGGTATCGTCGCCCCATTTTCCAGGCGAGTAAACCAGGGCGGAGATGTTGGCTGGACTTGCTGAGGGTCGTGTGGCTGAGCTGGGATCCACGCCGGGCAGCCGCCCCGCCGCTGTGCAGAGTAGCGAAGCAGTCTCCTCCCCGTCTGCACGCCAGCTCTTGTGCGGCATGCCGCCTTATCTTTCTGTCCACTTTCGCGTAAAGCAGAGGGGGTAGCACAGTGGTTCTCAGACTTTAGGCCTAAGGGCCCCTTTACCCTCTTAGAGTTTTTAAGGACTCAGACAGCTTTTTGTTTATGTGCGTCAATGAATTGATATTTATCCCGTGAGAAGTTAAAAGGATGAATTTAAAAATATTAAAGTCTTTGACTTTGACCAGAAAGCTTATACAAAGAAATAATGGCTGAAAACTTACAAATCTGGGGAAGGAAATAGGCATACAGATACAGGGGCCCAAACAAATCCACATGGAGATATGTTGTAACCAAATTGTGTTATGTATGTGGATGTGACCAAAAGCTAAATTGTATGGCAGTGACAGGGAGCCAAACAGTTGCTTTGACAACACTGGAAAGGGAGGAAGCCTGTTTTCAGATATCTGCGAGGATGTCACGCATGGAGAAGGCTCCACAGGACAGAGGTGGCATTGACGGAGGCTAGTCCCCGCGAAGCAAAGGTTACCTTCTGGAAGAAATTTCCGGTGGCTCTCAAATAAATGCTGGAGTGGGCTTCCTTGTAGAGATGGGCTGTAGGGTGCGGAGAAGGGAGCCGTGGGTGGATGATCCCTCTGGGCCTTGGCCCGACAGCCCCCAGCACGTGGCCTTTCTGTCATTCTTGCTCTGTGACCCGTCATCCAGAGAGGACAGATGGTGTCACTCTTCATACCTACAAGATGGGGAACTGGGGGCTCAGCAAGAGGAGTTGGCCTGCCCTGGCAGACAAGGCAGGATCAGCTGTCTGGGACAGGGTGGTGGAGCCCCAGTGACCTCCCGGGCCATGGACCATGAGAAGCTCTCGTCTTACCAGGTGTTTGCCACCTCCCTGCACTCGAGCGAGGCCCAGGCGGGCAGGGATCTCGTCCATCCCTTTCATCAGGATGTTCCCAGTGCTTGGAACAGCGCCCGGCACACACCAAGCGCTGAGAAACACGAACGTGCCGACGCCGCTTTTGACTCTTTAGAAATGTCTGTACGCCGCGGTTTTATTGAGGTTTTATTTCTGTACATGCACGTCACCTATTTGAAGAGTACAATTCCGTGGTTTTTATAACATATTCACAGAGCTGTGCAACCATCACTGCACTCACTTTTAGAACATTTTCATCACCCCAAAAAGAAATCACATACCCATTAGCAGTTACTCCCCCTCTCCCCAGCTCCTGGCAACTGCTAATTACTTTCTGTCTCCGTGGCTTTGCCTGCTCTGGACATGCCACATAAATGGGGTCATGCACTGTGTGGGATTTTGTGACTGGCTTCTCTCACTTGGTATGTTTCAAATGTTTATCCGTGTTGTATGTGCATCAGTACTTCACTGCTTTTTATTCCATTGTACGGATCTGTCACATTGTTTTTATCCGCCCATCTGTTGATGAACGTAAGGTTTTTCCACCACTATTTGGCTGTTATACATCATGCTACTGTGAACATTCACTTACATGTTTTTGTGTGGACGTGTGTTTTCATCTCTCTGGATTATTTACACAGGATTGGGATTGCTGGGTCAGGTGCTAACTGTGTTTCACCTTTGAGGAATTGCCACACGGCTGTCCAAACTGGGTGGACCATTTTCCAGTCCCACCAGCAGTGTTGGAGGATACTAATTTCTGCATGTTCTCACCAGTACTTGTTATTATCTGTCCGTTTGATAGAAGCCATCCTCGAGGTGTGTGGAGTGATATCTTACCATGTTTGGGATTTGTATTTCTCTCATGGCTAACGATATGGAACATCTTTTCAGGTGCTTGTTCGAGATTTGTACATCTTCCTTGGAGAAATGTCTGTTGCTCATTTTTTAATTGGGTTATTTGTCTTTTTATTATTAAGATGTGAGAGTTCTTTATATATTATTAGAGAAAGTCCCTTGTCAGATATACAGTTTGATAATATTTTCTCTCATTCTATCGTCTTTTTGACTTTGTTGATGGTGTCCTTTGAAGTATGAAAGTTTTAAATTTTGATGAAGTCTGTGTTTTCTTTTGTTGCTTGTGCTTTTGGTGTCAGATCTAAGAAGGATTTGCCTAACTGAAGGGCATTTGCACCTGTGTTCTCTTGTAAGCGTTTTATAGTATTAGATCTTACGTTTAGGTGCATGATCCATTTTGAATTACTTCTTGTGTATGGTTTGAGGAAGGGGTTCAATATCATTATTTTGCGTGTGGTTTCTGTTTATCCAAACGCCATTTGTTGAATAAACTATACTTCCCCATTGAATTGTCTTGGTGCCCTTGTTGAAAATCAGTTAACCAGAGAAACATGGGATCATTTCCAGACCTTTGGTTCTAGTACTTTGATCTGTCTGTCCATCTCATGCCACTTTGTGTTGCTTTGTAGTAAGTTTTGAAATCAGGGAGAGTGAGTCCTCCAACTTTGTTTTTTTTTTAAATGTTATTTTGATTACTCTGGGTCCCTTGAATTTCCATGTGAATTTTAGGATCAGCTCATCAATTTCTAGAATGAAGCCATCTGAGGTTTTGATTGGGATTGTTTTGAATCTGCAGATCATTTTGGAGAATATTGCCATCTTTACAGTACTGAGTCTCTTACCTGTGAGCATGAGACGTTTTTCCGTTTAATTAGGTCTTTTTATTTCTTCAATAATGTTTTTTAGTTTTCTGATTTTAAATTTTGCACGTCTTTTGTTTAATATATTCCCGGGAATTTAATTTTAATGCTATTATCAATGAAATTGTTTTCTTAATTCCATTTTAAACTTGTTCATTGCTATTGTACAGAGATACAACTAATATTTGTATGTTTATCTTACATCTTTCTGAACTTGTTTATTGGTTCTAATAATTTTTGGTGGATTCTGTAGGATTTTCTACATATAGGAGTATGTTATTTGCTATAGATATAATTTTACTTCTTTCTTTCCAATCTTGATGCCTTTGAGTTCATTGTCTTGCCTAACTCCCCTGGCTAGAACCTCCAGTGCCATGTTGAATAGAAGTGGTGAGAGCAGACATCTCTGTCTTGTTCCTGATCTTAAGGGCAAAGCTTTCATTTCAGTCTTTTACTATTAAGTGTGACGCTAGCTGTGGGCTCTTTATCATTTTGAAGAGTTCATTTGTATTCCTATTTTGTTGAGCATTTTTAGTCATGAAATGGTGCCGAATTTTGTCAAATGCTTTTTCTGTGTCTATCGAGATTCTTAGCTGCTCTTTGTCCTTTATTCTATCAATATATCACATTAGTTGATTTTTAGATGCTAGGCAAATCTTTCATTCTTGGTATAAATCCCACTTAGTCATGGTTTATAATCATTTTTATATGTTGCTAGATTCAGTTTATTAGTATTTGTTGAGGTTTTTTGCATCTATGCTCGTAACTGCTATCAGTCTGTAATTTTCTTGAGAAGATTGGTTTTGGTATCAGGGTAATATTGGCTTCATACAATGACTTGGGAGGTATTCTCTGCCATTTTTCTGAAAAGTTTGTGCTGAATTGGCATTGATTTTTCTTTAAATATTAGTTAAAATTCACCAATGAAGCCATCTGGGCCTGGGCTTTTCTTTGTGGGAAGTTTTAAAATTATTAATCTGGTCTCTACTTGTTATAGATCTATTTAGATTTTCTTCTTGAGTCAGTTTGCTAGTTTGTGTCATAGCAGAAATTTGTCCATTTCGTATAAGTTTGATTTATTTCTGTGTAGTTCATAGTACTTTCTTACCTTTTCGGTAAATTGGTAGTGATGTTACTTCTTTCATTCCTGAGTTTGGTGATTTTTGTCTTCCCTTTTTTTGCTTGATTAGTCTAGCTAAAGTTTGTCAATTTCATTGATATTTCCAATTAACCAACTTTTGGTTTCATTGATTTTATATATTGTTTTTTCTATTCTAGATTTCATTAACTTCAACCTTGACCTTTGTTATTTCCTTTCTTCTATTGTTTAGTTTTAGTTGCTGCTCTTTTTCTACTTTCGTAAGGTAGGTTTTGGTTACGGATTTGAGATTTTTCTTCTTTTTCATGTATACATTTACAGATACACGTTTTCTTTTAAGCACTGCATGAGTTGTATTCCGTAAGTTTTGATATGTTTTGTTTTCTTTTACACCCATTTCTAAGTGTTTCCTAATTTCCCTGTGATTCGTTCTCTGACCCTTTGGCTGTTTAGACACGTTGTTTAGTTTCTACACATATGTGCATTCCTAAGATTTTTGTTATTGATTTCTAATTTCAATCCTTCATAGTGGGAGAACATTTTTTGTTTGGTATAGTTTATTCCTTTTTACATTTTTTTTTAATTTCAGAATATCACAGGGGTACAAATGGTTATATGAATTGCTTTAGTACAGTTTGAGTCCAGTTATAAGCATGTCCATCATCCACATAGTGTGCACTGTATTCATTAGCCTGGCACGTGGTCTCTCCTGGAGAATCGCACCTGAGAAGGATGTGTGTCCTGCTGCCTTTGGGTGAGTGTCCTGTGGATGTCTGTTAGATTGTTCTAGGTTCTTGGGATACAACAGTGATCCATACAGACTGATATTCCTGCCCTCATAGGGCTGACACCCTAGCCAGGGTTGACGATAATTAGGAGAGATCAGAAAGAAGCAGGTACACGGTGTGGAGCAAGGGAGAGCCTGGCGGTGAGGGCTGGAGTGCAGGTGGCTGCAGCGTTACACAGGGTGGTCCGGGTGGGCCTCATCGAGGAAGTGGTACTCGAGCAAAGACTTGAAGGAGGTGAGGGAAGCAATAAATGACGAATGAGGAATTTAGTAGAAATTGATGTGAAAGCACTTTTTTTCACTTAAGATTTTAAAAACTGTGCTAAAATACCTATAATATAAAAGGCTACCCTTTTAACCATTGTTAGGTGTCCAGTTCAGTGGCTTTAAGTACATTCATATTATACAACCCGCCGCCATCCACCTCCAGAACTCCTTCATCTTGCAAAACGGAAGCTCCGTCCCCATTAAACACTGACTGCCCCTCCCCCAGCCCCTGGCAACCACATGCAGTATCATTCTTTTTGTAACTGGCTTAATTCACTCAGCATATTGTCCTCAAGCATCATCCGTGTTGTAGCACGTGTCGGAATTTTTTGTTTTTAAGGCTGAACGATATTCCATTGTGTCGATAGACCACATTTTGTTCATTTTTCTGTCAATGGTCACTTGAGGTGCTCCCGCCTTTTTTTTTTATTTCAGGGTATGATGAGGGTACAAACATTTTGGTTACATTTTATGCCTTTGCCTCACCCAAGTGAGGGTTAGAGGCATGCCCTTCCCCTCTACAATGCTCACCGTGGCCTTTAGTTGTGAGTTTACCCCCCCGACCCCCTAATCCCTGGAGAATATTACTACCATGTGGTGCTCCCACCTTTTTGCTGTTGCGGATAAAGTTGCTGTGAACGTGGGCATAGAGATGTCTCGAGTTCCTGCTTTCAGAAAGCACTAACGAAGTGCCCAGGCCCATCCGTCTTGGGCTCCAAAGTGGAGGTCTCCTGCCCACTTGCCCCATCCCCAGCTTCTTTCCCGTGGAAGGAGCTGGAACATCTACAGATGAGTAAGATTGTTACTGTTGTTACTGTCGACGTGATGAGTACATTCCGCCTTCTTCTTGGGTCTCGGGACAAACAAGGGTGACCCCAAATGTGGGAGAAATTGTGGGACATGAGCCCACGTCCAGTGTCCGCCAGTGGGGCAAGGTGTGGCTCCCTGGGGTTGTCCCAGCTTTGTGGGCTCATTTGAGGCCTGGGGCTGGACTGAAGAGAGCACTGACCACAGTAAGTAGCAGGAGAGAGTGTCTCCTTGCAACATGTAGCACATTGACTAGTTAGACGCCTTCTGATCGCCTCCTGGTCTTGGGCACGGGCTGGTTGTGCAACGTGTTGTTTACGGATCTCGTGTGCAGTCTCTGTTGGTCCAGTGGGGCCTGGGCAGGGGGAGGGGCGTCAGGGCACTTCCTATTGCCTGGAAACTTTGTCTTTATGGCGCCTTGATTAATAGCTACTTAAAAGAATCCACACTGAGTTGATCATGTGGCTCAAGTTTATACACCGTAACTGCTGAGTCTATTTCATGGAATGGTTAACCCCATTTCTCCCATCTCCTCCTGTGGACAGCGGGCTGTTTTCATCGTCTTGCTCTTTCAGACAGTGCTGCAGGGAACACTCTTCGAGTAGGGCCAGCGCTTCCCTGGGCGTGTTGTTGGAGGAGAGGTTGCCCCCTGTGCACAGGTTTAGCTTGCTTGGGTGTTCTCAAATTGCTCTCCGGGGGGTTGTACCAAGTGATACTCCCTCCTGCTTGGTGTAGGAGCTCCCTGTGCCCCTCACTCATAGCTAGATTTGATGTCGTCTGATATTCACCAGTCTGATGGGTGGGGAAGGGTATCTCGTTTTAACATGTGTTTTGTCTGATTCCTAGAGAGAGTGTCTAATAGTTCGTTGGCCGCTCAGCTTTCTGCTTTCTGGATTTGCCCATCTTTATGACGGATCCTAGTCTGCTTTTTACTGATTTGTAGATGTTCCTTATATACTCTGGATACAACTTTGGCCTGGTTTGGCTGGACTTTGTACTTTTGCTTGTAGTGAGTAGCCTTTTGCTATGCAGAAGTTTTACATTTGGATGTGGTCAAATTAATTTTGTGTGTGTGTGTGTGATTTAACTTCTGAAAATCATTCCTACCCCATTGCCGTAAGGTGCTCTCCTGCATTCTCTTCTAATAATTTTAACGTTTTGCTTTTCATTTGTTGTTGTTGTTGTTTTTTGATCTTTCTGGAGTTAGTATTTGTGCCTCGTGTAAGGCAGATGTCTAATTTATCCCCTGCACGAAGTGACTGGCCGCAGCCGCCGGACTGCTTTCTCCTGCCCGGTCCATCCTGGATCCAGCTTTCAATTTGGGGTGGGTTTTCGGGCTCTCTCTTCTCTCCTGTTGGTCTACCGATCCTAGCTCTAAGTCCACACTGTTTATTCACAATTGCTTTAAAATAAGCTTTGATACCTGGCGGTTCTGTCTCCTCTAAACTGCAGTCAGCTGTGCTGCAAACTACTCCGGCTGGTGTTTGAGGAAGGAGCCAGCTTAGAAGGATTGGTTAGCGCAGGGTTGACCCCAATGTGGGAGAAATTGTGGGACGTGGCCCTTCCCCACATCCAGCCAGCACGTGGCAGCGGGACGAGGGGACCAGCACCTGACCCCAGACGAGGGAACCCCGGCCCAGGGCAAGTGATTCAGTGCGGTGGCCACTAGGCACATGTGGCTATAGAGCGCCTGAAATGTGGCTAGTGCTGCATATTGAGATGCTAATATTTTGTGTATTTGGGGTTACGTAAAAGATAGTATGAAAATTAATTTCAGCTATGTCTTCGTAGTTCATTTTTTAAATGTGGCTACTAGGAAATTTAAAATAACGCTTGGTCTCATGGAGTCTTCACAGTTTCTGTCTGGGAGGAGGTATGTTTTTAGGTCCATTTTACAGAAGGGGAAGCTGAGCTCCAGAGAGGTGCATTGACTGGGGCTTTGAGCCCAATGGGTATGTTACGTATTTTACCAGAACTGGAAGGAACAGGAGCATTTTGTCCCCCTTGTCCCCAGCGAGGCCCCCTCCTGGTGTGCCCCGCGGCCCCTCCTGAAGCCCCGTGGGCCCCTGCGAACAAGACCACTGTGCAAGGTTTAGTAGCCTCTCCCCTGTTCATGAAATGTGCCCCCTGCAACTCTGTGTTTGACGAGCCACTCTCCCAGCGTCCTCTGGGGTCGGTTGAGGCAGCTTGGGAGGGGCAGGGAGGACGCAAAGGTCCAGCTTTTCAATTCTTCTGCTGATGGACTCGAACAGCCCCAGAACCTGGGCCGTGCCTTTGTCCCCACAGAGATGAGCGTCACCTTGTTCCAGCCCCGTATTCTCTAGGCTGTGGTGGCAGGTGAGCTGCCTGGAGAATTTAGCCCTGGAATCTTTGGGCTTTGAGGAGTGTTTGGATTCATTCCTCCTAACTGCATGCTGAATGTCCTGTAAGTAGCCAGTAGCTCTGCCAACATAACTGCTGTGTGACCTCTGGCAAGCCAGTTGATCTCTCTGGACCTTGGTTTCCTCTTCCTTAAAATGTGGGTAATAACATATCTCAGGTGACTGAACATTGAATAATTTATATACGGTTGAGACTATGATAAGCATCCATGTAGTGTTGACTGCTCTCATGGTCTTTATTGGTGATATATGCGTTGTCTGTGTAGATACGTGTGCCACATGTGGATTATTGAGTTCGTAAGGTCCCTGTCCTGCCAGGTCTTTCCACTGGCCTGTTACAGGCAGAGTAGGGGATGCTGGGGACCAGGTGTGAGTCCTGGCCCCCACCTGTTCTCTGTAGAGCCTCAGGCCTAGGCTCCATGGTGTGCCTGCTTCAGGGGCTTAGGATGATGGGGTACCCAATGGCACCCCTGAATCTATTGCCTTTGCAGGGGACATTGGTGGCCTTGGCGGCTGACCCCATGCATGTAGGCGCTGGGGAAGGAGGCGAGTGTGCGGCACAGGGAGCATCCTGCAGGAAGGGCCCCGTCCCCTGGGGACTCCAGGTGGCCGGGCTGCTCCTTCCGCCACCTGAGCCTGGGCAGTAGAGTGTGTTATGCCGTGTCGGCTTCCTTGGCCCTCGGTGGCTTTTCCTGGCGTGGGTGCTCTTTTGTTCATTTGAAATTTTATGCTGCCATCTTTTATTGATGAGGAGGGGCTGGGGAGGTGGAGATGGAATGTTCGCTGGAGGTGTTGATTCAGCATTGTGGTGGGCGGCTGGGCCTTTGGTGTTAGACACACCAGGATTAACCCCTGCTTTGCCGATACTGCCTCTGCCCACTGCTGCGTGACCTTGGGCAAGTTACTTGAGCCTTCGCTGCTCCGACCCGGCTTGCTGATCTCTCGGAGGGAGATGAGGACACCACCTTACAAGTAGCTATTAGATTGAGGGTTGTGTTTGTTAACCCTTGCTGCGCAACACACCACCCCAAAACAAAGGGTAAAAACATCGACTGTTTATTTCTGGCCAGATAGTAAATATTCGTGCCCGACGTGCCATATGCTCTCTCTCCTCCTCTGCTGTGATAGCACAAAAGCAGTCAAAGGCAATGTGTAAATGAATGATAGCTGCATTCCAATAAAACTTTATTTACAAAAACAGGCTTGGGCCAGGTTTGGCCCGTGGGCAGTAATTTGCTAACCCTGATTTATACAGCTCACAGTTCTGCAAGCTGGCCGTTTGAGCTGGGCTCCGTTGGCTGGCCAGGCTTGGTCACCTGATGGTGCTGGGCTCCCGAGAGCAGCAAGAGGCAGGCTGCAGTGCACCGCGAGGCTTCAGTCTCTGCTTGTGGCGCAGTTGCTGTTGTCCCTTTTGTCTTGTCAGTGTGGCCAGAGGGAACTGAGTTACCTGATCCAGGGCCGTTGCGGGAGAAGACTTCCCAAGACGGGAGATCCAGGGAGGCACAAACCGATTGGAGCTGCTACTTGACAGCCTGCCAGGATTTCGGCGCGGTCTCGCCTGTGCCAAGTCCTTCCCAGCGGCTGCCCTGGTGGCTGGGTTCAGAAAGATCACACTGGACAGTGGAGTCTCCGTGTTGGGCTTTGATGCCATGGTATTTTAATTGTGTTCCTGAACAGTTTTGCACAGTAACTGTTACTAAGCTAATTTCAGCCTGCACTGTTGCCCTCTCTGGTCACCGAGCTGGGGGCAAGGAGAATGAGGAGCCCTGCTGTGAGTCCCAGGTCCACGGTGACTTCCCTCTTGGTCTTGCCTTTCTAGCAAGGATGTCCCAGCGGAGCAGAGGAGGCTGGGCAGGGAGAACAGAAGTGGCAGTCGGGCCGCCGCCTGGTCCTGGCTGCGCCACCAGCACCTGCTGGTCTGGCCTCAGTTTCCTTATAGGAAGATGGGCAGATCCAATAAAGTCACATTTCTTGGAGCACAGGCTTTAGGGATGGCGCAGACAGCATGGCGGGACACAGTGTGCACACGTGTGGGGAAGGCGTGTGCCCGTGCACGCTGAGCCACTCCAGCGGGCTGTGTCACGTGGGCCTCCAGAGGTGGCTTTTGACAAAAGCTGGAGATCAGAGGCCTTTCCTTCCCCTCTGCATGCCCGGAAATGTTGGCCTTTTGCCCTGTTTTCAGTTTTTTTCCCCTCACTCCATGAAGTGGATTCTGAGCCTTTGTGAGCTATTCAGAATACTTTTTTTAATGGAGGTTAGCATTCACAGAACATGAAATTAGCTGTTTTAAAGTGCACAATTCAGTGGCATTTGGTACATTCACCTCATCGCGCAGCCACGGCCTCAGGCTAATTGACTCCAAGAGTTCTAGGCTTCACCCCGACAGGAAGCCCCAGGCCCGTCCGCAGTTGCTGCGTCTCCCCACCCCCCGCCCCTGGCAGCCGCTGTCCGCTTTCTGTCTCTATGGACTTGCCTGTGCTGGCCACGTCACATCAGTGGGGTCCTACGGCACGGGGCCCGGGGTGTCCGGCGGCTTTCACGCTGCATCGTGTTTTCAAGGATAAGAGAAACACACGTGGTTTGTCTTTACTCTCTCGCTCCTGACACCAGACGCCAGCTGGGTGTCCAGCAGACGCCAGCCGGGTGTCCTCTGATTGGATTTGATTCTGAGCCTGTCTACCTGGAGATAGCGTCAGTTCCCGCAGGTGAAGTGTTCAGTCCCACGAGACTGCCCCACTTCGGGTGCTAATTGCAAGTCCCATGTCTCCTGCGCTTCTGACCGATTAGCTGCAAACCAGGGGTGCCACCACCCCTCCCGGGATTCAGTAGTCTGCTAGGGTGGTTCTTAGAACTTAGGAAGACATTTACCTAGGCTTACTGGTTCATTAGAAAGGATATTATAAAGGATGCAGGTGATCGGCCAGATGAAGTGGTGTGTGGGGCGAGGTCCGGAAGGGTCCTGCGCGCAGGCGTTTCTGTCCCCGTGGGGCTGGGGTGAACCACCCTCCTGCACGTGGATCTTCCCACCAACTGGGAGGCTCATCGACTCTCCTGTGTGCGAGTTTTCATTTAATGTGAAGCTTAATCTCCAGCACTCCCCTCACCCCCGCCTTCCCCAGAGGCCGGTGGCTTGGCCTTTCTGGTGACCAGCCCCAGCCCAGTGCTTTCCAGGGGCCTCACCCTAAGTCACCTCATTAGCATAAGCTCAGGTGTGACTGGAGGGGCTCCCTCTTACCACTCACGAAGTTCCAAGGGTTTTCGGCTGTGCCGGAACCAGAGTCACAGCCAGTGTGCTTCTTATTATATCAACACCACGAAGGACAGTCCACGTTGCAGCGTGTGTCAGTGCTTCATCCCTTTTTATGGCTGGATGATATTCTGTCGTATGGATAGACCATGCATACATATCCTTCCGTCTGTGGATGGACTTTTTGGTTGTTCCCACTTTCGGGCTGTTGTGAGCATTCCTATGCGAATTTTTGAACGTTTGTTTTCTTTTGAGAGAATTGGGTTCTTAGCCTGTAGCACAGGCTGCTCCAGCTGCCTTTCTGGACAAGGGAGGGTGTTGACGTTTCCTGTTAGTGGGGTCCCCGTGGGGGTGTCAGAGCCCATCAGGTGTGCTCATTTAATCCCCAGGGCTCCGGGGGTGAGCACGGTCATTCATTCCCTTTACAGAAGAGGATGCAGAACTCGCTAGAATCCGCAGACACTGCTAAGGGGCAGAGCCGGGCTGCAGTCAGGCAGGCTGGCTCCAGACACTGTGCTCTTGTCCTGACTTCTGGCAAAGGGCCCTGAGGCTCAGGCAGGTGGAGTCTGTCCAACATGTGCGGACAGACCTCCTCGCTCAGAGCCCAGCGCCCTGGGGACCGCTCCGTGTCCGCGACGTTTTCTTAAAGGTTGCCGAGCTGTTTCAGAACACTTCATAGTTATGATTTCAATCTCTGCAAGAGTGATGAGCCCCTCTAAAAATAGAGACAGACATCTGAAGGCTAACCTTTTAAATAGTTCAATAATGTAGTTATTTGTTGGGGGAGGAGCGTTGCTCTTCAGTGGATGCCGCTAACATTTCCTAGAACGCGTCACCGATGTCTTAAACAATTTATCGAGATGTACTTCACACACCGTTGTGATTTACCCTTCTAAAGCATGCAACACGGTGTCTTTCAGTGCATTCACAGGCTTGTGTGACTATCAGCATTGAGTCTGGAGCAGTTTCATCCCCCGGAAGACAAACCTGATAACTACCAGCATGCTTCCTGGTCCCGTGTCCCCTGCTCTTCCCGGCCCTGGTAGCCGCTGCGCTGCTTTCAGAATTGGCCGGCTCTGAGCATTTCTCGTAAAACACGAGAGGAGTTCATCTGTGACTGGCGTCTCTCCCTTGGCATAGCATCGCCAAGGTCCGCCCGTGTCATGGCGCGTGTCAGTGCTTTTGTGGCTGAGTAATACTCCGCTGTGTGGCTGGACCACACTGTGTCTCATTCATCAGCAGGTGGACGCTTGGGTAGCACCACCTTTTTGGCTTTTGTGAATACTGCCGCCGCGGACACTCATGCACGCATCGTCGTGTGGGTGTGTACGATTTGTTATTTTAGATGTCTGAGTAGAATTGCTGGGTCATATTGTACCTCTGTGAAATGTTCTTTTTTTTTGTTCTTTTTTCCTGTTGTTTTTTGTTTTGTTTTCCACAATGTATTTTTAACAATAACCTTTTTACAGTTAACCCTTGGACAATGTGGAGGTTAGGGACACCAACCCCTCACATACCCAAAAGCCCATGTATATTTTGACTCCCCCACAACTTAACTGCTAGTAGCTCACTGTTGACTTACCGATGACATAACAGTTAACTCGTATTTTGTATATTATATGTATTATATACTATATTCTTACAATAAAGTAAGCTAGAGAAAAGAATGCAATTAAGAAAACCATAAGGAAGAGAAAATATATTAATTTTTACTATTTATTGTCAGTGGATCGTCATAAAGGCCTTCATGCTCATTGTCTTCACGTTGGGTAGACGGAGGAGGAGGAAGAGGAGGGGTTGGTCTTGCTGTCTCAGGAGTGGTGGAGGCAGAAGAAAGCCCCTGTATATATCAGTGGACCTGTGAGGTTCAAATCCAATGTTATTCAAGGTCAACCATATTTTTAAGATCATTGCAGTTGTAAGAAATAATACAGAGGTGTTCCCTGTACCGTGGACCTAGTTTGCCCAGTAATAGTATGTTGGAAGACCACGCTGTGGTGGCACAACCGGGATACGACACCGATACAGTCAAAATCCAAATATTGCCATCAACACGGGCATTCCTCGTGTTACCTTTTATAGCCACACACTCTTCCTTCCATCACCACTCGCTCCTTAACCCCTGGTACTCATCTCTTCTCCGTTTCTGTAACTTTGTCATTTTGGTAATGATACAGAAATGGAATTACACAGGAAGTAACCTTTTGGAATTGGCTTTCCCCCACCCCCTCAGTGTAACTCTCTAGAGATTCCTCTGGGCTGTTGAGTATCAGTATTTGTTTCCTTTTTGTTGCTGAGTAGTATTCTATCCCATGGTGTGTGCATATCAGTCTGTTTAACCATTTACCTGTTGAGTGGCCATATGGGGGATTTGCAGGTTTTGGCTGTTACAAATAAAGCTGCTATAAACATTAGTGTATAGGTTTTCGTGTGAACATAAGTCTTCGTTTCTCTGGGATAAATGCCCAGGACTGCAGTTTTTGAGTCACGTGGGAGTTACATGTTTAGATTTCTAAGGGACTGCTACGCTGTTTTCCAGAGTGGCTGTACCATTTTGTATTTCCACTAGCAACGTCTGAATGATCTAGATTCTCCGTCTTCTCACCAGCAATTAGTGGGACTACTTCTCATTTTAGCTGTTTTGATAGGTGTGCAGTCATCTCGCTTTAATTTGCATTTATTTAATAGCTAATATGTTAGACACCTTTTCATGTGCTCATTTGCCATCTGCATATTCTTTTTTGTAAAATGTCTTTATCTTTTGCCTGTGTTTTCATCGGATTGTTGTTTGTTTTTTATTGTTGAGTTTTGAGAGTTTTTAGTATAGTCTAGACACTGATCGTTTGTTAGATAGTGGTTTGCAAACATTTTCTTTCACTCTGTGGTTTGTGTTTTTATCCTCTTAACAGAGTCTTTCATGGAACAAAAGTTTTAAATTTTGATGTGAGATTCTATTCATCAAGTTTTCTGTTTGTGGTTCTCGCTTTTGGCATCGAGTCTCAGAACTTGGTGCCTGTCACTAGATCCTGAAGATTTTCTCCTATTTTCTTTCTAAAAGTTCTATATTTTACATTTAAGTTCATGGTTCATTTTTAGTTAGTTTAGTTCGTTTTAGTTAGGCATCATACCTAGGGTGATGTTCATTATTTTACAAATGGATATCCAGTTGCTCCAGCACCATTAGTTGAAGAGACAGTCCTTCCTCCACTGAATTGCTTCTGTACCTCTGTCCAAAATCAGCGGGGCTTATTTGTGTGCGTGTGTGCGCGCGCATGCGTGCATATGTACACGTGTGCTTTCTGTGGGCCCTCTGTTGAGTTCTATTGCCATGTCCCTGTTCCTCCACCAGAACCACACCCTCTTGATTACTGTATAATAAATCTTGAAATTGGGAACACTGATTGCTCCCACTTTATTCTTCTTTTGCAAGTTTGTTTTAGTGATTCTAGTTCCTTTGCCTTTCCATGTGTATTTTAGAATAATCTTGTCTATGTCTACAAAAAGTTTAGCTGGGATTTTGGCTGGAATTGTGTTCAACCTGTGTGTTAGTTTGGTAAGAGTTGGCATCCTGTGTTGAATCTTCCAATCCACGAACAGGGCATATCTCTCCATTGATTTAGATTTTCTTTGATTTATTTCATCAGCATTGTGTGGATTTTAGCATGCAGTTCCTGTACATGTTTCATTAGGTTTACATGTAAATATTCCATTTTTTTGAGCAAGCATAAGTGATATTGTATCCGCATGTTCATTGGTAGTCTACAGGAATATAATTGACTTTAGTATGTCGATCTGGTAGTTTTGTGACCTTGCTGGACTCATTTATTATTTCTAGGAGGGTTTTTTTTGGTAGATTCCTTGTGAAATAAAATAACTTTCATTTCAGTTATTGTATTTTTCACTTTTATCATTTCCATTTGGTGGTTCTTTATATCTTTGACTTTCTTTGCTGAGATTGCGTTTCGTTCGTGAGGATTTCTGTTTTCTTCATCCCTTTCCAGTGTGTTTGTAATTGCTCAAGGTGGCGTTTTTATCACAGTTGCCTTCAGCTCGTCAGATGGTTCTAACGTCTTTGCCACCTAGCGTTGGCGTCCACTGATATCTTTTTTCAGTTTGAGATCTTCCTGACTCTTGGTATGAGGAGTGATTTTCTACCGAAATGTGGACATTTTGTATTCCTCATGAGACTCTGGATCTTATTGAAACCTTTTTTTAGCCAACTTTGTCTGATGCCACTTCCACAAGGGAAGGGGTGATGGGGCGCTGCCTCGTTATGCCAGGGGGGGAAGAAGTGCAGGCTCCCCAACTGGCCTCCATTGATGTCTGAGTCAGGGGCTCCTTGTTATTGCTGGGCGGCGGGAGTCTGGCTCCCTGAAGGTCCCCATCGACACTTGAAGGGTTGTTATTACCGGGCAGTGGTGAAGTCCCCACTCTGTATCCGTCTTCCTGGCTCAGACCAGCGTGGTGAGGTGGTGCCTTGTTACTGCTGGGGGGCTAAGGAGATCCAGCCCCCCACACTGCCTGCACTAATGTCGGGGTGCAGGGTGGATTTGCTACTGCCCGGTGGGATGAATGTCCTGGTTTCCTCCTTCGGCGTAGTTGACATGGCCCTGGCAGGGATTGAATGCCTCGTTACAGCCACACGAGGTGGAAACTTAGGCTGCCCACTCAGCCTTTGCTGCTGGGGCCACTTTCCTGGTCCTTCGACTAAAAGCACATGCTCTTGTGGTTTTTCCCCTGGTCCTGTTGGTGTTTGGGTCGCTGGCGTACTCAGTGCCACTTCTGGGGTGTACGAGGCAAGAGGAAAGCCCAGAGACCTCACGCCGTGTGCCCCGCTGCTCTGCCGCCTTCCGTCCACCTCGCAGGCTCTTCCGTTTGTTTTGTGTACAACGCCCCGGTGTCTGGCCGTACTTTGTGTGAGGAACAGGGAGAAGTGCGTCTGCTCCATTTGCCTGGAAGCAGAAGTGCAGTCCGTGGTTTTTAGCTCAGAAAACCCAGGATCTACACGGTGTTTCAACAGGTGCCTCTCGACGGCCTCTGTCTGACCACGCTCTGGTCTTGTCTCCTCTCAGGTCCGGAAGTGTCTCCAGTTGCCCTGGCCTGGCCCGCCCGAGCGCAGACCGTTCCTGCTCCAGAAAGCCTTTCTGTGGGGCTCCTCTGGTGAGTGAGGACACTTTCCTTGTCCCTGTGACCTGCGGTCCGCCTCGCCCGCTTTGTGCCCTGGTCAGAGGACAGTTCCTGTGGCCAGGCCCTGTGTGCTCGTGCTCGGGTGGAGGGACTTGTCCTTGGTACTGGGGAAACAGAGCTGCCCTTTGGTGTGGCTAGTGGGACCTTGAGGGGACTTCATGGGACTGTGGCTCAAGGCCCAGCTCTGGCTGTGGTCTCTGCTCTGAGGTGCCAGAGCTGCCGTGGCCATGCCGGACCCGGGCCGGGGGCTGCAGCAGATGAGTGGTGGAGCCACTTCAAGCTCCTGCTCACCATTTGCACACGGGCCAGGGTGCACCTGTTGGCACCCAGGTGCGCTCTGCAGGGTCAGGTGCGCTCTGCAGGGTCCAGTTCGCTGTATGATGCTGCGTCCCTTTTATTGAGCACCTACTGTGTGCCTCACTGGCATCATTTCACCTGCACTATGTGCCTGAAATCGGCATTTGCCGAATATCTCATCAGTGTCCACCCTGTGCAGAAGGTGATGTTGTCACTGTTTTCAGGTGAGGAAACAGGCTCCCAGCAGTTAGATACTCGCGCACGTGGGTGTTGAGTGGCTGGATCCCGCCTGGCCGACACCTCGGGCTCTTCCTGGTGTGGGGCGCTGCCTCTCAGCATGGCCTCGTGTGCCGGGACCATGACAGCAGACGCCATGACAGCAGACACCATGATGGCAGAGCCCTGGGCAGTTTCTCAGCCCCCTTTTTACATTATCGACTGCCCATGAGTCTCTTTCAGACACTTGTTCCTGAGAGTCCCCCATGAAATCTTCCTACCGTGCAAATGCTCGTGTCTGTTTATGTGCGGACTGTGTATCTGGGATTCCCGCTCTGTGAGCCTGGGTGCCCTGGGGATCACTGTACACACGGCAGGCAGGTCTGAGCCGCTGCCCCAGGGCCACCCTGGTGCTGGTCACCCTGGGGGTACCTCCTGCCCCACCACCTGCCAGCCCCGTCTGAAGTCCAGTTTGGTCCTCTCCTTCCCCTTGTTCAAACCTTTCTCTGCATCCCAGGTCCCCCCAAGTCTCTGAGCTCTCTAGCCTCTGCTGTCCCCTGTACCCCGTGTGGACAGGTGTTCTCCTGGTGGGATGGTGACAGGGGTCCTGGTACCCCCAGCTGTCCCAGCTGAGCAGGTAGAGCCTGCCTGCCATGTGCTCTTATATCTCTGGCCGGTGCTAGCTGCCGGTCCCTCGTTAGGAACCTCCTGGCTCGACACACGATTCCTGCTCATCGTGGCTCTGATCAAAGATGTCACGTGGATGTGTATGGGAACCTGTGACGCTAGTGGAGAAGGTGGTCCGCCCCTTTATTCTAGAGGCGGGAACAGGTTCAGAGAGGGGAGGGAAGGAGCGAGTGTCCGGCAGGCACTAGAACCGCAGGGCGCTGTCAGCTTTGACCTCCTTTGAGCCTGGACTTGGACTTGCCGTTCATCCCTAGCCGGCGGCGGGACACAGAGCTCAGAGTCCCCGAGGCAGCGACTGTTTCTGCATCTGGAAGAGCATCTGCATCCACCCTCCTGGGCCTTTCCGTCAGGACCCAGCCCTTCCCACCTGCTCCGGTGGCTTTGTGAGTAAGGACACTCGGCCACTTGGTCTGACCTTTCGCTTGTCACCACAATGGGGTCCCTGATAACAATACTTGCTGTGCCGCTCTGTCGCTCTTGAAATCTGTTGTCAGGGTGGGGCCTCGAGCGAGTTCCTAGGGAACTGCTGTCGGCTCACAAGGTGGGCGCACTTGGCTCACGGTATCCGTCCCTGTGATGGTGGTCCTTGCCGTGAAAGCGGCGGGAGGAAGGGAGAGCGGGTCTGGGCAGCTCGTGAAGGCTGGGAGCGAGCTTGTTTTAGTTTTGGTTTTCTGGGCAGGGCCCCTTTGGGCCACACAGTTGGCGATCTCAGGAGAGGGGTGGTGTCCACTGGGAAGATAAGTTCTGCAAGGAGCTGCCCAGGGCCTCCTGGCTGGAGGGAGGGCAGTGGCTCTTGTGGTGGTGGGGCGGTGTCATTCTCTGGGGTGTCGATGCTCTGGGAGCCCCAGCGGTGAAGGCTGCAGCCAGAGTTGCCGATCGGGCGAGGTCTGTCTGGGCTCTGTTCCTCCTCTCAGCAGCTTCTCCCGAATCCGCAGGTGTCCCGGTGTGGCCCCAATGGGAGCCACCAAGGTCCTGCTCCTCAGGGCCTTCTCGATGTCCTGAGGTCACCGTCCACCATGTCTGTCCCCCATGCCGAGGCTGCAGCGTCATTTTACAGTGGATTCTGGGTTTCAGACCTTGTGTACTGATTGCCTCCCACCGCCACTCAGGAAACATGGAAAATTACCCTTGAGGGGTAATTTAGTTGGTAGGCGGGATGTCGCGAATTAGCGGCATAAGGGTTCCTCTTCGGAATAACGGAATTGATTGACAGTGTTGCAAATTCTCAATGATGGTTCGAGACGTTAGATTAGGTGAATTGGAGGATCTGGCTTTCCTGTTCTTTGTTATTGTCTCAAATTATTTTTTCCACTTGCAGTGGGTGTACTCAGAGACCCCCAGGTGATTAATCAGGTGGCACAAGAGGATTTCCGGGGCCTCCGGTGATCTTCCGGGTGGTGATGCTGACGACTGCAGAGAGGGGTTTGCAGGGAGGAGGACTCCCCCTGCCACACCCCATGCGGACACCCAATCCCATCATTGTCTCCAAACCCGGTGCTGAGCGTCTTGCTCGCGGTCAGAGGTTGGCAGTGTGCAGCTCCAGCGTCAAATCCTGCCCGTTGCCTGTTTTTGTAAATATGATTTTGGGTTTATTTTTATTGTGGTAAAATACATACAACGTAAAATTTACTATTTTAACCATTTTTACGCGTGCACCTCAGTAGTCGTTAGCACATTCATGTTGTCGGATAGCCATCGCCACCACCCACCTCCAGAATTGTTTCATCCTCCCAGACTGACACTCTGTCCTCGGTGAACACCAACTCCCCGTTCCTGGAACCCACCCCCGGCACCCACTGGGCTACTTTCTGCGTGTGTGGGTTGGGCTGCCTTGGGGGCCTCATGCAAGTGGAATCATGCGATGTTTATCCTCCAGGTCTGGCTTATTTCCGTCAGTTGCTGCCTGCAGGGGGATCCGTGTTGTGGCACGTGACAGAACGCCATTTCTTTTCCAGGCTGAGTAATAGATACTCCATGGCATGGATATACCCTGTTTTGTTCATTCATTCGTCTGGTGGTGGACGCTTGGGTTGCTGCCACCTTTTGGCTACAGTGAATGCTGCTGTTACGAACACGGGTGTGCAAAATATCTTCAAGTCTCTGCTTTCATGTCTTTTGGGTGTATACCTGGAAGTGGAATTGCTGGGTTATGTGGTAACTGTTTAATTTTTTGAGGACCTGCGTACTGTTTGCCACTGTGGTGGCACCATTCCACCCTCCCACCCACAGTGCACGAGGGGTCTGATTTCTCCGTCGTCAGTGGCACCTGTTTTCTGCTTTTCTGTTTGTTTTTTATATTCTCCATCCTAGTAGGTGTGAAATAGCATCTCATTGTAGTTTTGGTTTGCATTTTTCTTACGATCAGTGATGGGGAGCATTTTTTCATGTACTGATCAGCCATTTGGATATCTTTTTTTGTAGAAATATCTATTCAGGTTCTTTGCCCGTTTTTGAATTGGGCTGTTTGTTATTTTGTTGTTGGGTTGTGTGGGTTCTTTATGTATTCTTGATATTAATCCTTGGCCAGATGTGTGATTTGCAGATACCTTCTGCCAATCTGGGTTGCCTCTTGTAAATAAAGCTTTATTGGCACACAGTGGTGCTCATCCTCTTGTAAATAAAGCTTTATTGGTACACAGCTACATTCATCCTTTCTATATTGTCTGTGACATTGTCTGTGACAGGTTTGATTTGTTGTGACAGAGACCTTGTGGTCTGCAAAGGTGAAGGTAGTTACTGGCCGGCCTTTTGCAGAAAAGTTTTCTGACTCCTGTCCTAAAAGATCTCAGCACATCACAGTGCTGAGAACCAGGCGGCTTTTCTCTGATCTGATTCTGAGAAATTGCTCACTCCCCATCTGGATCCTCTAAATCCCAGGGCTCAGAGAATCCTGTGTGATGGTGTCCACATGCAGCTTTCCCACAGAGTTTGGGTTAAGCTCTGCGACTTTCTTTTGTGACGTCTGTGTAGGATGCTGGCCACGTATGGGGTTGCACAGGCGCCATCCTCTCTGAGTGCCCTGCAGAGAAGGCTGCTTTGGGGGCTCCTCCCTGCTGGGGGTTGCAGAAGAGGGAGGCATTTAGGCACAGTCTCTAGCGATGCTGGAAGAACAAGGCTTGGTTGTTTGGCAAAACAGTGAGTTTGGGGCTTTCTTCCTAGACAGTTATGCCCCGTGCTCCGGTTATACCTGTTATACCTTATATCACTGTAACGTGATCTGATTCAGACAGTCATGGCTTCTCATGTGATCCGTTCCCTCGAAGAGATCTTGGAGTGCGTGGAGATCAGGCCCCAGGTGTGCTGTGTGATGAGCACAGGTGGCTGGTGAGTGGGTGGTGATACATGCACCAGACCCTGCCCCTACCACAGATTCAACTATTAAATAAAAACACATGCCAATAAACAGCCTTATTGAGATATGATTCCCATGGTATATACTTCACCTGTTTACAGAGCATACAGTCCAGTGGTTTTAGTGTAGTTTTAGTGTAGTCGTGTGTTGCTTAACAATAGGGATACTGAGAAACTCGTCTTTAGGTAACTTCTTTGTTGTTTGAAGGTACCAAAGTGCACTGCACAGACCTACATGCTACAGCCTGCTGCACACCTAGGCTCTGCGTAGCCTTTGGCTCCTCGGCTACACACCTGCACGGCATCGAACTGTGCTGGATACTCTAGGGCAGGCATCCTCAAACTACGGCCCACGGGCCACAAGCGGGTGTTTTTGACCGTTTGTTTTTTTACTTCAAAATAAGATATGTGCAGTGTGCATAGGAATTTGTTCATAGTTTTTTTTTAAACTATAGTCCAGCCCTCCAACGGTCTGAGGGACCATGAACTGCCCCCCTGTTTAAAAAGTTTGAGGACCCCTGCTCTAGGGGATTGTGACACTATGGAAGCATTTGTGCATCTAAACGTAGCCAGACATAGAAAAAGTCCAGTAAAAATGTGGTCTAAAAGATAAAAAACGGTGCACCTGTATAGGCACTTCCCATGCATGGAGCTTGCAGGACTGGAAGTTGCTCTGGGTGATTCAGCCAGTGAGTGTGAGGGCCTCGGGCGTCACTGCGCACTACCATGGACTTTACAGACACTGCACTTGGGCTGTACTAGATTTATTAAAAAACTTTCCTTCTTCAATAATAAATTAACCTTTTAACCTTAGCCTACTGTAACTTTTTTACCTTATAAACTTTTAAATTTTTAAAAATTTGCTGTAATAACACTTAGCTTAAAACACAAACACATTGTTAGCTGTACAAAAGTATTTTTCTTTATATCCTTATTCTATAAACTTATTTCTAATTTCAAATTTTTAAACTTTTCTTTCCTTTTTAAACTTTTTTTTTTTAAAGCGAAGACACGATCACACACGGTAGCCTAGGCCTACAGAGGGTCGGGCTCATCCCTGTCACCGTCTTCCCCTTTGCGTCTGGTCCCCTGGGAGGGCTTCAGGGGCAGTAACATGCATGGAGCTGTCCCCTGTGGTAACACGCTGAGTTCTGGATGCCTTCTGAAGGACCTGCCTGAGGCTGCTTATGTAGATAGTTAACTTTTTTTTTAAATAAGTAGGAGGAGTACACTCTAAGGATAACAACTATAGTAAACACAGCAACCAGTGACATAGTCGTTTATTATCATTACCAGGTATTACCTACTGTACATAGTTGTATGCACTATGCTGTCCCCCGGGGGGCCCTTGTGGGGGGCTGGGGCACCCCCGTTTGTAGCTGTGTGTGCCAGAGGTTGAGCTGGTGGGGGCTGTTCATCTGCGTCATCGTCTCTTTGCTGCTTCTGTGCCTTATTTGTACCCGTGGGACTTTAATTTATGGAAGTCCGTGCCATAGAAAGATTTCATTCCTTACGCCCTCCGAGAACAGGGGCGTGGTACACCACGTGGGGCCACAGGGAAGTCCCGGGTTAGGGCAGGAGGCAGAGCAGGGCCAGGTGGAAGCTGAGACGGAGTCTTTATGGGGCTTTCTGCAGCAGAGACAGGGCTGGGCACGGGAGTTCAGGATCGGCCAGTGTGAGCAATGCTGGTGGGCTTGGGCCAACAGGGTGGCCTCTGGTTGCCTTTTGCCTGTTGCCTGTCCCCGGGCTGCTTTAGGGTGGGGGGGTATCAGCTTGGTGCGTGGGAGTTGGGGGGCAGGCGCTGGCTTGTGCATGGGAGAGGTGTGCTCCCTGGCATGCCGCTTACTGTCTTTGGGAGTTACCCAGCCCTGGGAGGGGTGGCCTCTTCCCCGGTCTGTGAGGTCCCCCAAGATGTCACAACATCATAAACTACAGAAAATGAAAACATGATGTTTTGCTTACTGCAAAGCTGCTCCTCTGTGGAGGGGGGTGGCAGGCTCACAAGAGCCGGTGAGGGCAGGTGGCAGGTTTCTGGAGGGAAGCACAGGTGGCTGCTGGGTGTGTCCACGGGGCCTCTGCCCGCATGGTGTCGGATCCGGGAACAGAGACTTCCAGCTGAGAAAGGCTGTTTAGGCCTCATGCCCCACGTGGTTCCATGGATGACCAAAGAAGAAATTCCCGGGCCAGGAGTTGACGCTTTCCTCTTGCCTGTGTGGTGCTGACATCTGTGTTTTGCAGGAAAGTGGTCACCTCTTTGATTCAGAAATTTGCCCCTGGGAGTTTATCCCGAAGGAAGGGTGAGGTGCAGTCATGAGCATGCAGATGTTCAATGGCGTCACCCAGGGCCGCAAAAGATGGGAGCGCGCTTGTTTCCTGGTTTGAGGGACGGAGGGATGAGGGAACCCCGGTGTTCACCGAGTGGCACACGAGGCGGCTGTTCAGAGTCACGACTGTGCCGCTCCCGGCGTGCTGGGCAGGCCTGCAGTGCCGCGAGTGAATGGGACGGAGCTCGAGGGTCCAGCAGGGAAGGGATGGCCTGGGCCGCCCCTGCTCCTGCAGGGGTGAGTGGGAGCCGGGAGACCCCTGATTCTGCATTCATTGATTCCCGCACGAATTCCTTCACCACGGACACGCCAGCATCTCAGGTGTCCTTCCTGCCTGGTGGGGCGGGCAGGTGAGTGAGTATGAGAAATCGCAGCAGAATGTGGAGATGAGAGGACGGCGCCCCGAGGAGGCCTGTGTGCCTCTGTGCATGTCTGTGTGTCTGCAGATGTGCATGTGAATGTCTGAGCGTGTCTGTGTGTGCATGCGTGTTGATGTGTGCATCTGTCTGTGTGTGTATCTGTGCGCGTGAGTGTGAGAGACAGCATAACCGGCTGGGAACCTTCCTCAGGAGGAGGCGTCTGAGGCAGTTCCCAGAGCAACACTTCAGGGCCTGGAAGAGCCTCGTAGCCAGAGGCCGGTGTGTCTGCAGAGCTCCTGGCTGCCCGGAAGGGCTCAGAATATGGACTTTTTCCTGCGGCAAGGGAGCCATGGGTGATATTTAATGCAGAGGAGGCCAGGAAGAGCTCTGGGTTTGAGTAGCACCCCACTGGGCAGAGAGGGTGAGGTTGCACAGAGCTGGCCCGTGGAGGCTGTTTCGTGCCGAGCCGTGGTGCTCGGGCTGCCAATCCAGGTGGTGCCCGTGGAGGGGTGAGGCGCGAGACCTCAGGGCCTGGGGTCAACTCCAGGCCCCACTCCTTCCCCCTGTACCTGCGCCTGGGTGTCTGCACCCCTGCCTGCAGAGCAGGGTGAGAGGAGCCCTGTCTCGGGGCAGCTGGAGGACACCCCAGGGCTGCATTCAGGACTCGAGGGCGGGGAGGCGGGCTTGTGGTGGTGTTCCTGCTGCTGTTAGATTGGGAATTCCAGAGTGTGAGGAGGTTTCTTGGGTGTGGGGAGGGAACAGGGAGTCCAAGCCTTGGAGTGGGAGGCACGGCCAGATGCTGAGCTGGGGGTGGGGGCTGTGCCTTGGGAGAGGTGGGCCCCGGGCACGTCCAGACAGCTCTCTCCATGCGGCTGTGGTGGACCAGGTGGGTGTGAACCGCAGAGACTGCATTTTGCGGGGAGAGGGTCCTGGGAGTCACCTACTCACTCCGTCCAAGACTCAGCCCTGGGCCAGGGTGAGGCCAGATTGCAGCTGGGGGCAACGGTGGGCTGGGGGCTGCGGGTGGCAAAGAGAGACCTCTCCCCTGGAGTCTGGCTCGAGGGGGATTCACCTCTGTTCTCACTGTCCTCATGCTTTTTGCCTCTGAGCAGAAGCCCTCCAGCGTGCACCCTCTACCCGGAGTCCAGACCGGGGCCTGGCGTGCAGTCCAGTGGACAGGGAGTAGGTGACCGTCTCCTCCCCTGGGGCCCGTGGGGCAGCTTCAAGTCGGCCGGACGGCAGTGGCTGAGCCGTAGGCTGGGAGAAGGGGCTGCAGCTGCAGAATCTGGCTGCTACTGCGTTGTGCTAGCAAGGTGACCTCCATCACTGTCATCTCCCAGAAGGGACCTGGCAGGTACCAGGAAAAGCCACCAATAAGTGCAGGCTGACAAACGGCCCCCAAATATGTCAAGTCTGAATCCCTGGAACCTGCCTGTTGCCTCATGGGGCAAGGTCTTTGCAGATGCGATTGAGTTAAGGGCCTTGCTGTGGGGAGATGCCCCTGGGTTGTCCAGCTGGGCCCTGAACGCCGTCGCTAGGGTCAGAGGGAGGCGGAGAGAGGTCTGACTGCAGAGAGAAGACGCGTCAGAGGCAGTGCCGGAGGCCCCAGCACGGGAAGGTACAAAGAAGGATCCTCGCTGGTGGCCCCGCTGATGCCTGGGTTTCAGGCCAGCGGGATTGATTTCAGATTTTGGCGTCCAGACTGGGGGGAGTGAATTTGTGCTCCTTTGAGATGCCCGTTTCCGATTGTTCGTTCCAGCAGCCTCGGGAAACTCGTACACGGCACCATCCAGCATTTATCCTCGTCAGGAAACGGGTCACTTTGCAAGTCTTTGCCACTGAGAAAGGACGGAGGTGGGGCGTGTCGTGTGTCTGGGGCTCGGGTTTCCAGTGTGTTCACCTCCACGGCGGGCTGCTCACCCGGGAAAGATGTGGCAGCGTTGGCCCGAGCGTGGACACACTCGATGCCGTGGCCCTGGCAGGGCTGACACCCCAGCTGCCCACGGAAATGCCCCGGAGTATTTAGGGCACGTGAGGTTTCCCTCCACAAACGTGCACGGCACCTCAGCCACCTTAAATGGCTTCACCCCAGCTTCCTGGGGAGCGGGGTGGGGGGTACCCAGAGCGCCTGCCTCTTTGACCCCCACAACCCCTGCCTTCTGTCTGTATTTTTGATCTGGTAAATTCTCTCCTCTTGTTAACTTCGGCTGCCCTAGGATTGGCATGTGAGGAGCTTGACACATGGGTTGCAGTCCCCCGATTTTAACACTGGAAATCCTTTCCCCTTTCATTTTACAGAAGGGAAAACTGAGGCATGAGAAGGCAGGGGACTTGAAGTGTCAGCACAGGGGTTCTAGAACTGTCCTTGGGCACATCCCTTGTCCCTGATGGTCACACCAAGACTTTTGGGTTCTTGCTCCTGTTCTGTGAGCCACCCCATGCCTGTCCCCTCGGGGGCTGGGGTTCCTGCCCTCCCACGAGGTTCTCCGTTTCCACCTCTGCATGTTCTCTGTGAGGAGCCACAGCCGTGAGCTCCCGGGACCTGGCCTTGGCGGCGGGGCCAGCCTTCGTCCCTGCGGTGCTGTAGAAGTGAGCTCGGTGTCCCTAGGTTCTCCTTACCGCTCTCTCCCTGTGCCCCGCCCCCGCTAGTTTAGACCCTGTTGCCCGCAAGGGAGACGAGGAAAGAAACCTCTCCCGCTGGAGCAGGGCTTCCGATGGCGGGACGCCCTAAAACTTTGCAGAGACCCCCACCCCTACCCCCAGTGTTTGATGTTGAGGAGGTGGCACGGGCCGGTGGCAGACTGGGTTATTCATGGAAACTGCTGACACTTAGATGGAGCTTATCGAGTCTAGAGAGCGGGACTGTGTTCTGACTGCTCATCATGCAAATCCTCCCGTCTCAGCCGGGGATTGGGCCACCATGTCACATAACTGCCCGCGTGCGCAGTCGGCATGCCAGGGCTGCTGTGGCACCTGCAGGCAGCCCCGAAGTGCTCGTGGGTGCTCACTGGAGGATGGAGACAGGGGAAGGGGAGGAACTAGACTTGTTTCTCCCAAAAGGTCTTCTAAGTGCTAGGAAAAGGGCTGTGACATTTTGCTTTGGCTTTAAAGCCAGACCTGAGAACATTTGAGGGTCTCTCATTTAAATTGCAGCCTAAGATCTCATCTGCAGGAAGTCTGATTCTGTCTTTTTATCGGCTTTCCAAGGGATTCTTCCGCAGGCCACACTGCAAGACTCCCCTTTGTCCGTGAGGAGACTCTAAGACCAATCTGTAGGATGAGAACGTTTTTACAGTTACACGAGATATTTATTTCTGAGCTTCCTATCAGTCAGGGCAAAAAGGGAAAGATGGGATAACAGAATTCTCTTGTCTAACATCAGTTCAGCAGAAGAGCAGATTTTCTTTGTGCTCTCACCTAGGAATGTTTTTCATGTGACATGGCACCGTGTTTTCAGGTGGAGTTTTGCAAAAAAACAAAATGGTTTTCAAGCACCCTTGACCTTGGTGGAAGCTTAAGGACATAACAAAAAAAAAAAAAGGCTTTGAGGTGGACACTAATCTAGGGTGACTCAGGTGTGTGGCTTTCTCCTGTTTTGAAGTGATTCACACGTGGAACTTGAAGAACCGGGGACGGACAGAGGTGATTGGACAAGGGCAAAGTTTTTCTCAAAAGAGAAGTAAAAAAAAACAATGGGAGAGAATGGACTCACCACATATTGTGCGGTTCCACTGATAAGAAATGGCCCAAACTGGCAGATCCGTAGAGACAGGAAGTGGATGAGTAGCTGCCGGGAGGGGGAGGGGAGACGGATGGATTGACAGGTGATGGCTGAAGGTGTGAGGTTTCTTTTTGAGGTAATGCAAGTGCTCAAAAACGGATTGGGAACTTACTAAAATCCACTGAACGGTGCACTTCGCGTGGGTGAATTGCGTGGCATGTGAGCTCCTTTCGATAAAACTGTTTTTTAACAAAGAGAGGAAATTGACTGGATGGCCGGCGTGTGCTGGACCGAGTCCAAGCCTGGGTGCGAGGGGGTATGGGATGGACTCCGTGTCGTGGTGGGGGGAGCTTGGGAGCTGTCATTGGGGGCAAAGGAAGGGAAGCTCCCAGGGCCCCGAAGCCCTGGAGAGCCCCCCGAAACAGGACCCTGCCGAGTCGAACGTCAGCCCTGTCGCTGTTGCTGCTGCTGGATCCAGCCGGACGTGCCCCCGCCCGCGCCGGGACGCTGCTGTTTCCTCCAATCCCCCAGGGCAAGGAGAGTCAAGGTGCCCAGTCACGAGTTCTTTTCGCTGTTCCTTGAGGTATTTTTACCTGCAGCTCTGGGGCCAGTGAGCTAGTTCCTGCAGCAGGGGGAGCCCCATCCAGTAGGGAACGTGGTTTCTCAGGCCGGAGCTGCGGCGTCCTCCGTCCGTCCGTTCTTTCTGCAGGAGCCCGGGTCTCTCCTTGTCCCCTGCCTGGGCGGGGTGAGTTCCGATCTGGTCTCAAAGGTGGCCAGATTTCCAGAAGCTTGCAGGTACGGTCTGCCAGTGAGAAAGAAATGGGATGAGTGTGACTATAAATAAAGTTACATTAACGTAAATATAAACATACCCGTGTCTATTTCAAACAAAAAGAACCAAGTAGCAAAACCAGGACTTTTCTAGGCTGGTCAGATGGGTATGAACCACAGACTACTGCAGATGGTCACCCCTAGGACAGAGGCTGCAGTCAGAAGTTCTCTTGGAAAGGATCTGAACCAGCTGTTTGTTCTTCCTATTATGGGATCACAGACTCATTTGAGAATCTGATGAGAGTTCTTTATGGGGAATGGATATCTCAATGTGCACTGGATCCTGCGTAGAATTTCTGGCAGTTTGTAGCCCCTCCCGTAGAGCCATGGGCCAGGCAGGCCCCGGGGATGGAGCCCTAGTGGGGCTGTGCCCCTGAGCTGCTCGAGGTAGGTGCTCTCTCGATGGAACCGAGTCCAGAGCAGGTGTGCTGTTAGATGGTCCAGGGGCACACCCAGCAGAGGGGGGACAGGCAAGACCACCCAGGAAGTCAGGACTGATGCAGAACTGGAATCTAGTACTTGTTCTGCCACAAGAGACGGCTGCTGCGTGGCTTTATAGTTCTCCTGGGAGTTTGTGGATTCTGGGAATAAGCACACGATTTAGGAGCCGAGACTGTGTGTAAGCACGCGTGTGTTGGTGTGTGCGTGCATGGGGTTGTGCTGCCTTGGGAGGAGGGGCTCCATGGCTGTTCACCGACTCTGAGAGGAGGCATGACCTGTGGACGGGTAAGCAGCGGTGGTGCCCTCAGGCATGGAAGCCTGCCCCTGTCCCATGCTGCGCTTGGCGGGGTCCATGTGTTCCGAAGCTGCTTCTCCAGGGCCGTTTCAGCGTCGTATAGCACCCTGGTCGGCCTCGTGCACATGGGTGTTCTAGTGGCAGGGAGTGGGCAGCGTGTTCTGGTCAGCCTGTGCCAGGTGTGTCATGAAGGTGATTTCTTGGTTTGGACAATCATTCCAGTTACAGTCCTTGCTGGCCTTGCTTCATTGTCAAGTCCTTTTTGGAACTTAACAGAGAACTTCGTCATGCCCTGGGGATTGGGTTGGCTCAGCTGTCGGGCTCCCAGGCTCAGCCCAGTGCGGGCTGGTTCCCAACCAGCTTCCCCACCCACTGGCCTCGGTGAAATGAGCAGAGCTGGAACCTGGGAGTGAGTTTCCTAAGCACCGAGGATCTGATTCAAAGCACTGGGCTTTATTCTGACTGTCCCCTGACATGAGGGCCAAGTGTCCTTCCTGGTCTGGAGTGGATGGTGATGGTACATCTCACTTCTTAAAATGCCTAATCCTGGAAACATAAAAGGTGTGCACTCACCTTGGATTGGATACTAATTATCTCAGATTATTATATTTATTGTAATAGATACAATTTATTGAGCACTTATGTCTCAGGGATGTGCTGAGTATCTTTCTAGACTATTTTGTTAAGCCTCCAACCTGCCTTTCAGGGTGAGTAGCATTAAACCCATTTGACATATTAGGAAACTGAGACTCAAGATTCAGTAATTCACCAAAGATCACACCTAGAGAGAAGTAGAGTCAGGCTTCCAAGCCACTGTTTCTCATCCCAAAGACTGTCCTTTGCTTCTTTTTGCTATGTTGACCGTCTGTCCCGAGGGCTGTTTTATACCTGTCTGTGATATCCACAGCACCTGCCAGGACTGGGGAAGGAAGAGGGGGAGACACGCTTGGGTGCACGGCAGAGTAACATCCCCTACAGCTGTCTGGGTTTTGGAAAACTGCATCGGGTTAGGGTTGTGGAGTGGCCTGGCCCCTCTCTGCCCTCTCCTGACACGTCTTCTGGGGCCGCCCTCCTTCCTGGGGTGGCAGCTCCTGCCCTGGCACATCCTGCCCACCCGGTGACACCTGCCTCAAGCCCAGGCCCCTCCTGGGCACCTTCCCACCACACCTGTGCCCTGCTTGGGTTTAAATAACAATGACACTGGAACAGTTGGATGTTCAGGGCAGCTTTCTCCACATTTTGATTTCAGGGTTTTTAAGGCCTTTAAAAGTTTTACTCAGGAGCCCTTAGATGGCTCCACCATATCCGTAGGCCTCTCCAGTCTTTTTTCCCGTGGAATTCGTTGAGATTCAGGCAAGCCAAACTCAAGAGCAGACAGGAATGCAGAAGAATTATTCACTCGTCCTTCAGCTCTTGAACCCGAAGTCACGAGAGCGACTCCTGTCTACATCACCTTCCAGAAAGGCCTGGCACAGAGCCAGCCTCCAGGCATGGTGCCACGCTCAGGACTGGTCAGGGCCGTGCAGGTTTCGGCCGCAGGGACTAGACGACCTGGCTGAGGGAGGGACGTGGGGTCACCTGGCGGGTGGCTCTGGTATCACTTACTGCCCTTTTCTGTGGATTCGTTTTTGCTTCATGGATAAAAGTTTGCTGGCGTTTCAGCAAAGCACCGAAAGTGGATGGGAAACTTGCTGGTTTCCCCTTTTCTTGGAAAGAACAAGGGGGAAATCAGAGAGAATGTAATTCACTAAAACAAGCAGATAAACCTTCTAACGTAGGAGGTTTTGCCCATCTCAGACTGTCGGAAATAAAACTTAAGGTGTTGATTGAATCCAGATTGTCCTGGCTTGTTTTCTTTCTTTTTGAAACTGTTGACATTTTTATCATACTACAAATTATCGCCTAGGTGGCAAAGCTGTGTAACTTTGCTGTGTCCCGTAGCTGAGGATATGAAAGTAATGTCATTTACTTGTCTGTCAAAGGCATAGGCAGGGAGGAGGGGAGGGGCTCCTGGCTCCCGTGTTGTCTGAATATCTGTGCTTTTGCTACCCTTTGCTGTGATCCTTTCCACACCAAATGGCACGTGCAGGGCGCCTTCCAGTGTTAACCCTCCCTTAATGTTTTCTGAGACAGCCGTGCAGCTAACAAGAGCTGCCTAACAGTCAGGTAATAAGCTCAAAGTAACACATAATTGGATGCTCAGAGGGAATTCCTGGCCACGTGAATGCAGTTGTGTGCTTGGAGACGTTGTTCCCGCCCGCCGCGGTGTCGTCCTGTGAGTGTGACCGTCCGGAGAAGGGAACCCCGGGGAGGAAAATCGCTCGTGGATGTTCCAGAAACAGACAACCCTGCGTGGACATCCCTCTCCTCACGTCAGAGCGAGCAGACGTGCTTTGGAGCGTTCGTTTACTTGCCCTTTGCCTGGTGCCCGTGGTGTGATTGCTTCGGGAAACACGAGGGTCCCACACAGGGACGCGGGTCCCACGCAGGGCTGGTGCGGGGCATGCGGAGAGAAATCGGACCTGCTTCCCATCTGGGTGGGGACGGGGCCAATGAGAACTTGGCACTGATCGGGTGTTTTTCTCCCTAGAAGGCCCCAGCCCAGGAGGCACCGTGCTAACGGGGCCTTTCTCTCCTCCTAAGTGGCCTCGATGTGGCCTGTGGGACCCACCCCGGCCCCCGGAGTGACCCTGCACACCTCCCCCCCACCGAGCAGGGTGCACAGTAGGGTGGCTCAGGAGGTGTGGGGAGGGAGCACGGCATTATTCTGCCTCTTTCTGGAACTTTCCTCCTGGGGAAATTTGGAGGTACGGTGCTTTCCACCTGCATGTCAGAAACCTCCAGACAGCCGACTCGACTTCTTCAAGTTGAGTCCTAACAAACGGGGTGAGAGGACCAGGGGGTGCTTCCTCCCTCGGGGGTCTGGGACAGGCTCCCCCCAGCCAAGCCCTCCCTCCTGAGACGCTGGCCCCGACTGCTGCCCCCTGACGCTGTGCCGCCTGGGCGGGAAGCCAGCCAGAGGAGTGGACGGGGGCCAGAAGATCCAGGTTCCTGCGGGAGGCGGAGCTCCAGAGCATTGCTGGATTTGTCACTGAGGGAGGGTCGGGGACGCTGGCCTGGCAGGTGGTCCCGGTCAGCATCCCTTGACCAGAGAGAGGCGTGGCAGTCAGGTTTTCAGGTAATGCAAAGCTAGCGCAGATGAGGACTATAACGCAGGATGGAGACCCTGCGTAGGTGGCCGCCCTCCAGGAGGGGCCTGAGCCCAGAGGTTCTTCTATGATCAGGTGTCCGGTCATGCAGACCACAGGGACGGGTTCCAGTAGCTCAGGCCAGAAGGGCACACGCAGGCCCTGGGGCTGGGACTGCCGAGAGCCTTGGGCAAAGGGCTCCCTGGGGACTCGGGTCTGCCCAGCCCTGGTATTTCTTGCAGCTCCTCATGGGGCTGTCTTCATGAAGAAGAGGAGGCAGGATGGGGTGCAGACCTCAGTTCGATGTCATTTGGGGCCGGCTGTCCCCTGCCTCCCCTTGCTTTGTCCTCAGGGGGACTCTGGCCCGTGTCCCCACTGCCTGGGACCAGGTGTCCACTCCTCTGTCCAGCTCTTGTCAGCGTCTCATGGACGGGCCAGTGGGGAGGTGGTGTTTCCGGAGCACCTGCATCCGGCCCCTCCCAGGGACACCGGCTGTGCCTGGCCTCATGGTGGCCCTCGTCATTTTAACAGTCTTGGAAAGGAGAACCAGTTTGTTGTAACGGGAAGCGCACACTTGGTCTTGTTTTCTGCATCTGTGGTCAGGCTCAGACTGCAGCCTCTTGGAAGGAGACAGCGGCCCAGCTGAGACCTGAGGGCCCTGTCCTCAGGAGTCCTGTTTTCCCCTAAAAGTGCGAGGGGGCGGCTGGCAGGGAACGGGTGTTGGGGTGAAGTGCACCTGCCTTGGAGCCCGGGTGCCGCGGACTCCACCGCAGTCAGGAGGAGGCGCCCCAGCAGGGCCCTGTGCTGCGTCTTCCCTCCGGCGCTCGGGGACGTGGGTCCCTTCCCAGCACAGCTCGCCTTACAGAGGAACGCAGACGGGAGGTGTGTCGGGTCCTGTTCCCTGCCGTGGGCCTCTCCTGCAGGGGCAGCACCGAGAGCCCTGGTCCCCTGGTCACCGTGTGAGCCACCGTCCTCCAGGTCTCTTTGGTGCAGTTTATGCTTATTTCTTGGATCTATATTTTTTTTACTTTTATAAAAGCAACTTATGTTCTTGTAAATCAATTCAGACATCTGTTCACCCACCCCTGGCATGCAGCTCCCCTCCTTAGAACTATAGCCGCTTACAGGACAGTTGCTCGCAGGGCTCCTCAAGGCCACCCTCAGGTTCAGTTCACTGGAAGGGTGCACAGGCCTCAGCAGAGCTGTTCTTATGACATACGCCGTTTGTTATATCAAAAGAGTGGAATCAGCAAAGGCAGAGGGCACAGGGGCAGAGTCCAAGGAGGATCAGGCACCACTTTCCACTTGTCCTACTCCAGGGGAGTCACACAGATAGTTCCCTGCAGCAACATGTAAAACAAGCAGAGCGTTGCCCACCAGGCTGGTGCTCCAGAGCCTCGGCGTCCAGGGTTTTTACTGGGGGTTCTTCACATGGGCACGGCTGATAGCCACACCCACCGTCAATCATGTTGTTAGCACAGACCATCTGATGTGGCCCCAGGTAAACAGGATATTCCAAGGGCTCAGGGGTAACCTCCTTCCCAGGAGCCAGGTGAAGTCACCTTTCTTTGGAACGTGCAGGGTTTGGACAAGCCAGGTCTGCTGAGTTAACCTTTTACTGCATAAAAGTATCTAAGCGTCTGGGCTCTGGGTCCAAATCACACAGCATCAGATCTTGGTTCTACCGCTCACTGGCTCTCTGGTTTGGATAGTTTTTATCCCTTTGCTTTCTTGTCAGTGAGATAGAGATGATCGTGGTACCTACCTCGCAGGGATGTTGAGAGATGGAATGAGTTGTGAGCAAATGCTGACCTCCAAGGTTGTGGTAGAGGTTTGCTGTCTCCTTGCATCACCAGCAAACAATTGGGAAGTATTTCCCTAGACCCCCAGATGGTCATTTCACTGGCGTCGTAGGAAGGATCCATTGTGTGCCCTCACAGTGCTGATAGAAATGAAAAGTCCTGTTTGCTCTGCCCTCACCCAAATCTGTTCTTGACTTTTTCCCTGAAGGGCTGCCCCCCACCAACCCCAGCACCCAGCCCAGGGCAGGGGTGTGGCCCACAGACCTGCATACCTGAGCAGATGTCTCACCCCTTGCTGGTCCCTCCTGGGTCTGGCCCCTTCCCGTGGAGTCCATCTGTAGGTTATCCATTTGTCCCTGCTCTGTGCCCACTCTGTGGCCATGAACATGTTACCTGCCCTCCCTGGGCCTTGCTTTTCTCATCTGTAAAATGGGAAGTCATTGGACTTACCACAAAGCTGTGATCATCTGGCGTCCGTGCTCGAAACGGAACTTGCGCACGATGGACCCTCATTCACGAGCCCCTGCCGTGGAGGTCACCACCGTCGCAGCCAGATGGGCAGCAGCAGCAACAGCTTCGGCCACCGTGGCCCTAAGCACAGTGGACACGAAGTGGCAAACGGTGTTTGTGGAACGTCCAGCAACTCGGCGCAGTCCCGGGGCGGGTGCCGTGGCTCGGCTCTCCTGGGGGATGGAAGGACATGCTCTCTCCTGGGATTACAACCTCATACCCAGAAAGGCAGGGACGCCGCTCACAGCCAAAGCGTCTCTCTGTGGTGCCTCTGATTTCCGTGGTTTCGTCCAGCTGGACTGTTGGGTGGAGGGCGGCGGTGGTTGCTGTGGAAAAGGGAGGGTTTAGGGGGGCTTAGTGAGCCTCGAGCCTGCAGCCTCTGCACACGGCCTGATTTGGTAATCAACTTTTAACCCTGGGAGAAACTTTTGAGTGCCGTTGATTTTCTTGGACTGTCACCATCTGACGGCCCTGGGAAGGCTCTTTATTTTGTTCCTGGACGCCTCCTCGGTCCCCGGAACAGGCCCCGCCACGTCGTAGGTGCTTGATGAGCGTCTGTTGAACGAGTGGCTGAACAAAGCTTTGAGCTCACAGCTCCGTTTACAAATAGGGTCCCCCCACGCGGCGGTCACAGAAACAAAGATCTCAAAATATGTACGGTAGTAACTGAGATGTGACATAGTAACTGGGATGTGACACCCCTCTGTGGTGAGTACATCGGCCCACAGTGTGACGTCCCTGACTGCGCAGATGAGGCCTGAAGACAGAGCGACAGCCGTGCACAGAGATCGCCGTCTGAGCCGCGCTGGCGGTGCCCGTCAGCATGCGGCTGCCCACCGGGGAAGACGGTCTGGGAGTTCCGGGGAAAGTTAAACACGGAGTTGGCACATAAGCCAGCAGTTCCCCTGCGAGGTGTACACCTAGTGAGGTGGGCACATAGGCACACACAAAAACATGTGCGTGGCTGTGCCTAGCAGCCTTCCTGTTCACAGCTGGAACACGGAACCGACCTACTGTGCGTCAGCTGAGGACTAAACACGTGCCGGCGTGTCACTCGCCTGAAGGGGAATGGGTCACTGACACGGCCGCAGTGTGGACAGACCCAGGACACTGTGTGAAGTGAAAGAGTCCAGACACGAAAGGGCACGTATTATCTGATTCCATTTATATGAGACGTCCAGAACAGGCAAATCCACAGGATCAGAAAATCAATCGGTGGCTGCCCGCAGCTGGGGGGTGCGGTGAGGAGTGACTGCTGACAGTACCGGACTTCCACATGGGGTGGTGAACACGTTCCGGGACTAGAGGGTGGTGAGGTCGCACCACATAGCTAAAAACCATGGAATTGTACACTTTAAAGTGGTCAATTTTATGTTATACTAATTTTATCTCAGTCTGAAAAATCATTAAGGAAATAACCCCCTAAAGGCAAAGCATGGCTGGCTTTAGGAAGGCTGATCTGTTTAGAAGTGAAGTGCGTGTCTCTGCCACAGGCCTCCCCACCTGCCACTTGCTGTCTGCCTGAATCTGCACGTCCTTGTTCTGTCCCCAGCAGCCCGGACACACAGCCCAGGGCTGCAGGGCCTGCACATCCCGGCCAAGGTCACCCCCTGTCACTTCCAGTGCAGGGATTAGGATTCTGCACGGAAAGGCACGGTGTGGACGTGGACATCTTTCCTTCCTTGGTCCCTGGTGACCCGATTGCTTTGGGATGTCCACTGGGGGATGGTCTTGGGTACAGTTGCAACTTGTCACATCTTTCCTGCTCCCTCCCGGAGGCTGTGGCTGCCTCCTGCAGGCTATTCCTTGGAGAGCCTGGACTCTTTGGGACAGGCGCTGAGAGCCAGGTCACCTTTGCCGCTGCATCCCCTCTCCGTCTGGGAAGTGCCTCTTCCTGGGGTGTGACCACGGAAGGTGTGGCTGTGACCTTCATCTTGACTGAGGGGTCACCTGCAGCTGGGCATTGTCCGGAGGGCAGGTCACATTTCGTTCAGGTCTGGCTCCCCACCTGCCCGTTTGCAGGAAGTTGCAGACCCTGCCTGCTTTTATGTGATGATGCTAGTTTGTTTCTGAGTATCTTGGATTTTAATACGTAGGTTGTTTCCATCGATAATTTTATGTCTCTTTGAGTCTGACTTCGGTTGTGGCATTTGCTCTGTAAGGTGCAAGTTAAAGCTCCCGTTTTATGGGTGGAGGGCTAAGGTTCAGAGAGGTCAGGTGACTTTCTCAATGCCACCCAGCAAGTGGCAGAGCTAAGAAGATTGGACTACGGTTCCTGCGGGCAAGTGATGCACTTGCTAGCATGTTACACCGTCTCTGGTCACTGACACCTCCTTTGGGGGGTTCCTCACCCCCCTGGCCTAGCGTGCCTCACTCGCATGACGGACTCCGAGCCACAGTGTCGAATGGACCTGGGCTGGGCAGATGGGATGGAACACAGGGACATGGGCCCGAACACGATGACTGCTGCCAGGCTGAGGGTCACAAATGACTCTCAGAGTCCCGGCCAGATGAGCCGGCCATGGGACACTTGGGCATCCGCCAGCCATGGCCACACCACTGTATCCAGAGCCACCTCTGCCCAGAAAACCCCGCTGCCCTGGTGACCTCGCTTGTCTACACCCGAGGCTTCTGCCTCAGATGCTTCCACCTGAGTTTTGAGTCTTGAGCTAGGACGCTGGGCAGGAGGCCCCTGCATCGCCCACCAAATTTGTAACACACGGAGGCAGACGTGCAAACTTGATCCCATCTCGAAGGCTTGGTGTGGGCCGACCCGAGCCAGCGAATGGATTGGCGCTGTGGCTGCTGCGTCTGGCTCTCTGTCATTAGCAGTGGTCATCCCTGCGCCTAAACTTGGACTTCCCTGACGTCGGAGCTCACGGCCAGGTGCCCGGCTCCCTCCTTCCTTGGCTGTGGTTGGTGACTAAGTCCCTTTGCTTAAGTGCCCTTTCCTTGGGGCCGAGCGTAGGTGGGCCGTGTGGCTCAGGAATTGTCTTCTAGTTAATCAAGAGTTATTTATAAAACGCCTGCCAGGCTGCGCTTCAGAGGATGCAGACAAGATCTGACACCAACAGGGCCCTCCCCGGGTTTGTCATCCCATGGAGCAGGCAAGGCTCGCCCAGACGGAGAGACGGAGAACAGGCCGGCCTCCTGTGCAGGGCAGCGGCCCACGTGGCCTGCCTGGAGACGCTGGGGCCTGCCGAGGTCGGGCCACGTGCGGAAGCTGGCGCGGGCTGCAGCGTGATGCCCACACCCTCCTCTACCCCGCGTGGAAGGTCCGGCAGTCTGCTCAGGCCGCAAGGCGTGGGGAGTGGAACGATGAAATGATTCCAGGGTGCAGCACGTGGCATTGGGTCACACTGAGTCAGTCATGTTCGCTTCAATCCTGTTACGGTCCCCGGTAGAACAGAAGCTCTGCCAGGGCAGGGACTTTTGTTGGTTCTGTTCCAGGCTGGTCCCCAGGCCCTTCGGAAGAGAGCGGGCGCGTGCTGGGCGTTCGGCAGCCACGTGCTGAGGAACGAAAGGGAGGTTTCTCTGAGTTATCCGGGGCCAGCCCTGGTTTGCTGTGTAGGGAGCGTCACGACTCCTGGGTGCTTGCTGGCCTCTCCCTTGTTGGCAGGAAGAGCCAGAGGCAGGCTGGGCGCCTTGCGTGGACGAGAGTGCTGGGCTAGAGTGTAGTCACCGTCACTGTTACTTCTGTGGCTGCCTTTCCTCGTGGCAGGCAGCTCGCCCATGTCAGTTCCTCGAGGGAGGGCTCTCGTCAGAAAAGAGTATTTCCAGTTCCTTGTGATTTTAGCATTAACATTTTAGTTTATTAGAGTGATGCGTTAAACAACTGACTTTTCTTAAATTTGCGAGTTTGATTTTATGGCTGTTACTTTATACGTCTGGTTGATTTTCGTGGTCCTTTAAGAGTGGGCCTTTGATAAAAGAGTGATCTCATTTACAAACTTTGAATTCCCTTAAATTCCAACAAAAATCTGGTTTGGGGTTGGGGTATGCAGGTAATTCTTATTAATCTCTTGTTAAAAATAGGGGGAATCTTAATTTCTCTGAAATCTCCAAGAAATGTTTTAAATTTTCTTAAATTATACTCTTGGTGTAAAACCTTATGTCTAAATCAATCATTCAGTAGGATATTTTGCCTGGGATGACAAGATGTGTTGGTTGCACGCTCCTGAATACCAAATGTAAATCCGCACAGTATGGAAACATGAGACCTATTTCTAGATTTAACATACGATGCCAGTTAGGTGGCTTTGGTTTCTTTCTTCGTAGCTACCCTTAGGTTTAAACCTTGGCATTACAGAACCTTGACCCACAGAGGAAGCAGACGGAGCCAGGCAATCTGGAACTTCCATCTCGGTAGCTGGGTAACCATCGCCCAGGCGGGGGAACTGCTGGTATCCTGGACTTGCTGCTTCCTCAGGGTCCTCGCCCTGCGTGGGGCTTCCTGCTGCTTAGCAAGTCTTGCATGATTTGTAGGGGTCTGGGTCCTGTTTTCCACCACCCAGGCTGGCCCCTGCTCGAGTTGCAGGCATCTGGATTGTTCTGTATGGCTGTAATCTGCAAGCATGTTTGCTAGCAAGTTTGCAGCTAACTTCCATAAAGGCTTAGTTTTTTTTTTGTTTTTTTGCATTTCTTTGACTCTCTTTAGACATTTTAATTGCTTCCAGGTTGGCTCTGAAGGCACTTTGTGGCTGTTCCATCAGATCCATCACGCCTGGGTGAACTTAATTCGCAAGCACCTTGGCTGCTGCGATGCTATGTTCTCCGCATCTGTCCTGCCGGGCCTGTGTCTCTCCTACCTCCTGCCCTTTGGACCCAGCAGTTAAGTTATGCTTAACAGCTCGGTTCTGGTGTTTCTTTTCAAATAAAACGTGAGTTAATACAAAGTGAGGTGATTTGAAGAAGAGCTAGTGAGTGGCATCAGGGCATGCGGTCACGTGGAGAGGGTGGGGCTGGGGCTGAGGCAGCGTGCCTCTTGCATGCCTCTTGCACCCCCTGGGGTCCCTGCTTCTTAGCCCTCACCCTAGTGAGGATGATGCGGCAGCTGACGGCGGGCAGGTGCCCACTGCTTCCTTGTACCTGGGAGTAACTGTGGTCCCACCAGACTAGCCACCTGCAAGTGAGCACCCCAGATGTGGCTTTGAAGGACGTCTTGAAGGCAGGTTTTCCCTTGAGTTACCTGCACAGCAGCCTGCTCACCCCCTCTGGAGGGGGGGTGGTATGCTTGGTGTTGGTGAGGCTTCGGGGTTCTCTCTGTGCCTTGGTTTCCCTCTAAATCAGGAATGATCTTGCTCTTGGCCCAGCCGTTCCAGCTGACGGTGCTGTTAGGGGCCTAATTGTGTCCCCTGTGAATTCATGTGTCAGAGCCCTAACCCCCGGTTCTCAGAGTGTGACGTTATTTGGAGATGGTGTCTTTAAAGAAGTAACCAAGTTAAAATGAGGTCGTTAGGGTGGGCCCAATCCAGCGTGACTGGGGTCCTTATCAGAAGACAGACAGGAAGGACACAAGGGAAATAGCACGTGCGCAGGAAGACAGTCTACGCGCCAAGGAGAGAGGTCTGGAACAATCCGCCCCTCCTGCCAATACCTGGAGCTCAGACTTCTGTTCCAGGAGTGTGAGACGGTGTGTGTCTGTTGTTTAAGCCACCTGGCCTGTGGCACTTTGTCACAGCATTCCTAGCAGACAAACGCTGGTGCCGAGGGGCCAAGAGCAGGCTGGAGACATCCGGGCAGGGAGCCAGCGGTGGCCAGGGGGATGCAGGATGGAGGCTCCCGCACCTCTTCGGGTGGGGCCAGGCGAGGTGCAAACGTCCAGTACTAGGTGAGGCTCTGGGATACGGAACAGCTCTGCTGACCGCATGTGAACCCAGGAAACGAATATCTCCAGCAGGAGAAATTAAAACATCTTCTTTGACCCGGAATTCCTGCAAGGTTGTGTGGGCGTGGCCCCAGAGTTGTGGGCTAGAGGTCCGGGCAGGCCAGCGCAAGCCCTTCCGGCCTCTTCCTGGTGAGCAGAGCCTTCGTCTGTGGCTTGTGATTTGGTGGCGGTCTGGCTTTGGCACAGCTGCCACTCAGGTGTGTCTCGGCCTTACCTGGAAGTGGTCTGTATCTCTGTGCTCCTGACACAATAATGGTGAGATGAAGCATTTTATTTTCTAGCACTTTCTGGGATACCAGGTTTGGTTTTCTAGACTTTTTTTTAAAGCAGGAAGAACAAGGTACACAGGCTTCTGTTTGAATTGGATATTTACCTTTGATAGGGAATGTTCCCGCATTGAACTATAATACTTTGCACGAGGCACTTCATTATTTCTTCAGACACCTGCATATGATTTAATTAAGCCTGCGTGATTGCATCCTCTGGTTCCTGCTTTTCTCTGTCACCTTTGTGAGCTGATGGCCTCCTGGTAGCTTGATAAAATCTCTAGGAAAAAGCAGCTTTAATGAATGTAGATATCCTTGCAATTTGCATTTGTAAGTGAGTATTCTAGTAATGACTGAAGGCAGAAAGTATAAAATTGAATTGATTAAGTCATTTTCCTAATAAAGGCAAGACTTTTCAACTCGGGTGGTACATGCTATTTCATTAACCTGTACCTTGCATTTCTTTTCATTTAAAATATCTTTGTGGAGGCTCAAGCTCTGGTCTTGGAGTTTACAGTAGTTTGTAGTTTGGAGTTTACAGTAGTTTGTAGTTTACAGTGGGGACAGTTTAGGATAGTATAGCGTGATCCTTCTCCATTTAGGAGACTGGATTCCAGCTAGTGATTGGGGTGCAAACATCACATACGTGAATTATGACATAAAAATAGCAGTTTTGGGCTGGGTGTGGTGGCTCACACCTGTAATCCTAGCACTTTGGGAGAATCGCTTGAGGCCAGGAGTTTGAGACCAGCCTGGCCAACATAGCAAGATCCTGTCTGTACAAAAAATAAGTAAAAGCCAGGCATGGTGGCACGTGCTTGTAGTCTCAGCTACTCAGGAGGCTGAGGCAGGAGGAGGATCCCTTAAGCCCAGGAGTTTGAGGTTGCAGTGAGCTGTGATGACACCACTGCACTCCAGCCTGGGAGACCGAGTGAGACCCTCTCTCTAAAATAAATTTAAAAAGGCCGGGCGTGGTGGCTCACCTCTGTAATCCTAGCACTCTGGGAGGCCGAGGAGGGCGGATCGCTCAAGGTCAGGAATTCGAAACTAGCCTGAGCAAGAGCGAGACCCCATCTCTACTAAAAATAGAAAGAAACTAATTGGCCAACTAAAATATATAGAAAAAACTAGCCGGGCATGGTGGTGCATTCCTGTAGTCCCAGCTACTCGGGAGGCTGAGGCAGGAGGATTGCTTGAGCCCAGGAGTTTGAGATTGCTGTGAGCTAGGCTGACGCCACGGCACTCACTCTAGCCTGGGCTACAGAGTGAGACTCTGCCTCAAAAATAAATAAATAAATAAATAAATAAATAAATAAATAAAATGAATTGAAAACAATAGCAGTTTTGTCTGCTGTGCTAGTAGATGGGCTGTCACAGATGCAGTCCAGCAGTTTGCGAGGAGCACCATCATCATGGGTATGAAAAGGGAGTGGAGCGGTGATATGGGTGGAATTGTGTCCCCTCCCCAAGCCCCCAAATTCACAAGTTGGACCTCTAATCCCCAGCACCTCGGAGTGTGACTGTATTTGGAGACAGGGCTTTTAAAGAGGTCATTAAAGTAAAATGAGGCCATTAGGATGGTCCCTCACCCAGTGACTGGGGTCCCTAGAAGAAGAGATCAGGACTCAGACACACACAGAGGGACGACCATGTGAGGACACAGGGAGAAGGCGGCCGTCTGCAAGCCAAGGAGGGAGGCCTCAGGAGGAACCAGCCCCGCGACACCTGATCTCAGCCTTCCGCCCTCAGGGACTGCGGGACGATGGATGTGTGCGGTTTAAGCCCGGCAGTGCGTGGCAGTCTGCACCTGAGACGACTCACGCAGGAGCCGAGACAGCTGGGGCGATGCGCACAGCGCCCGTCTCCCTAACAGTTCACGATCACATCCACGGTAAACGGTTCATGGGAATCTGCGGCAGGCGAGGATCCCGCTGTGCTGCGTGCGCCGCGCGTATTTCTTGCTCACCGCACCTCGCTCTGCCCGATGTGCAGGACCCTCCCGGCGCCTGCATGGCCCTGGTCCCCGTGTCCTGGCGTCCCGTCACGTCCTGCTGGCACGTCTGGCCCTTCCGCACGTCCGTTATCAGAAAGGGGAGAGGCCTCGAGAGGCCAGTTCCTGCAGCAGCCTCATGCCGCAGAGCGCGGTGACACACTGCATCTCGTCACCGTCGGGCATCTGGCAGTTCCGGGGCTTTCTTTTCCGGACGGCAGGAACACGCGGGCTCTTCCTCTGGGAAGGAAGAGCCGCTTTCTCCCCACCGGCACCCCGGGGTGGGTTTGGGAAGGTGGCCGTGGGGCGCCGACTTACCTGGGGGGGTTCGGATGGAGCCACAGGTGTTTCCTGTTCCCTCGCTAGGTACTCAGCGCCACCGTCTCCGGGGCCCGGGTGTCGATTACCTGGGAGGACACAAGAGGGGAGCGGTGGCCTTCTGAAGCTGTGGTCAGCAGTGCCCACCTTTGTCAGCTCTGGAGTTAACAGAGCATTCCTCCTTTCTGGGAAGGAGCGAGGCCGGCTTGGGCAGCAGGGTGGACTGGGGTGGCATCTCCGGCAGGGACAGCTCTGCTCTGCCGGTGTGTTCTCTCTCATGCCATGCCATGGGTTTCATGTCCTCCATGGTCCTCGGGGCTGAGGCCTGGGGCTCGCCCACCAGGGACGGGCAGCGCCCTGGGTACCATCACTCTGCAGAGGGAGATGGAAACGGCGCCTGGGAGCCCTTAGACGGGGGTGGGGGGTCACGTGCTTGCTGGTGGACAGTGGGAAGCAGGCGTGACCAAGAGGAGGCTCAAGAACGAGGACCTAGAGCGAAGGGAGTGAGAGAAAACGAGCGTTTGGTGCCTTGACCACATCCGTCGCGCACCCAGAGGGCCTTGTCAGTGGGTCCCAGGGGCCCTATCTTCCCCGGCCCTCTGTGGTGGCTGGGTCCTGGCCATCGTTAGCTGTTGCTCTGCACAGCGACGGCTTCCTGGGGATCAGACTCCATCCAGGTGGCGGCAGGAGGCCGCGGCACCGTCGTCCACTCCTGCTGTGTCTCCGCAACCCTGGGGTTTGCTCCCGACCACCTCGACCCGTCACTTGCCTGAGAGAGGGAGACCCCCTGCTAGAGAGAAGGCGGGCCCTGCAGAGCCCCGTAGACCTGAGCTCTCTTTGGAGGTTCACAGGGACGCGGTGGCCCCTCGGCAGATGAGAGTGGGTGGGGACAAGTGGCCAGGGCACCCTGGGTGCCAGCACTTGGCGTCTGCACCCCGTACCGCAGTTTCGTCTTGACCTTTGATTCCAGGTATGGTTAATTTTGTCATCTTCACTGCTGTACCTGGTTGCCAAGGTGATTCATGTGGCCTCGTTTATTTCTGTCTTTCAATTATTCATATGCCCGTGCCTTTTCATACACCAGCTATAAATATTAGCTGAGTTTTCCTGTTACCTGGCGCTGAAGTCCCCCTCCCCAGACGGAGAGTCCTGTATCTGGGAGGACCTGTGCAGGCCCTGGTCGGGAGCCCCTAGCTTGCTGAGGGATGGGGGTATGCTGGGGCTGGGGGCCAGCGTGGGCTTTTCTGGGCCTTCCTGCCGCATCAGGACCGGGGAGGGGGGTGCGGGGCCTGGGCGCTGGGGAAGGGGCTGCTCTCCTGCTTCTGAGGCGCACTGAGGAGCTCTCGAGCCTGGGGCTGGTGGTCCCGGTGGCAGCTTCTTGAAGGTGGCCTGTGCGTCAGAGCCTTGTCCTCTGAGGACACACTGGTTGAGGGCCCAGTGCTGCCTGGCAATTATCAGAGACGACCCAGTCGCTTCTCTCTCGGGGCAGGGTGGGCTGGAGGAGCGGGCGCACCCGCGGGGGCACTAGTCACCTGCGTTGCGGAGGAAACTGCATCGAAACGGAAGGACGTAAAGCAATGACCATTTTCCTCCTGCTTCTGTGGTCAGGAGCTTGGGCAGGGACAAGCTGGCGTCGTCTACTCAGCGGCATTTGGTGCAGCCCAGGGACCTGGGCCTGTGCTTCCCCAAGGCCCACTCTCAGCGTGGCCCCCTTGGGCGTCCTCCGGGCGGGTGGACGTCTGACAGGGAGGGAGCCAGGCGGCGTCCAGGAGGTGGAAGCGTAGATGGACGCCGCAGGTCTCCTTGGGCTCGGCCCAGAACTGTCCTGGTTTCATTTCTGCCACAGTCTGTTGGTCCAAGGAATGTTGAACAAGGGCTGAAAGGACGGAATGAGCCAGATTCAAGGAGACAGGAAATAAGACTCCACCTCTGGGTCGAGGGAGTTTGCAGAGGTCCGGCCTCCTCAAATCCCCGCCATGTGCGTGACCAGGTGTCCACCTAGTGTGGACCGGTGGGTGGGAGGCAGCCGCGGGGTGCGGTTTAACCACACACTCTCTGGAGTTGGCCACCAGGGTTGCTCCTGCCACCATCAGCCAACAGCCGTGTGACCACAAGGGGAAATTCAATCCCGTGGCAGCTCTTTACTGTGCCAGGCCTGTGAGGTGGGACAGTGACACCTGCCCCCATCGGATTGCTGGCTGGTTAAGTGAAACAGCACATGGATGATGTGGCCTCAGTTAGCGTGAGCAACGACTGGCATCAGCTGTGGGTGGGGAGGGAACCCCTGATGGCACACAGCAAAGGGGACTGGTGTGCACCTGGTTGGTGACGCTTTCCTGCGGGAAGCAGGTGCAGACTGTGCTGAGGCCGGGAGCGCAGGCCCCTGTGGGGGCTTCACGCTGTCGTCACCTGGGGATGAACTGGGCAGCGGCGACAGGGAGCTGGCAGGGTTTGCGATAGACGAGGAGGTAAGATCGCCAGGTGTCGGGAGTGTGCAGGATGATGGGGTTTAGGTCGAGGGGAAGTGTCGAGGGTGATTCCTCAGTTTCTAATGGGGGCAGGTGAACGGTGTCTGGAACTGAGCGTGGCCTGGGATTCGGCCCCGTGGTCAGCCTGCCACGGTTCCGTGGTGCCAGGGAAAGACACGAAACCCCCGGATCAGAGATGAAGAGCAGTTGCTATAGGCAACGCCGGGAGGCAGAGCGTCAGCGGCTTTCTGCAGTATGACGCACTACAGCACAATGAGTTGCGTTCTGGGGGAGGAACACCGAGTGCAGGGAGACGGGTCTTCTGCAGGGGGCAGGGAGCAGCCTGCTCTTTGCTGCCCAGGGAGACACCATCGCTGTGCAGACATCCTCGAGAAGACAGTCCGAGCAAGGCAGCGGTGCCTCTGCCCACGAAACGCGCAGAAACGTGAGCAACCCGCAAAGACCTGTCCCCCGACATTGTCTACCTCTCAGGTCTGTACATTCCCGGCCTGGAAAACCCATGAAGAATTGTCCTGAGCAAAACACAACAAACCCACGGAGAACTGTCCTGACCTCCGCCTACCCCACGTCTGCACCATCCCGGCAGCTTTCTGGAGTGCGCTATTCTGTCGGCCGCGGAGATTCCCCTGACAAACGGAGGCAGAGACCAAGCTGTTCCGTGTGTGTCGCGCAGCACGCAGTGACAGGGCTCTCGGCAGGGCTGCAGTATGAACCTCATCCAGACGCCCAGGGTTCCGGATCCAGCTGGCTGAGCACATCCCACAGACCTTCAGGTTTCCCCTAGAAACCAAGCGACGTTCTCCCCGAGTTTGCATCGGCCTTTCCACTTGGCCGCAGGTGTCACTAGTCCAGGGACAGCAGGGTGGGCCGACCCTTGCACAGACTTCGCCTCCACCCACAAGGAAGGCGTGGAGGGCGCTGTCATCCGTGCCGACCCTGGACAGTGAGCGGAGGCTGATCTGAGTGCTTTCCAGGGCTGCGGTGTTGACACTGATCACAGGGACACCTTCCTCCACGTTTTCTAGCTAGACACCTGCTGTCCACAAGTGCCTGTGGCATTTGTGTAGATGACGAGCCAGCTAACCCTCCAGGAGGTTACCCGAGACCCAGGGGCAGCTGCATTTTGGGGAGAACTTTGCAGTCATCTGAGGGTACATAGTGGATGGGGGCGTCTGCTTGTACACTTGAAGGTCTCTCGTGACCCCTCTCAGGCACACGTGTCTGTGTCCTCAGGAGGGAAGAGCATTAACCCCTGGCTTCCGCATAAGAAGTGTAGCGCTCCCCCTGGCAGTACGAGTTACTTACAATTGTTGGAGTCCCCCCCAAGTGGGACTAACCTCATCTGGGGGACAGAGGTTGTCAGTGCCTACAAATGGGCTCCCAGGTGGCTGATAGACCTTAAGGTTCCCGGTTCAGTTAGAACAATTCAATCCAGCCCGAGGATCCAGCCTGTCCTGTGGGGCCCTGGCTGTGACATTCGTCTGCTCCACCAAACGCCTGGCCGGTGGCCGCAGGAGTGGGGGTCAGAGGCATCGGCAGGTGTTGACTATGTTTTGCACAGCAGGTGCAGGGGTGAAGGTGTCCCACACGGGTCCTCCTGGGTTTCTTACTAAAAGTGAGGCGCGTGGCCATCTCACTGTGGTCGGAGACACCTGGCAGAGAGTGGCAGATGCAGCGGTCAGTGGAGTTCATGGTGCTCGCAGCACTTTGTGCCAGTGCATTGTCCTTCGTGCGGAATACTCCGGGGTGACTCTGAACGACAAGGATTGTTACCATCCGCCTCCCTCCCCAGGTTCTCAGGTTGCTGCTCCACAGCCACAAAGTTGGCGTCTCATCCCAACACCAGCAGCGTCACCTTCTCCCCAGTCCCCCCCGCCTGTGCCCAGGTTGTCCATTCTGAAGGGCCAGGAGCAGGAGGGGCGGGGCACTTCATAAAGCTCGAAGACCCGAGTGTCCTCTCTGTGTTCCATGTGGCCCGCTGTGGGAGGGCTTGGTGAGCAGCGTCTGCTCCCTGCCAGGCGCATGTCATCCTGAGGCCCAGGACCACGGCAGTCAATGGGAGAATCCAGGTAGATGAACTTGAATCCCGTGGTTGGGCTGTCACCTGGCGGGTGCACCAGCCGACCCACCTGGTGTTGCCGCTAGAGGAGACGGGAGGCATCGCGCCCAGGAATGTCGTGCGGAACCCCGAGCTTTCAAAATCAGTCTGTATCCTCCCCACCCGCCTCTTCCTGGCCGTTACTCGGGATACGGCCAAGGGGAGATGGCCCCTTCCTGGGGACAAGCCACATTTAGTGATCAGACTTTCCCACTAAGGACCAGGAGGGGTGAGGGAAGGAGAGTCAGAAATCCTTTGAGCCGGGTTTTGTCACGGCCATTCCAACACCTCACAGTCCCTGTGGAGGGGAGGGCGTGTGGAGGGTCCGTCGAATGTCTTGAATGTCAGCCCACTGCTGAGTGGCTTTGGTGACACAGGTGCACCATCGTCATGGCCAAGCCGAGGACGTGTCGCAGGTTAGTTTCAGGAGCCATAACGGTGTGGCCAGAGTTGGCCGATCGTGTTGGAACAGCAGCGTTGTGGCACCACCAGTAGCCCCAAGGGTGGGGCAAGCACAGCCTCAGTGTCATCGATCCGTCCAGGGTGGCCAGGGCGATGAGCCTGCCCTCACGGAGGGACAGACGTGCTGGCTCTGGGCAGGAGGCGGCCTGGCGTGCAGTGGTGGCGTCTGCCTGAGGAACGTGGAGTCCTTCACTCGCGCCCAGACGCCGTGGACGCGGTGCTGCGTCTCGTGCAGTGGAGGGTCCGGGCAGTGGTCCCCACCCCCCGGACCGTGCGCCAGTACTGGGCTGCACCCCGCCCCGCTCCTGGTCCATGGAAAAATTGTCTTCCATGAAACCAGTCCCCTGTCCTAGGGAACAAGTGGGCCCTTAGCAGGGCACCTACTTGCTGACCCAGACAGCTCCGTCGGCCGCCAGGGCTCGTTTCCCCACGGGCAGCCCCAGAGAGCCACGTCTTTAATCTGCTCATCTGTCGCGTTCCAAGGGGCAGACCGAGCAGCTAGCAGACCAAACCAGCGGTTGCCCCTCAGTAGGTAAAAATGAAGCAGAGTTCATCGAAGGGGAGAATGGGCCGTGGGTACGAGAGTGGCCTGAGCCCTGCCCACTGAGTGGCGTGACCGTGTCCACTTCTAGGTCTGCAGAGCTGCTCTGGGGCCGGACAGCCTCAGCAGGCCAGTGGGTCCGTGGGCTGCAGCGTGGCTGAGCCGCCGCGAGCCCCGCCCAGCATGAAGAGGGGGACTCTGGCTCGAGGGCCTTGTTGAGCCAGCGATGTCTGATGATGTGGGAGCTGGGGGTTCTCGTGGGAAGCCACGATGCCCTGTGGCCATTGTGGCTCAGGCTAGAGTAGACCGTCACCATTTGACAGATGACATGTGTGGGCCCTTCCTGTCTCTTTAGCGATCAAGTCAGAGCTGGCTCACCCGAAAATGGGAGTATCAGGCCTGAAAATCACAAGGCCTCTGTGGATCAGGAATTCAGTCACAAAAACAGCATAGTAATGGGTGGGTAGAGAGGCCTTGATCTCAGACTTCTGGCCTCCCGGGCTGTGAGACATCAGTTTCTGCTGCTGTTGCTCCAACTTCAGTTTAGGGTACTGTGTTCTGGTGGTCCCAGGAAACTAACACATCCTCAAGGCTGTTTGCTCTGCAGACGTGTTGAAAAGGTAGTGTGGAGCTGACCGTCGCTGTGTGTCTTCACCGCACGTGCAGGATCTCGGGGCCCCAAGGAGAACCTGCTGCCGGCAGACGGGCAGATGGGCAGCGGTGCCACTGTGGGCACGGGAGCCCTGATGAGGCTCAGACTTGAGGGGATGTTTTCTGAGGCCTCAGCCCTGCGGCAGGACGGCAGAAACAGCCTCTGGAACTCGCAGGGATGCAGATTTCTGCTCCTTCACAGGAGTGGAGCTGCCTATTGTCTCTGCAGCCGTCCTGGGAGTGGGGGGTGTGGCGAGGAGGGTCCCCCGGCAGGGCCGCTGCAGGGCCTGCTTCTTCTGAGTTTGGGCCACTCTGTGATCCAGGTGGAGTGTCGAACCCCAGATGTCTTTCTGAAATATAAATTCCGCTTGCCCCTTGCCCCGCCAGAGATTCTGCCTCTGGAGATCTGAGTCTGGTGGGGCTCGGCATCTGGGCCTCTCACAGCTCCCCAGGGGGGTCTGGTGAGGGCCACGGGTGCACAGCCCACACCTGTGGCTCCCTTTTTGCACTGGTGCCGTTAATGCATAAAGCGTCGGAAGTCACCTTAGATGGGGAGGATGCCCGAGCTTCCCCCGTGGTGGGCGTCTTGCCGGGACACCTTTGCTCTGATTTCCTAGTGGTGGCATCCGACATTTTCCTCTTGCCTGCAGCCACTCAGATTGTTTTTCTCTGGCACCGAGATCGTCTCATTGTCAAGATGCAGCTCCGGCCTCAGCTTCGTTCCTCTGAGACCCTGTGTCGTTGCCGTTCCTAAAGGTCACACATGCTCGCCAGCCAGGGGCTCCTCTGCATGTGAGTGTGACGTTCTGAAGGCTGTGGGGCCGGCTGCACCGGGGGGGGGGGTGGCCCTGCCCCCCAGAAACTCACTTTCTAAGAGGAAAACACACCTGGGAAAACACGAGCCGTTTCCCCACCTGCAGAGGGGTCGAGGTTTACTCCTTTGCAGAAGAACAGCCTTTCCCTGGCTGCCACCCCACCCAGTGGGGCTCGGGGAACGAGAGTGGTGGAGATCATCCACTTCTAGGTCTCCTCGCTCGAGGCGGGTCTGCGGTTCTCAGACTTAAGTGCACAAAGGCAGCACCCGAGGAGTTGAGTTTTTGGGGTGCGGCCTGAGAGTCTCCAGGTTTAAGAAGCATCCTCTTCCCTCCCCTCCTCCATCCCCCCCTAACTGGCTCCTCCTGGTAGAGTGCTCCGTGGACTGCATTTTGGAAAAGAACAATACCATGTTTAAAAATCTATTTTAAATCATCGCTAACTTTCAGGCAAAAGTCAGCTTTCACTTTCTTCAATTGTATATATACTTTCTTCAGTTGTATTTAAAAACGCTTATTAGTAGATTCTTCCCTCCATTTTCTGTTCTCCCTTTGCAGAACTTATTTTAGTTACACTTTCAAGTTCTTGGACTGATCTTGTTTTCTCTCACTCTGCCTTTTATGTTCTGATTTCTGGAAGAGTCCCTCGATTTTATCTCCCTGGTCTTCTGCAGTCAGATCATTTGCTCGGTGTCGGGTAGTCTTGGCTGTTCATACTTAAGTGAGGCCGTCGGAAACAGTATGGGAAGATGGGCATGTCCAATACCTGCAGGCTGGTGGGCGTCTCTTAGTGGGGTCAGAGGCTTTCTGGCCATCTCACTGGGGCTGCGGACTGCCTGTCTTCGTGCATCTCTTCTCTTGGGTCTGTCAGGTTCTCCGCAGAGGTCTGGAGTTCTGGGATCCAGAGGAGAGGGTGCGGGACAGGGGAGCAGAAATCTCCCTGTTCCATGCATGGACTTTTACCCCACCTCCCTGGTGTCTGCAGGGTCCCGCATCCCCAAGTTCAGGGTCTCACTGCAGAAAGTCACTTTTCCTTCTCTCACCTGGGCATGGGGGTGAGGGCAGTCACGGTGGGTGATGAATTAGAGGACTGGATTCAGGGATCCAACTGCTGCCTTGACAGACTTTGCCCCTGTCTTCCTTCCTTCAGCCTGTTGGGAGGAACGATTCAATTCCCAAGCTTTCCTGGAATTCTGTGCCGTAGACCGGCTTCTGCAGCCCCACCTCGGTAGCCTTGGGACTGGGTGTGTTCAGGACGGCCAAGGCTGTCGTACTCCGAATCCTCTACCGTCTTGCTTTCCCTCCTCTCCTTTTGTGCCTGTCCTTGTGTTTATGTGCATCAAAAATAAAACCCCTTTTGCGCTTTTGTTGTGTGTGTGCAATTTCGAGAGGGAGCAGGGGTGAGGACAATTGCCACATGGACGTGGAAGGCTGCTTCATAGCCAGAAATAGAGCGGACACGGACGAGCCTGGGCTTGCGGGTGCTAGTGGACCATGGGGGCTGTGTGATGTTCTGTCCCTGCCCTGTGACCTTTTGCTCCCTCCCCTCTGGTCTGCTGAAGCGTCAGAGGTGGCGGCTGGTGACAACACCAACCTCACTGGGTTGTAGCTCCTGCACTTCCTAAAAGTTTCATTCCTGGGCTGGAATTAATCTGATCCACGTGGGCGTGTGGGCTAGTGCGGTGACAGGTGTTTTTCAAATATGCCATCTGTAGGTGTTTTCTAGAAGCCTGTATCTATTTTAATTAGGAATTGAACTTTTTTTTACCTTTTGTTTTTTGATAGATTTTTTTTTCTTTTTTTTTTTTTTTTTTGCAATTGGGCTTTCACTGTGGACTTCTCAGCGTTGTACGAAGCGTTGTTAGCTGAGGTCAGGGTAAGGAACTTGGGGTTTTGCTTTTCCTCTGCTCCTACCCTGGTAAGAAAAGCTACTTTAACTGCCCAGACCATAAATTAACAAAGCTAGTCACCTCCTCCACGTTTTTCTGTTCCTCTGTTCTCTTCACTTCCATCCTGTGCCTGTCGATAAAGACCACCAGCAGGTAGGGGCGTTTAAATAGAGAACAGCACAGATTCTGTGCCCTGTGGCGTGTTCTCATAAATAACAAGGTGTTGGCAGGTGCGTCTGGAACGAGACGTCGTCATGGGTACGTCTGGAGTGAGGCTACCCAGAGCCGTTTGCCTCTGAGTAACTTTTTTCTGCAGCTGCAGAAAGAAGATAATGACATTTGTCCCCAGGAAAGTCGGCAAAATGCTTTGTCACTCCCACGTGGCAGGCAGGGGACAGTGTGGTTGCGGCTGTCAGCTCCGGGGAAGTCCTGCGCCCACTGGGTCCCTAATTGGCCAGCAGAGCTTTGCATGAACTTGGACTTGGGGGTTCTCGTCGAGAGGTGGCCTCTCAGTTATTGAGGTCATCTTTAATTTCTCTCAGCAATGTTTTGTCATTTTCAGTGCACACATAGGTCTTTCGCCTATTTTGCCAGGTTTTTCCCTAAGCATATCATATTTTTTATTGGCATTCGTAAATGGTATTGTCTTTAATTCTCAGCTTCCAATTACTCGTTGCAATTATATAGAAACACGATTGTTTCATCTTCATCTTGCATCCTCTCACCTTGCTAAACATCACTTATTAGTTTTAGTAGCTTTCCCAAGGATTGCCATGAATTTTCGACACGGACCGTCGTGTTGTCTGCAAGTTAAGGTAGTTTTATTTTTTCCAATCTGGGTGCATTTTGTTTATTTTTCTTGTCTTGTTGAGGAGAAGCTCCGAGAGTGGAGGGCGTGCCACAGAGACCGTGGGCTGGGAGGAGGGCAGGGAAGGGGAGCATTCCAGGCAGAAGGGACAGCGAGCACAAAGGCGGCGTGTCCACGCTGTCTGAGCTACTCCCCTGGGGAGCTCCAGTGCTGGAGTTCGGTTTCATGTGTCCCCTTCAAAGCCCGTGTTCCTAACGACCGTTTCCAGCTGCAGACCTTGTCCGGTCCGAGGCTTGCAGAGCCTCTGTATAAAGGTCAGTGGTGATCGTTGCCATGAGTGTTTCCTCGTTCTGGAAAGATGCCAGGATGGGACTTCAAGTGTGCATATTGCCCAAGGAGGAGTAAGTTAGGAACGATTTTTAATGATGCTACTCGCTTAAGCGTAAATCCTTGGTGCATTGGTCTCCTGTGCACACCGAAACAGAGACAGACGAGTGGCTTAAAGCAACAGAAGTTCATCGTCTCACAGTTCTGGAGATGAGCAGTCTGAAATCACGGTGCTGTCAGGGCCATGCTACCTCCAAAGGCTCTAGGGGAGGGTCCTTCCTGCTTCTTCCAGCGTCTGCGCGCTGCAGGTGTTCCCTGGCTTGTGGCTGCATCACTCCAGTCTCAGTCTCTGTTTTGTCTTCACCCAGCATCTTCCCTGTCTGTCTCTCTGTCTTTTCTCTTTTCATAAAGAGCCCAGTCGTGGATTTAGGGCCCGCCCTCCTCCACCAGTGTGACCGCACCTGAACTAATCACACGAGCAAAGACCCTGTTTCCAGGTAAGGGCACATTCTGAGGTTCTGGGTGGACAAGGATTTTGAAAGGACACTCTTCAATCCAGTACGCTTGGGCATGTCGTCGGAGGAGCAGTATGGCAGCATTTTCTGGAATAGTAAACTCTCTGGGCAGAAGTTAAGATTGTCGTGGTGGAAGCCCCCTTCGCTCGTGGATGGGAAGGAACATTTCCTGGGGGGCGTTTGCCTGGCTGGTCAAGGAAGAGGCTTAAAACAGTTATTAGCTTTCTGTGCCAGCAGTGAGGATCTCCAGGAGGGCGAGCCCACACCCAGGGTGTGTGAAATGGTGCAGATACAGAGGTCACCACAGCCCGGAGGCATTGGGGAGCCTTGTCTCTCCCGTCTGCTCTGAAGGCAGGTGGGTAACAGCCCGCCCAGCCCCTGCCCCCAGCCAGCGGGGAAACCCGTCCTGGAATCAATTTCTCTCTTCGTTTTCACGTTGTCCTCCGTGAGAGCTGAGAAAGGTTTTCCTTTTGTCGTTATTGAAGCCTACAAAAGTCCAGTGGCTTGAAAAATAAATTTAATAGATTTATAAGACACTTCATCAAACAAGTCACCCCCCCCTCCCTGCTCAGGGACGACCTTGCGGAGTTGGGTGGCGGCCAGGACGCTCACTTCCCAGGCCCCCTCAGCGCGGTCGCCCGGGACGCCAGAGCACTTTGAAATGGAGCCCTTGGGAGCATCTTTGAAGCGTTCTGAAGCTGCTGTGCTCATTCATTTTTTATGGCGTCTCCCTTCCCGTGTTGGGGGACTCGGGAGGCTGTGGGTGATCGCGGGGTTTGAGCGCTTGCCGTCCCCTGCTCCGGCGTGCTGGGCTGGACCGTCACTGTCCTGGTGCAAATGTGCGGCCTTCCGGGCAGCAGCCTGGCGGGCCCTGGGAGGGAGCTGGCAGGACCATGGGGTGAGGTCGATGACGACAGCTGCTGCCACCATGTTTCGAGGGCTTCCTTTGTTCCACGCTGTGCCTGTCACGTTGGGAATCCTGACAGCCGTGTGCCCCTTTTGGACACGTGCTCACCGTGTCTAGGGTGGTGCTGGGCAGTGAAGCCCGTCGTCTAGTCGAACCCTCCGGCACCTGCTGCTGCCCCGGAGGAGGCCTCCCAGCCCAGGGCGCCGGCGTGGCCCGGGGTTCTCAAGACCAGAGCTGGGTCTCCCGGGTCTATGGACTGAATTGTGTCCCCTCAAAATTCATACGTTGAAGCCCTAACCCCCAAAGTGACTGTCTTTGAGGACGGCGCTTCTCTAAGGAGGTACTCAAGGTTAAATGAGGTCAGGGGCCCTGATCCGATAGGACCGGTGCCTGTGATGGTTAATTTTAGGTTTCAGCTTGACTAGGGAACACCTAAAAACCTGGCAAAGCCTCAGTGTGGGTGTCGGGGGTGTCTCCAGAGGAGATCAGGGTGTGAGTCTGAGCAGACGAGGTGGGGAAGAGCTGTCTCCAGTCGGCCGGGGCCCAGAGAGAGCAAACACAGAGTGTCTGGGTCGGCCTGTGGGAGCTGGGGCACATTCTTTCTCTCCTGCCCCAACTCCAGGCTCCCCGGCCTCTGGACTCCAGGGCCTGCACCAGCAGCCCCCGGGCCTTTGGCCTTGGACTGAGAGTTGCATCACTGGCCTCGCTGGCGATGGGGCCTCCAGATTTGCACTGAGCTGCACACACTACCGGTATCCCAGGTCCCCAGCTTCCAGGTGGCCTGTCCTAGGACTTGTCAGTATTGTTCCAGGTCCCAGTGGCGTGTAGACGCTCACGTGCATCTGTCTGTGAAGCACTGTAGGAGCTATAAGAGCTGTGGTCCCCTTGAGTTCAGCAGAGGACGCGAGGGAAGGCTTCCCGACAGTGCTCACGGACGACGCTTCGTGGGCGTGGTCTGGGCTGGGTCCTGAGAATGGGGTGGGGTTGGATGGTGAGGTCAGCCGGGGGAGGCATCCCGGGGGTGCTCGAGGGTGAGATGTGTCTCTGCTCCTGAGAAAAAGTTATGTGACAATGGAGATGTCACCTGGCTGAGCACCTGTTTCACTAGGGGGGCATCTGAAAGCGAGAGATTCCCAGATCCCAGCGCAGCCTCCTGCACCCAAACCTCGAGGGCTGCGAAGCTCAGGTGGGGCTGAGACGTCCCCAGGAGGGAGGTCTCGGGACTGGACGCTCTGTCGCCGTGGGGTTTGACCGGGCTGTGATGGAGGAAATGAGAACTTGCTTCCACTGTGGTGACGGAGCTCCGTTCTCCGTGCCGGGGGAGCGCGGGAGGACGAGGAGCTGGGCTGTCAGACGGCGCCTCGTCCTGGGAACTGGATACGGTGAGGACAGGCACGGAGACTTAGGGGGCATCTCCTGGGGGAGTCTTCGAGAGATTCTCAGGCCAGGAGGTTAGTCTGGCGCTTCAGAACTTCCCACAAGACAAAGTGTTTCTTCAAGATCCTTTCTTAAGAAAACAAGACAAGAAAATTGAAGTTAGGGTTGCAAAGGCAGCCAGATTCCCACACCCATTGGATTCATAGGAACTAAAGGAACCCACCCACAGCTTGAATCCTGTCATTACAGATGGTGGCAGGACCGGGCAGTCACAGCCCAACCCATAGTGCAGTCCGTCCCCAGCAAGTGACGAGAGAGCTTCCTTCAGACCAGGGGACTTGGCATCCCTCCTACCGTGTGTCCCCAGCAGAGGCCTGAGGCCGCTCTTGATGGGGTGTTGGGTACAGCACCGAAAGTTGTCAAGAGTCCTGATCTTTGACTTGAAATATCTTAAGCATTTTAGAAATAGGCACATCTTAGTTTTAAGGTCTCAGTGACATTCCATCTCTGTGATTTTACTGTGTGCTGTGCCAAGTTCCCAGACGGTAATTTAACTTATTAGTAGCTTCCAGTGACCCGCAGTTTGGAAGACACAGCAGCCCCTGTGCAAGTCGGAGGTGCCGTAGGTGTGTGACCCTGCGCTCAGTCCCTCGGTGTGGAGACCCGCCCTGCTGGGTTATCCCATGGCCAGTCCAGTGTCGGGGGTGGGGCTGGCGGTAGAACCTCCTCTCTAGCAGCCACGGTCGCTGGTCTGTTCAAGGCCACAGTACCCTCCGCTGAGCCAGACACTGCGGAAGCGCAGTCTACCATGAGGCTGAATATTCTAAGGCCGGTTAGTCCCCCAGCCCTCCGCCACCCGATACTGGGATTTTAAAAGCGTGGCTTGCGCGTGGGGGTGGTTTTCATGCCCCTCTGTTCCCTGTCCTTGTTCGCAGCCCAGGGGCCAGAACTCCCCAGATGGACCCAGAGTGCCTGTGGACAGGCTGAGAAGCAGACACAGGGCACCTGGACGTTCAGAGAGCGCTAGCCCTCTGGGCCGCAGAATCGTATTTGGATCTCACATTTCATTTTGGATCCTAAATGCAACAGGCTTGTCAGAGCAGGCAGATTGCAAACTGTGCACTAGCTCAGGCTAGAGGTCTTTTTTCTCGTGTCAGCCATGGACCGCGGGAGAACATGCCTGAGGCTTCCCTGAGGAAGAGATGGTCTAAGAGTTTAAAAGTGATTTTTTAAAATTGAGCTGGGGACAGAGAGAATATATGAGAACTCTGTAAGTCTAGAATTGCTCTAAAACTAAAGCCTTTTAATTTAAAAATAAGTAATAAACACACACATGTATATTTTGCATTCTGCCTTCCGTCTTCCTTCCGCCTCCCTGTGGAAGGGGACAGGACATGTGCTTCTTGAGAAAGGATAGGACGGGGAGGGGATGGATCCGGACGTCCCTTCTGCAAGGGATTTCGCTGCGATCTCCTGGGGCATTTTCAGTGTGAGCTCCTTTTTGCACGGAGCAGGCCGTCTTTTGAAATCTTTCGGGGAGAGTGTCCGAGGAAGCATTCTACGGTCGGTCCTGCTGGTTTAGATGGAGAAGGGACTCCGCCTCCCTGGGGTCCCAGCTGCAGTGCTCATGCCCCGGAGAGTCCTGAAGGCTGAGAGTTTTGGGGTGAGGTTGGGGCGCTGCCTCCCTTAGAGGCTCCTTATCTCCTGCCGCACTCCTGTGAGGACCGAAAGAGATAACAAACACAGTAAGCCTTCTAGAAGCATCAGCTCCACCCTCCAGACACTTGCCCACCAGGACCCGCCCCCATCACATCTGTCTCTTTTTAGCATTAAGACTAGATTTGGTTTATCAAGAGCTTGCATTGAAAAGACCACTGCAGGCCGGCCCTGTGCCACAGTCGTTTCATTTCTAAAGCTTTTAGTTATAAACATTATAAATGTATAGAAAAGTAGATAAAACATAATAACTCTGTCCCCACCATCAGACTTAAACATTTTAAGATTTTTGCATATTACTTCTTTTTTTACTCAGTTTTAAAATTTTGAGACAGCTTCTGCTTAGATGTCATCAGTTTTCCCTCTCTGTCTACTAGCAGGAACCCTTGTTCTGAAGATGGGTTTTATATATATTAAATATCTCTATCTATATCAAGATAGGTGTCTACATTATTAATTTGTATATAAACATTTTCATATAAATGTAGTGTCTATTCTTTTGCAAGTTGACTTTTCCCCACTTCCTTGTCGCATGTCAATATATGTTACTTGAACTGATTTGTCTTCACTGCTCTGTAATGTACTCGATATGAATATGTGATCCTTTACTTAGGTTCCTGTTGTTGGCTGCTGTGGTTTGAACGTGTCCCCCAGATTTCAAGTGTTGGAAACTTAAACCCCAGATTCCTATGTTGATTAGAGGTGGGGCCTTTGGGAGGTAATTGGGATTAATTAGGGTCATCAGGGTGGGGCCCCCATTGTGACACTCCAGAGGAGAAAACTGAAAGTGCTGCAGGGGTGTCTCATTCGGGGTAAGGAGAGGCTGCTGTGGTGGCCTGGGGGCCCCCCACACTGTGCACCGGGTCTGAGGATGCTGCCCCACGATGGACAGGGTGTGAAGACGTTTCCTCTGTGTCAAGAACACAAACCCTTTAAAGAAGGCCGTCTGTGAATTTAGTTTTCAGTTTTGAAGAAATCGGTCTCTATTGGAAGCCGTGGTCCTGGGGACAGACACATTCCCGGAGGCTCAGCATCCCAGGAATGCAGGCTGCCGAGATGGATGGCGATTTTAAGGGTTTAACCTTAATCACCTCCTGAAGGTGCTACCTGCAAACACCATCACATTGGGGGTGAGGGCTTCAGCGCGTGCATTTCGAGGGGACACAGTTCAGCACAGTGGTGAGGCTGTGAGGACTGCAACCATGGGCTGATGACAGAGTCCTGAGAGCCTCCCCTTGTGCTCCCTTCCCCGTCCTGGGCCTGCATTTTATCGTGGGCCTTGGCATTGCTTGTGTCCCTGGTGCCTTCGGGATGTGTGTTCCTGTGTTGCCCTTCAGGTGTCCCCTGCAGCGGACTGTGTGCTCACGTCCTTTGCACATTTGCACCTGGAGTTGTTTCCTTTTTGCTCTGTAGGATTCTCCCCAGAGTCTCCCCGCCACTCTCTCCTACTGCAGAGGTCTCTTTCAGGGCTCTGTTTTTTGCAACAGGGTCTTTTCCCAGTTGTGTCTGATAGAAGTTTTAATTTTAACTATGCTGAATTTGTCTTTTCCTTCATGCTTTGTGCTCGGTGCCTTGTTGAAAGAAAGGCTTTTCGTTCTCTTTGATTTAGTTATCAAAAAATAATGTAATGTACTGTGGTTGGCTGAATAGTGGTCCCCAAAGATATCCAGGCCCTAATCCCTGGAATCTGTGCAAATGTGGCTTTATACAGCAAAGGGGGCTTTATTGATGTGATAAAGTTAAAGACCTCGGAGATGTGGGATTATTTTGGGTTGTGCAGGTGGGGTGCAGACTGTAATCACAAGGGTCCTTATTTATAGGAGGGAGACTCAACTGCAGAGAGGAGAGGGTGACGTGAAGGTGGAAGCGGAGATTGGAATGACGCACTTTGGAAGTAGAGAAACGGCCACAAGCAGAGGAACGGAGGCCACCACTGAAACCTGGGAAAGGCAGGGCGTGGGTTTCTTCATAGAATCTCGAGAAGGAAACATCCCTGGCAGCACCTTGGCGTCAGCTGAGTGAAACTTGCTGAGGACTTCTGACCTCCTGAGCAATAAGAGAATAGTACATGTCTGCACATTTCTGTTGTTTTAACCCTTCACGGCAACCAAGCAGCATTTATGGAGCATCCAGAATCCTTTGCTCTGAGGGATCTTGTGTTCAGGCACTGCCTCTCATTTTTTCTTCTAGAGGTTTGTCGTTTTGCTTTTCCCATTAACGCCTTCAGTGCACCTGGAGTGGATTTGTGTGTACGGAGTGGCACGGGGCCCTATTTCTTATCTATTTCTTAATACAACAGAATAACCATTTGTATCCGCCTTGTATATTTATCAATTCTTCCCTTTCCCCAAGACATACGGGAGTCCCATATTTACAAGGCCTGTTCCAGGGTTCTCCACTTTTTCATTATCTATTTGTCTTTGTACAATACCATACTGTTTTCATATTGTAAAATTGTAGTAAGTTCTGGCATCCTATAGAGCAGCAATCCCCAACCTTTGGGCACCAGGGATGTTTCGTGGAAGACAGTTTTTCCATGGGCCGGGGGTGGGGAAGGGATGGTTTCGGGATGATTCAAGCACAGTACATTTATTGTGCAGTCAGACCTCTCTGCTAATGATAATCTGTATTTGCAGCCGCTCCCCAGCACTAGCATCACCGCCTCAGGTCACAGGCATTAGATTCTCATAAGGAGTGAGCATCCTAGATCCCTCGTGTATGCAGTTTAGAGTAGGGTTTGTGCCCTATGAGAATCTAATGCCACACTGATGTGACAGGAGGTGGAGCGTATGCGGCGATGTGAGTGATGGGGAGTGGCTGTGAATACAGATGCAGCTTCCCTGCTGGCCCGCCGCTCACCTCCTGCTGTGCAGCCCTGTTCCGAACAGGCCACGGGCCGGGGGCTGGGGAGGTGGGGATCGCAGTGGTACGGTGGTCTTCTCTTAGTCTCCAAAGTTTTGGTTTTATCTGGCTCCTTCTCCTCTGCTGTGAACATTAAGATCAGAGTATTGTTTTGTGAATAGTCCTGCCAGGGTTTTTGTTAGAAGTTACATCAAATCTACAGTTTGTGGAAAATTTCTATCTTTAAGATATTAAATCCTAATATCCATGGTCATTGTGAATCTCACCATTTGTTTGGGTCTTCCTTCCTTTCCCTCTTTCTTTTCCAGAAGATAATGCTATGGAGTATTACTTTTCACCATAAAGACCTTACACATACTGGGTTAGATTTTTTCCATAGGTGTCTTTGTTTATTGTTGGTGTTATTAAAGTATGCTTTAATGTTTTTCAGTTTATTGCTAGTGTAGCAGAATTATATATTTCGTATCTAGTATTTTGCTGGACTTTTTTTGTACTAGTTTTACTAGTTACAAATTATTTAATTTGTCCCTTGATTCTCTTGGATTTTCCATATAGAGAAGCATCTTATCTGAAAATACTAATTTTCCTCCTTTCCTTTTAATCTTTAAATAATGTGTTTATCTGTTTGCTTATTTATTACTGATGTTGCTACAGGATTTGGGTGGATGCTCTGTTCAAGTTAAGGAGATTCTCTTCTCTTCCAGGTTTCCCAAGAGTTAGATCATGATTGGAGGTGGTTCGTGTCCTTGTTCCTTGATGGCCACATCAGGGCTGTCCCAGGTCTGAGCTCGGGTCCCTGCTGGGCACAGGGACTTGTCGAACACGTGCCTGAGAGCTGCGAGCAGGGCAGGCCCGGGAGGGGGTGTGCTGACCTGTTGTCCTCGTTCATCTGCTGGTCTGGCTGTGTGCTAGGGAGCCTGTGACCGGGGTGGACTGTTCCTCACTGTGGTGGGAGCGGTTTCTGCAGAAACGTCATGTGAATGGGCCAAGCATGTCATGAAGAGGTTAAAGGTTGGGTTCAAACTGGTTGGTCAGAACCTCTTGAATCCTGCTCTACGGAAACTAAAATGTGAACCTATGATAAAACCAGGCCTTGTTTAGAAATCATGTGGCCTGTGTACGGTAGGAGCCCAACAGGAGCCCGTGGGGTCCAAGTAGACACCAGCCTGTCCTCCGTGGGAGCTGAGGGACTGCCGGAGGCTGTGCCGGGTCTGGCCAAAGCAGGACGGCGCAGACCACATCTGTGGCGCAGTTTCCAGCGGCGCAGAAGAAGCAGCTGCCGTGTGAGTGCCGCGGCGTGGGGGAGAAACAGACCTACCCGGGGAATGTTCCTTCTCGCCCGTCCTCCTCTTACTTGGCCCAGAACCCTTCTCAAGACCCGGACCCCCCAGCGTCTTGCTAGAATGCGCCATCCAGGATTGTGATTCATCTGGGGCTGTGGTCTGAAATGGAAATGTCATCTCGATTCGGGCGCCTGGTTCACCAGCAGCTCGTGCTCTGCTTTGGGGTCACTGGTTTTGGCATTCAGGAGGCGCCCAGTGGCTGCTAGATCCCTGGGGTCCTTTGCGTCTGGATGGAGAACCATTTTGGATTTCTTACCGTCAGCGTCTCTAAGCCAGGCAGCCCCCCTGCAGGCATTTAAGGTGACCGTGCTCGGCAGGGTGCCGGCCGTGGGCCGCGCGTTACAGGTGTGTGATGGGGCTGCTGCCTTCTACGATCACCCGTGGGCCGTGCTCAGACCACCGCCTCCCGTCCTGTTGTGGGACATTGTCCATCCGCTCCAGGGGGAGGCTGTCCGTGGCCGGTGCCTGTGGGACTGTGGCCTTGGCCCCCTTGCTTGAGAGATTACGGTGCGGTGCGCTCGGAGAAATTCAGCAGCAACATGACCTGTGCGTTTTTGTTCAATCCGGTTATTTTTCCCAAACGTTTTTGCCCAAGAAAGGATTGGAGGGTGCGTGTGTGTGTCATGGAATCAGTCCTCAGAATGCTGATTGGGAAGTGGTGGCTTAGGGAGAATTAGGTGTGAACAGCCAGGTGTGGACTTGGACACTCTGAGGGGGGAGGAAGGAAAGTCGGTGGAGCCGGGACAGTTGGCTCTGACCTGGACTTCCCAGACCACGCTCTTCAGTGACCGGGCTGGAGCTGGGGTTGGTGCCATTGAGAACGTGGCTGGGAGCCTGGGTGGGGTAGTCTTGCCCCTTAGGTATTTGAGTGCCACGTCCAGAGCCATGTCCAGAGCAGCCCACCCCCTGACCAGGGCCCCGACGTGTTCCGAGTCCTCCTCAGCTGCAGGGCTGTGCTGGCGCAGGGCGGAGAAAGGTGGATTAAGTAGCGCACAGAAGCGTGGCGCCTTTCTCTCTCCTCCCAGACTGGCCCACTCTGCCCCGAAGCCCACCCCTCTCTCGCACGTGCTCTCAGCCTGTGCTCACGTCGGCTCTCAGAACAGCGATTTTCTAGCATCTCCATCTGGACAGAACCTCGATTCCTCTGACGTTCCATTCCAGTTCTGCAGGTTCCGGTGGAGGCTGTTCTCAGTTCTGTTGCTGTGACCTTGACCTTGAGCTTAAATGTCTGTACCAAGCACCCAGGCAGCCTCGAGGGGGTCTCACTGCTTTGAGGACCAGCACATGTGACACATTTGGACGCACAAAATAAACGTGCAGTGACAAAATCTTACTTCCCGTGCGTTTAACATATAGGGTGTCTCTCTGAGATTCCACTTGAATAAAAACCTTTTCATTGTTGTTGGTAAAAGATAACCTTTCAAAGCAGAGGGTAGCCGGCATAATGAGGTTTTGCAACTCCAACTTTGACAGAGTCGGCCTCAGCTGGGAGGTTTCTGTTTGTTTGTTTTTATCCTGTGTCTCCTCTTCCCCGTCAGCTGTCATAGCTTCCACGGTGGCTGCAGGAATTCGAGAGTAGGGACGTCCGCCTGCCTTTCTGTCACGGGCGTTAGAGAACTAATGAGCCAGTTTAAGATTTCACATCTTCTTGGAGCACTCGAGTAGCAAAATACTATACCCAGTCTTCACTGAAGTTGCTTCGACTGTGATTATTTTCTTTCCTCCTTACTAATAGCCACCCCACCAGGTCGCTGAGAGGAGCACATGCTCACAGTGAACTTTATGGACCTGGGTTTTCATAGCTTGGTTTTT